>CAJGYO010000011.1:25183527-25536322 GCA_904845875.1 Miscanthus lutarioriparius | reverse complement strand
ATCCACATCTTCATTGTTCAACATATTAATGTCATTAGCGGCAGAAATCCATTCTCTTGGTCCTTCCAACCCTGCCACAGCAGTTCCAATGACATTGAGTGCAAGTGGCAGACCTCCACAACTGAAGAATATTTTCCTGGCTTGGTCCCGAACAACCTTGTTGAAATTCGGTGACTCAACTGCTGCAAAAGCCTCGTTGCTCAGCTTGCTCAAGAACAGGTTCCAGGCAGCAGCATCATCCAAAACCTTCATTTCAATGCGGCTCCTTTGTGCTCCCATCTGGAAGCATACTTCTTGGAATCGTGATGTCAGGATCAGCTTGCTTTGGCTCTTTGTGTCTGGAGTTGGGATACCGACATCCTCCAGTCGGAATCTCTTCCTTACGTCATCAAGTAGCAACAGAAATCTTTTCCTGGCCAGTGCCTTCACCAGGAATTTGGCCCGTTTCTCAACTGTCTCTGATTCATTCCAAGGCAAATTAAGCCTATCACAGATAGTCTGCTGCATCTCCACTGTGTTCAGAGTCTCTGAATTGGATACTTCAATAAAGATAACAACCTGGAATAGCCAATTTAAGGATATATATAAAAATTAATTGCAGTACAAAAGTAATCTGCTGATACGATTGAAATACAAAATAGAAATCTTGATCCCCCCTCCCGCAATAAGGTCGGTGAATGATGAATGCTAGCTAAAATCTCTGGAGAATAAGACTGTGTCATTATATTTTCTCCAATTGCATCTGTTCCAAAATAGTTTTTAGAGGAACCTTAAAAAAACTTGTTACACACAAAAGAGTCACATCCATTTCATGCTGTAAAAAAACGATGGTGCTACTTTATTCTTCCTGTCTAATGTGCATAGTTCATGTAAATATAAAATATCCATAGTTTACATCTGAAGCTGCAACATCTTCAGTTTGAACTAGTACTCGTGAACAACATATTAGCTGCACTATACATGTGCCAGAAATGTTTGGCTATACAAGAACAACAGCATTTCCCTCCCATTACTGGCAGTCTGCAACTCAAAACTTTGCAGTTTAATTTATGTTCGTTCTGCATATCATTCTGAATACACTACGAATGTAAGCACCATTAAATTCATCATTGAAGCAATCCTATATATGCAATTCGAAAGAGGAAGACAAATAAGCAGATTCACATATATTCTGATGAGTAAATTGCAGCTTTGGAGGAAGCGAAATAGTACCTGATAGTTGTGATCTTTCTTTTCGAGATCATTGTTGAAGGCGTGTAGGAGAGTCGTCTTGCCGATGCCTCCTTGACCCCACACACCAATTATGCTTGACTCGCCCTTCTCAAGCAAATCATGGACCTGAGCCAACATGGGCTCCAACCCAACGGTCTCGGTTTGGGATAACCGACTGACGGCCCTCGGCGGTGGCTTGAACCCAAATGTCCTGAACTGCCTCCCTTCCTCGGTCAGTTTGTTCACCTCCTCCAGCGCGTCCACAACACGCTTGCCGATCGAGGCGCGGCGACGAGCGTGCACGGTGCACTGGCAGAGGCAAGAGAACCCCAACAAACTGCTGTAATCCACGTCGATGGCGTCCGGGCGAAGCTCGTCGACGCGCTTGAGCCACACCTCCACCTGAGGATCACAGACGTTCAGCTTGTCCTCCTCCGCCGTGACTGCCGCCCTGACCGTCGTCTCGACGGCCCGCAGGCTGTCCCGGGCCTTTTCGAGGTCGCTCCAATTCGACTTGATGCGAAGGAACGCGGCCACCTCCCGGCCCGCTGCCTCGAGCAGACATCCGAACAGTGGCTCCAGGCACGAGCCCACCGCGCTGATGGTTTCAGCCATCTGGGACGGTGATGGTGAGCGCGCAGCAGGCGAACGAGGAATCTGCAAAAAGGGAGAGTTCTTTGAAGCTTATAAAGGAAAGCATATGCGGAGGCTAGACGCCACGCGGTGCACGGCACGAATGGGGCAACACGGCAGACGGTTGCCCTGATGAGGATTGGATTGGAAAGATTCGGGGGGCTTTACGAAGAAAACGTCCGCGCGCCCGTTGTTCGGTGTGTGTGGGTGTGGGTGTGGTGGTGGTGGGTGGGTGGTCCGCGCGCACGTTGTTCGGTGTGGGTGTGGGTGGGTGTGGTGGTGTGTGTGGGGGGTGGGGGTCGGGGGGGGGGGGGAGGGGGCGAGGGGTGCTTTGAAAAGTCATCGAATGGGAGCAAAATCCCAGGTTGGGATATCCACTGGCTGAGGCTGGACGCAGGAGGCAAGATCACTCCCGGCGACGGCGAGCCAGTTTCCTCGTCGTTTCTTGTGAAGAGCAAGAGCATACCAGAGGCGGAAGCAACGGTTGCCGACGAGCGGTGCCCGGCTTTATTCAACAAGGGCATGTGACTGTGTGTAAGGCGGCACGGTGGAGATGATCTGGTAGAGGCAGTCCGTCAAACACCTTGCGTGCGCCGCCACTCCTCCCGCGCGCGCACAAGGCCGAGCCGTACTTGCCGCGAAGTTGCGCCCGTTTGTGGACGCCTGATGATTTGATGAACTGGCATCCGGCAGTAGATGCTTGACAGGAAGAATCATTTCCGCCCCACGGCAGATGCCAGCAGCTCCGTTGACAATGGTCCCGTTCGCTGATATAAAATTTGGCTGAAACTGGCCGATTTTGTGAGAGAGAAATACTGTAGCGGCTGGTTGATGAATAGTGTTTGCTAAGGGATCAGTCGGCTGGTCTGGATGGACCAGACCAGCAAACACGCCCAATGCTGTGGAATTTCGTGGTCAAGAGAGCCTAGCGCTGGGCCGAGCTGGTTTTGAGATGGGAGACGACGTCACGACGACGACCTCGCCGAGTCGCCCATGAGGATGAGGTAAGCTAGTGGCTCCTTCAGCGGCGCGCCGCACGCGGCATGGTGACGAGTCTTGGGCCCGGTTGGCGATCCACGTAACGAACAAGTTAGCTGTCTTCTCCCGACCCCGACAGGTGTCAGTCTATGGTTGGCTTGCCTACGAATCTCTTATGTTTTTTTGACGAAAAAGTCCATCCAATTTCTTCCCGGTGACCATGGCGGCACTGCCAGTTTGCGTCCCGGTGACCATGGCGGCGGCGGCGGTGGCGGAGGCAGCGACAGCGGCGGCGATGGCGAAAAGCGCGTCTGGCCGTCAAAGTCAACGCCGCGCAAATGACTGCTGTTGGTTGGTTCGTTCGTTTCGTTCTTGGTTCGTGAAGAAATCTGCTTTGGTTGCTTTGTGAGAGAAAAATACTGTTCCGGTTGGAAATTTACGATCGTTTACGACAAGCCACAGTCAAACGAACAGGCTCGGCCATCGCTGACTTCGTGGGTCGACTCCGGTCTCCGTGCCGCCGCCGCGGCAAGTTTATCCCCTCCATGTCTAGTGATCTCAATTGATGTTTGCATGTTCCTCCCTTATCTTCGTCCACAACATTTCATGAATTGCTTGCTGGTAAGTGGTAATCTATGGTGTCTCCATCGGTGGAGGCGTGGGAGAATCCGACTAAAGGTTGCAAGGTTAGCAGCGTGGGGGCAAACACGAATACGACTTCTCTCATCAATTACAAATCACTATATATATTCCATCTAAACTGCCGGCTCTATAATAAACCCTTGAGCACCCTCTATCCTGATTTGTTCAAATTGTGTGTTAAAACAAATCCTTCACTAATCACATTCACTAGATGGTTGGTTGATGATCTCAGGACCCAATGGGACAATATCTTAACTGATGTTGCTGATATAAACTTAAGTACTGCTGATGGAAACAAAGGTGTTTTCACTGTGAAATCTGTATATAATGCCTTATCTTCGACTGATGCTGGTCCTTATCATAGGAAATTTTGGAAAAGAAGAATCCCAACAACAACAACAATAACAAAGTCTTTAAGTCCCAAACAAATTATGGTAGGCTAGAGTTAAAATCCAGTAGAAGCAATCAAGGTTCAGGCACGTGAATAGCTGCTTTTCAAGCACTCCTATCTAAAGCTAAGTCTTTGGGCATATTCCATCCTTTCAAGTCTCCTTTTATTGCCTCTACCCAAGTTAACTTCGGTCTTTCTCTGTCTCTCTTCACGTTACTATCCTGGCTTAGGATTCCACTACGCACCGGTGCCTCTGGAGGTCTCCGTTGGACATGTCCAAACCATCTCAACCGGTGTTGGATAAGCTTTTCTTCAATTTGTACTACCCCTAATTTATCACGTATATCATCGTTCCGAACTCGATCCCTTCTTGTATGACCGCACATCCAACGCAACATACGCATTTTCGCGACACTTATCTGTTGAACATGTCATCTTTTCGTAGACCAACATTCTGCACCATACAACATAGCAGGTCTAATCGCTGTCCTATAAAACTTGTCTTTTAGTTTCTGTGGTACCCTTTTGTCACATAGGACACCAGATGCTTGGCGCAACTTCATCCACCCTGCTTTGATTCTATGGCTAACATCTTCATCAATATCCCGTCTCTCTATAGCATTGATTCTAAATATCGAAAGGTATCCTTCCTAGGCACTACTTAACCTTCTAAATCAATATCTTCCTCCTCCCGAGTAGTAGTGCCAAAGTCGCATCTCATATACTCAGTTTTAGTTGTACTGAGTCTAAAACCTTTGGACTCCAAAGTCTTCCGCCATAACTCTAGTTTCTAATTCACTCCTGTCCGGCTTTCATCAACTAGCACTACATCGTCCGTGAAAAGCATACACCAAGGGATGTCCCCTTGTATGTCCCTTGTGACTTCATCCATCACTAAGGCAAACAGATAAGGGCTCAAAGTTGACCCTTGATATAGTCCTATGCTAATCGGGAAGTCATCCGTATCTCCATTACTTGTTCGAACACTAGTCACAACATTGTTGTACATGTCCTTAATGAGCTCGATGTACTTCGTTGGGACTTTATGTTTGTCCAAAGCCCACCAAATAACATTTCTTGGTATTTTATCATAAGCCTTCTCCAATTCAATAAAAACCATATATAGGGACTTCTTCTCCCTATACCGCTCCATAACTTGTCTTATTAAGAAAATGGCTTTCATGGTTGAACTTCCGGGTATGAAACCAAATTGGTTCATAGAGACCCGAGTTATTGCTCTCAAGCGATGCTCGATAACTCTCTCCCATAGCTTCAAAATATGGCTCATCAACATAATTCTCCGGTAATTAGTTCAACTTTGAATATCCCCTTTATTCTTGTAGATCGGTACCAATATACTTCTCCTCCACTCGTTAGGCATCTTTTTCGATCGAAAAATATGGTTGAACAGCTTGGTTAGCCATACTATAGCTATGTCCCCGAGACATCTCCACGCCTCGATTGGGATACCATCCGGTCCCATCGCCTTACCTCTTTTTATCCTTTTCAACGCCTCTCTGACCTCAGATTCTTGGATTCTCCGCACAAAGCGCCTATTGGTGTCATCAAAAGAGTCATCCATCTGAAAGGTTGTGTCCGTATTCTCACAATTGAACAATTTGTCAAAATACTCTTGTCATCGATGTCGGATCCCATCCTCCTTCACCAAGAGATGCTCCCTTTCATCCTTAATGCACTTAACTTGGTTGAAGTCCGTTGTCTTTCTCTCACGAACCCTAGCCATCCTATAAATGTCATTCTCTCCTTCCTTCGTACTCAAATGTTGGTAAAGATCCTCGTACGCTCTACCCTTTGCCACACTTATAGCTCGCTTTGCAGTCTTTTTTTGTCAACTTGTACTTCTCTATGTTGTCCATACTCCTGTCATGGTACAAGCGTTTATATCATTCTTTCTTCTCCTTAATAGCCCTTTGGACTTCCTCGTTTCACCACTAAGTATCTTTAGCATCGCCTCCACTTCCTTTGGTTACTCCACACACCTCTGAGGCCACCTTCCGAATGTTGGTTGCCATCTTCTCCTACATGTTGTTTATGTCCTCTTCTTCCTTACAAGAGCCCTCTTTGATAACCTTTTTCCTGAATACCTCTAACGTCTCCCCTTTCAGTTTTTACCACTTTATTCTTTCAATCCTAACTTGTTTATCCCTACGGGCACACACCTGAAAACAAAAGTCTGCCACCAAAAGCTTATGTTGAGAAACAACACCCCCCTGGTATCACCTTGCAACCCAAGCATGCTCGTTTGTCCTTTCTTCTTGCGAGGACAAAGTCAATCTGGCTAGAGTGTTGTTCGCTACTGAAGGTCGTTAGATGAGATTCTCTCTTTCTAAAGAAAGTGTTGGCTATCATCAGGTCAAAAGCTACCGCGAAGTCCAAAACTTCCTCACCCTCCTGATTCCTACTACCATACCCAAAACCTCCATGAACTGCCTCAAAACCTACGCTTCTAGTACCTACATGCCCATTAAGATCTTCTTCTATAAAAAGCTTCTCACTACTAGGTACAGCTCTAATCAGACCATCTAAGTCTTCCCAGAACTGTCTCTTAGCACTCTCGTCGAGGCCTACCTGGGGGGCATACGCACTAATTACGTTCAAGACCATATCACCAACGACAAACTTGACTAAGATAATCCTATCTCCTTACCTTCTCACTCCCACCACACCATTTTTGAGGCTCTTATCAATCAAAACTCCTACTCCATTTCTATTCGTGACTGTCCCTGTGTACCAAAGCTTGAAACCTGTATTGTCCACCTCCTTCGCCTTCTGACCCTTTCATTTAGTCTCTTGAACGCATAATATATTTACACGCCTTCTAGTCGCGGTATCAACTAATTCTCTTAACTTACCTGTAAGCGACCCTATATTTCAACTACCTAAACGGATTCTAGTTGGTTCGACTAGCTTCCTTACCCTTCGTACCCGTCGACTCAGATGTGAAGACCCTTGCTCATTTTTCACTACACTCGGGGGCCGATGTAGCGCGCCACTAAGGAAGCGATGACCCGATCCTTGCTCACTTGACACCATGCCCAGATCGCGACACGGTGCGTCACCAAGGGGGTGCTGACCCGGCCCTTGCCTATTTAATACCATACCTGGGTTCCGATATGGCGTGTCGCTAAGAGGGTTACGCCCCAGCGGTTTTCTTTCAGGTTTTATCTCCATTAGAATGGCTAGATTTAACGTTGGCTCGCCACACCTATCACAACCCTCCTCCTTTACCAGGGTTTGGGACCTGCTATGTTGAGACTAACATAGGCGGAGTTAAAAGAAGAATCCCAGCAAAAATTAAAATCTTTCTTTGGCTAATCATGAACAATGCTATTCTCACTAAGGACAATTTGCTTAAGAGGAAACGGTTGGGTGACCCGACTTTTCACTTCTGTGATGAGGAGGAGAGCATTTCTCATCTTTTATTTCAATGTAGTACTGCTAAAGTAGCGTGGGCTGCTGTTGCCTATGCTGTTGGTGCTGATAATATTCCTAGAAATGTCCATCAGTGTTGGGATTGGTGTGAAAAGTGGTTGCCTAATGGCCATAAATTTCATACTTTGGGCATTGCGGCTATTTGCTGGACCATTTGGAAAACTAGGAATGAGATATGCTTTGAATGCAAGAAAATAACAAATCCAATTACAATCATATGCTTTGCATGTTCGCTCATGTGTTACTGGGCAGGGTTATTTCCAGAAGCAGACAAGGAAGCTTTGGTGGCCGGAGTTAATACGATGATGGAGATCGCTCTGAAGTTGCTGAACAAGAAGTCGACAAAGAGGAAGCAGCACTTACTAGAAGATGACCAAGGGAGCAGTCAGAATGACTGATGGTGGTGTTGAGCTGAATCTTTCTTGATGGTTCTACGCTTCTGCTACAATGGTTTTGATGACCTGTGATGATCCTCGTTAGGCTTCCTTAGATGGATTGAGATGAAACTCTCCATGTTTCTGGTTTTGCTCTTAGTTGCTGCCTGAATCAGGCGTTTCAAAGGTCTTTTGTAATGGTAGTCAGTTCTTACGCTCGTTCCGCTCCCTGACTCTATCTGTATTGCTCTTCAAACTTTGTATTTTCGTTGTCTTCAATGGAAATGGGGTTATGAGCTCGCTTCGAAAAAAAAAATCTAAACTGCCACGCCAGCAGTGCCTGTTCCATTTGATTTATTTTCTGCAGAGTGTTGTTGGTGATCGGAGAAAGTGATTACACGATGGGAACAGTGTCCTGTGGAGAACAATTTGTGCATTGCTAGATGCAATGCAAGATAGAGAATGCTGTGTCCATGGACATCATCACGGTATGACACATTCCATAGATAACCCACTCTGTCAAGCTGCTACCCATATTGTATCTTCAGAATGTGTCGTGAAATTTGCACGTGAAATTTGTTATTTCCGAACAATAAGGTGGAACCTGATCTTTCATTGATTTCTAGCTAGGATGTTTTTTTATAGAACATTAAGGAAGATTTGTGTGCTCTTTCCACATATGCAGTTGGTTCTCCACTTCTGTCCAGGAACAATTACCATCTCAAGGGAATTAAGGAGGTATGGGATACAATAATAGTTATTCTTGTTTTAGGTTGCTCTTTTTGAAGTTTTAGAGGATAACTGGATCTAGATGTGCTATGTATTTTTTTTAAAAAAAAATCATGTATCCGAAATTTACAACATAGTTAATCAGCTCAATTGCCAGAAAACCTGCATGAATATGAGGGATAAGTGCATCGACATCTGAACAGATTTACATTATATACATTTGTACTACATCTATATGTACAATCTGTACAGTGTCTATGTAAAATATGTACAGTATTTACAGGTTGTGTACAAAATGTATACAGTTTGCATTACATAATACAAATAGGCATATACAAAAGCCACTTATTTAGGACTTTGAACATATGGATCGAATAAGTAAGTTTACAGGTGGGCAATTAGATCTTGAACAGAAAAATTATCAGTAATGCGCGCAGTACCTGTGCTTGTTTTTCATGAGAATGCTAGTCTTCATCTTTGATTGGGATGAAATACTTATTCTCTATTGTCTCCTTGCCATTCCACTCTAGCTTCTTCCACCAGTCATATGATCCACAAATCTGCTTTAGTTTTGGGCAGTCAGACATTTGACCCAATGGAAGTGCTGTCAAACGTGGGCAACGCTCCACCCTAATAATCTCAAGGCAAGGAAAGTCTCTTGGATTGCATATTGCCGTCAGCTTTGGCAGGTCTGTCAGAACCATTGCTCTCAGTTTTGGGAAGCCCACATGATGCACACCCTTGATCCGCTCATTCTCCGTCTTGTTCTGATAGCCTTTTACATGTTCATTATATGCATCTTCTACAATGCAATGTATCTCCTGTTCTTCAGAGAAACCATTTATTATCCCAGATCTCTGAACAATGTTGTGCTCAATCCCCCCTCTCCTGTTGTCCACCTTGTTGATTGTTTCTTGAACAACTTGCTCCAGTTCATTGCAATGGCAGATAGAAAGCTTCTCAAGTGCATCCAGCTTCAGAACCCAGGTGATGTCATGCAATTTATGGCAGTGAGAGATTGTTATTTCTAGGAGATTGCGGAAGTGATGAGGCGAAGACCCAACAAGAATAGTTTGGAGGGAAGGCAGTTTAGCAAGGGTGAGAATTTGCAGGCAGGAAGCTTTTCCCTTGTCAGGGTCAGCAATAAGTTGTATCAAGTCAAGACATGATTCAACATAGAGTTCTCGAAGTTGCACCATATGTGTGAAGTCTGATATTTGGATTGACTGCATCTGTTCACAGTGCTTGAGGCTAAGACGCTGTGTTGACTTGGCTAGAGGATGTGTATTTGTCATCTTCTTTAAGACATCCTCAGCATAGATTGTGATCCCAAGGAATTCCAGTTCCCTTAAGGAATCAATGTTCAGATCATTCACGTCGCGAATCCCATAATTGCTTCGGAAGAGGTTTAGCACCCTTAGCTTGTATAGCTTGGAACAGTTATCTGAGGTCTCTTTCAGTTCCTTGGTAACACTTAAATCTAGATGTCTTAGTTTTTTGAGCATCCAGAAATCTTCAGGAAGTCTCTCAATGAATGTGTGAGACAAATTGAGAAACTTGAGCTTCGCCAATGTGCTACATAGAGGAAGTGCTGTAATTCTGGTGTGTGATAGATCAAGTACCTTCAAAGAGTACATGGACTGGAAGAAGGTTGGACTTAGCTTGTCCAAGTTAGGATTATTTTGGACCAATAATGTTACAAGATCCTTGCATTCTGGTGAGATACCAAGGTCTCTTATGTCATTGTACATGAGTGATATCCTTCTTGCTGTTCGCCACTCTCTGTGTGGTGGTGCCTTTTTCCAAGTTCATTCCAGCCTTCACAACAATCTTTTGCTGCACTGCAAGGGACAATCCCAGATGACGAATAATATGCTGCATTTTTACCTCTAAATCAGATCCACAGCTCTCCAATAAGCATGCTGAGAGCAAGCGATTGATTATGCGATGACCTCTGTTGGGATCTTGAGGTATCAATTCTTCTGCCATCCAGTATTCCACAAGCTGATCTTTGCTAATTGAACCATATTCAGGGAAAAGGGTGCAATACAGGAAGCATTGCTGCTGTGTTTGTGTCAACTTATCATAACTATATTTCAGTTTATGGAACATTTCTGGGATTCCATCTATATCCTTGATGTCATGCTTGGTTGCTTGCATTGCCAAACTCCATTCACTTGGTGTTGTCAGCCCTGCCACAGCACTCGCTATCACCTTGAGTGCTAGTGGCAAACCACCGCAGCTTCGGACAGTTGCATTAGCATGTTCTTTTACAGCATTGTTGGGGCCAGATGAATCAATGGCTGCAATTGCCTGAGTGCTCAAATTGCTTCGGAAGAGCTCCCATGCTGCCTCCTTCTCTAGGTACTCCATCTTGATCAAGCTCTGTTGAGCTCCCATTTGATAGCACACATCCACAAAACGTGATGTGAGAATTACTTTGCTTTTGCTCTCAGAATCAGGGGTAGGGATCCCAACCTCTTCTAGTTGGAATTTGTTCCAGACATCTATATCCATTCATGTACCATAATATTGTTCGTGATCTTAAGGGTATTGTCCGACTCACGGAAATACGCTCTTCCCATCAGGTACAACTGGTGTACACGCATCATACATGGCACTCGATTAAAAAATTGGCGGTTGGGATCAAATGTAGACAGAGCATTGGATTTTCTAATACTTTACGTTGAACATCATTTCCTCTACAGGAGGTTTTAGTCTTGTGGATCTAGTCAGATACTTTGGGATTAAGACATTGTGGCGAAGATTATATTAACATACTTGTAAGACAACAAGTGTTACCAGAAAAAAATATCCATCTTAAATAAGTTGATTTTCTATCTGATGGTATTATACCTAGCTAATTATTTCTCTTTACTTTGTAAGCATGCCTGGGATTCTAGAACGCGTTTCTTGTTGCAGCAATGCACAGTATTTGCAGTTCAGAAGCTACCGGCAAGCATAGGCTAACCTAGTCAGTTCTGATTCAAGTACACATCATAGCGTCTATCCAGTCATGTACCATCACCATTGTACTGCCTGACTCAGATACATGTCATCTCAAGTTCTCACAGCCGTCTGCACTGGGTACTCCGCATCTAGTCAGAATTGAATGGGGGTTGCTTGTGACAGTTTTTGTTTTCAATTTCTATTGCAAAATTTGATGTATTGACTTTGAAGCTAGTGGGCAGTGGCGCTGTCATGCTGCTGCGACTTCTGCTAAACATTGTACACGAGTGGAAGAAACAAGCAACCAAGCTCGTGGAAGTTACTCCTCGAACCTTCACGAACACTATCGCCAAACAGACCAGGGCGACCGGTACCCTCCGGCCTCCGTCCCCCTTGCGTTTCTGGTCCAAGTCGAAGAGGCATCACTTGGCTCAGCGAGCGGGTAGCCTAACTGGAATTGTGCCTGATGCACACTTGGTGAGCACAGTTCGTCAGAGACCCCCTGGCGTCCGAGATGACAGATCACCATGAAATTGCTGATGAGCGACGAGCTTTCGTACCATGGCGATGTCAACCCTGTTTGCCTCTCTGTTCTTCTACATGGATGAATGAATCCCTATGCAATGATGAATGTAGAACAACAAACTTAGCTACCATCAAACTTTTATTCGTTGCCTCACCTTCTGTTCTCTAGTACGGCCGGATCCACGTATTCATACTTAACTCTTAGTCTGTTACAACCTCTAGGAAAAAAGGATACAATTCTAGTTGTGTCTTTAGTCAAACTATCTAAAGTTTAACCAAAGTCTATAGAAAAGAGTATCAATATCATGGTGAATCTGATGACACTTATTTGGTATCATAATACTTTTTTTATAAACTAGGTCAAATTCAAATGGTTTGACTTGATAGTATGCTAGAATTGTATTCCCTTCGGAACAGAGTAAGTATTAGTCGACCGGAGGGAAACAATAAGCTAAATCATCTCTTTTATTTTGAAAAGAATATTTTTCAACATACAAATACTGGAGCTGCCTGCTCATAATACCCCCAGCACTCCATCGTCATCATCCAGAGTCCATAGCCCATTTCGTCAGTTCCTTATTTTCTCCTGTCAGCACCAAGTGAGAGGAGCTCGAAGTTCCTGATAGCGTCATCATGTGAAGACCTTCCGATTTTTGACAAAGACGATGATCTCATCTCAGTTCCACCTGAAGGATGTGCCCTTTGGGCAGTCGGTGGGCGGCTGCTGCTACTCGGGGCCAGGCGACCCATGCGGTTTGGGTCACTTGGATCTCCAGAAGAGCTTGGTTTGCTTGATGAAAGGACAGCTCTTCTTGAGGTGCTTCCATTGCGCGATGATGAGGATGGCCTTGTTTTATCCGAACCAACAGTCTACAGAAAACAATATGTAGCGGTAAGATCTTCTGAAATCACGGCAGAACGATTAGCTGGTGTACAGAACAGCAAAACATCTTACCACCTTGGATGGCATCAGTGACTCTAGAAGACTTCTGTGCTTGGTGTGTTCTCGATTGTGACCAGAACCAGATCTAGTTCTTCTAAACAAAGCTTCAGCTGCAGAAAATAATCTGTCAGAGATGTAGTTGTGCCCCTTGTTGATACAAAAACTTGGTAAATTTCACCAATTTATTTCCTAGCTCAAAGATTTACGGACCTGCAGTTCTATCAGTCCTTTCTGCAGAAGGGCCTGCCAACCCACTAATCTTGCCACTAGACTAGTTGCCAAGAGCAAATGCAAAATGTCAGCCCAGTGAAAATCACATTGGTTAATGAAGGGCTGGAACCTGGAAATGAATAACATGCGTGCATACCTGAAGTTTGCTTTTATCTCTAAACTGAGGATACTTCATAATGGTCCAGTCAAATACATAATCTAGTTGGTACCCTGCAAGTATCCAGAATAAGCCACATAAAAAAAATAGAGGTGCAAGGAACATCAATTATACATTTATAATGTTTAACCATACCCTCACGGATAAATAAGTCACGGAAGAGTCTCTTCAAATAGGAGTAATCCGGTTTATCTTCAAATCGTAGTGATCTACAGTAATGAAAGTATGCAGTAAACTCTGATGGATACGATTTACAGAGGACCTGTTTAGGAATTTGGCATGTTATTATCACAGAAAATCAATACCATAACATGTTGTTTGAACAGCACATTAAGTGATGGGATCATGGGGACTTCGCAATGCACTGTCCCTTGATCTAAAAAATCAAGTACCTCAACTGGTGTCAGCATTTTCTTTTCACTGATTCTATCATACTTTTGCTTCTTTGTGCCAGCTTTCAGGCCTTGCCAAGGAAGACTGGGGGATTCCAAGATGACAAGAAAATGTTATGGTGCACAAGAATATAGGAAATCCTAGTGAAGAAAAATTATGTCATACCTTCCTCTTAAGAAATACATCAGCACATAACCAAGAGATTCCAGATCATCTCTTCTGCTTTGCTCTAGAAGGAAATGAAGAAAGGTTAACCCAAATTCATCTATCAAGGCATTCAGATTTGTTAGTGTTACAGCTTACAGGTTTTGAAGAGTTTTAATTTGTTCAAAATATTTGCCTTCCCTGTTTCCCTTTGCCCTATAGACTCTCATTTAACTCAGATACTAATGATACAGATATCTGTATTTACAAGCCATAAACTCACCTACTCCGAGATGGGTATTTACACTGGCATATCGTGCTGTTCCTGTGAGGTTTTTGTTTTCCCTGTGGCAAGACGAAGAAATTGACAAATTGTATTAGCTTTTTAAATGATAACACACATAAAGTAGTTCTGGCTAGAAGCTTAGAACCAAAAAAATGAACCTCCAGGAAAAAGATTTGCAACAGGAATTTTCATGTCAAAGATGAAAAGTTAATACTAATCAGTACAGCAGCGTTTTTACAATGTTGAACTTTTGATATTTCCTATCATTATTAATAATAATAATTTTCTACACACATTGTTTGAGTATTGTTGGCTGCCCCTAGCCTGCTTATATGAACCAACTTGACCACTATGGTTAAAACCAGTGCAAAACATCTTCCTATCATGCCAGGTACCAGGTTAACCTTTCAAGAATGACCAAATTCAGCCCAAGACAAAAGGTACAATTGATCCAAAATTTCAATTTTCAGGTAGGTTCAGAACCAAGAACTCAGTCATGTAATAAGCTGTTGCATAGTAAACCACAAAAAGGTTTATGGTATGCGTGAACTATGTCAAAATGCCAATGGCATCAAAAACATTGAGTGAACAGGAATACAGACACGAAACAACAGGATCTAATTGGGATGGTACACCTGAACAATCTCCCACTTTCAGGATGCTAAGTTAGAAGTAGCTTTATAACTTTATAGGCATAGATTCTCCTTTACCTGTATGGTATGTGCTTATGAGTTTGGAGATCTCGATACTTTTTTGCAAGGCCATAGTCGATAACAAATACCTGTGGAGTGTGCACAACTGTTTTCAGATGGTAACTTTGCCAGCAAGCTAATAGTCATTTCTCATAATAAGAAACGTCGTTCAACTTCACTGTTATCATTAGACATCAGATAATATGATTCTTAAAGTGTCTCATATTCAAAATCTTTTGATTCACTATTGTTCAATTTGGTAGACAAAATGCTTCCAATAGGAAAACTGACTCTTAATGAGGTTTAGCAGAAGTAGCACATACCTGGTTTGCTTTACGTCCTAAACCCATGAGGAAATTATCGGGCTTGATATCACGATGTAGAAACCCCTTCGTGTGCATATATTCTACTCTACTAATCTGTATCCCACATGAAGAAGGCAAGTTATTTTTGTTTGCAAAGACCGATGAAATGGAAAGTGGAACCATAAGAAAGACTCACCATCTGATCAGCAAGCATTAGTACTGTTTTAAGGGAGAACTTTCTGCTGCAGTAGTTAAATAAGTCCTCCAGACTTGGACCAAGCAGATCAATCACCATGACATTGTACTCCCCCTCCACCCCGAACCACTTAAGATGTGGAATCCCAGCTACAAATCAGGGCAGAACAGAAACAGATCAGTAAAATACCAGTGTAATTGAGATAACCAAATTTTACTTTGGTTGCACTTACTTCCACCCTGCAAAAGCATGTATAGTTTTGATTCATAGTGAAGCTGTGGATGCCGTGATTTGACCGATTCCTAATAAGAAGAAATATACACACGCAAAATAAGTGAGCAATCAGTCCTAAATTCCTAATAGCAACTAAGACCAACAATATCAATGACCGCGAATCAAGTTCTTCTAAAAAAGATCAATCACCTAGCAATTATGAAGATGCACTAAACATATCTGTGCTAAAATATTTTTTGATATGCCACTGTTGACATTACAGTCTTGGAGAAACACTCACCATCAGCTAACAGTCTAACACACTAATTTAATTTAGCATATATAGAGAAAACATAACTCCAAAGAAGCTAAACCCAACTTTAAGAACAATCCAATCAGAACAAACAGGAGATTAGTTTCTAATGGCTGCTTTGAGATTAGCATTGATACCCTCACTTCAGAGGAGTGCTACAGGTTCATTGACTCAAATGAAGTGCTACAGGTTCACTGACTCAAATGAGCAAACGTTTCTCCAGGATAAAATTGTGTTGTACAAATGATTCATTTCACTCGGATGAAGCTTATTCCAGGACCCAAATGGTCCCACTGTTGACAATTCTGTCGCAAGAGGCATAGACAGCGCTGGATAACATCATTTCTGTACAGGGACGTTTGTGCTGTAATTGCCGAGCTCCTAATATGCAATAATGCTTGCAAGGTGAGTAGCAACCGATTAGGCTAACTACATATTTCAGTTACTCCAACTAGAGTCAACTCCTACTACACAGTATTGTTCACCAAAACATGGATAGCGGACACTAGAATCATGCGGAAGCTGTTCGTGGCATACCAGTTTGACAGCCACCTCCTCGCCATTCTGCACGTTCACGGCTGCACACAAATCAAAACAAACACACGGTCAGAAGCACGACACACCGAAGCACGCCCGGAGAAAAAGAAGGGAAAGTGAGCTCCACAAATCAAGCAGGACCCATCACCGGGACGCACCGAGGTAGAGCTCCCCAAAGGATCCGCTCCCGATCTTCTTGCCGAGCTTGAACTTGCCCCCGACTACGTGCTCCATCCCGGCAGCCCAACGCGCGCCGTACGCCTACAACCACCACCAACTCCCCACCGACAGAAGCTCGCTCGCTCGCTTCCTCTACTACCTGGCACCCTCACTCAGATCCCAGCCCAAGCGCCTCAAACAGCTCCACGAACTGACCGCATTGCCCCGGCACCGCTGGCCTCGACAGCGCCCGACCCGAAAGCGACTGCCGACCCGACGAGCCCCCGTGCCGAGCTGCGGCGGCGGCGACGCGCCCCGCCCCGCCGCAGTGCGAGTCAACCTCCCGCCGGAGCCGATGGCAGGGTCCTGTCGGCGAGCAAGCAGGCCTGGGGATTCGCGGGCAAGAGATCCGGGTTGGGGCGGGGCGGGGCGAGGCGAGGCGATTCCTCGTCTGGATTAAATTAACTGGAGCATTTTTTGGAAGCGGGGGCGAGTTAAAGAGGTGTGTCGGGAGGGAGGAGGAAGACGGGAGGCGCCGGGCGCGGAGGAGAGGAGTGGAGGTGGCGACTGGCGAGCGGATAGGACAGGAGTCGAGGGTGGGAACGGGAATATGGCCATATGGGGTGCTTTATTTGCTTTGCGATTCGCGATTCCGCCCGGGTTATCCGCCGCGTGCTGTGTATACGTGTACGGAGTACCCGCTCTGACTGGCTGCGCAGATTTGGCCGTCTTTTCGTATAGGTTGTCACGTCCTTGTCGCTCGTCGGTCGTTGCGTATGTATAAAAAGTATGTATATACGTGTACGGTGTAGCGAGTACTGTAAGTAGAAATGAACAAGGAACTCCTGCCATACGTATAGCTCAACCCCTTTTACCGTATCCGCTTCTCTGTGCAAAACCACCACCACACTCATTTCTGGTACGTGCTAGTACTATTTAAGTAGCATCAAGGAGCATCATCGTCAAGGAAAATGATTAAGGGATCAAGCTAAAATTTGATGAACCTTGGCTTCTAGTACTATTCTATTTCGCACTTTAGGGCCAAAAAAGAGGCTGTGGCGCATCATTCAGCTGCAGTCCTGTTCAGCTGGATCTTGGACTAATGCGGGCTCCAGCTGTAGTCCCGGCTCGCTGGGTATGTGGCTGGCTGGATGGTCCCAGATTTATGAAGGAATCAATGAACTCATTCATGACATGGTCGTGCTGAGTACAGCTACAGGCTACAGCATACGTACTCCGGAAGAATGGTAATTCACACACGCGTCGCGCTCCAACTTCTGATCCTTGGATTATTACCGCAGTAGTTCCAATATCTATGCATGCCTTTCAGACCTGACTCTGATGCCACAAGATTTACACTGCGGATCATACCTGTTATCCGCCATGTTAACCAATGTATACCAAGTACCGCCATGTTAACCAATGTATACCAAGTACATTGCTGTGGTGGTTCCATGCTGAAGAAAAATAATGGCCGTCTCCACAATCCAGAGTGTGCTGCACTTGCCTGGAATCATGGGCATCCACCACGAGCTGCTCATTTGGTGTACCCTGCAAGCATGAAAGGGAAATGAGTATAATCATGTTACTACTTTTTAAGAACATGCAGCCTGTTCGCTTGCTCGTAAACGATCGTAAATTTCTAGCCGGGAACAGTGTTTTTCTCTCACACCAAACCAGCCAGCAGTAAATAATCCACGATACGATACGGCCTCCCGAACAGGCAGATGGTTGTAAATAGCCATATAATTGAGTTACTACCACATGCAGTAGAAACTCCCTTCACAAACATATTATTGAGTTGCATGCACTAACCAGTTCAACCCAAAACCTTTAGCTGATAGTGGAGGTGGCCAGTTCACTTTATATCTCAACACTCCCACTCGTGCCTCAGACGTGGAATAACAGCGCGCAACAATTATTTTTTATTTAATTGCGCTAGCCATGATTCGAACTCGAGACCTCTAATATGATACCATATTAAGTAATATTAACAGCCTGTTCTTCAGGCCGTAAACGATCGTGGATTATTTACTACTGGCTGGTTTGGTGTGAGAGAAAAATATTGTTCCAGCTTATAATCCACGATCGTATACGAGCAAGCGAACAGGCTGAGTTGCATGCATTGATCAGTTCAACCCAAAAGCTTAAGCTGATGGAGAAAGCAGACAATTCACTTTATATTTCAGCACATGATAATCCCAAACCGTTACCTAATCACCAAAAGTCCCCGCAGGAACAATTTCCATCCTTAAAGTGGTGGAAACGGTTTGCATCACGCACAACAATCTCCCTATCAGCTAACTTTGAAATAAATTTTGTTACTGTGTGGCAATCAATACAGACTCGGAGATTCTTCATCACACGAATTCTTGTTCCAGCAGGTGTGCTTATAATACCAAACACTATAGCAAGTTTCTCACTGTGACCACATAACACATATGCCTTCTGCTCTTCTTCAATATCCTGAAAAACATCCTCTGTATTGGGTACATGCCCTTCGCGTGCCATCTGCTCTGAGAAAACATTCAGTGCATCAATAATCCTGTCATACCAAGGGTGGGACCTATCATGAGCTACAAAGACATGCAGTTTGTTCTTCACTTCAATCCAACTGCAAGCTGGATCCTTCTTCATACCCTTTTTTCTCATAGATTTTCGTAGGTGTGCTGCTTCATTCCATCTCCCAGAAGCTGAATACATATTTGACAAAACTACATGAGATCCAATGCTCCTAGGTTCAAGCTCCATAATTTTCTTGGCTACTTCCTCAGCTAAAATGGTATTTTATGGACCCTGCAAGCCCTTAACAATGTGGACCAGACACTGCAGTTGGTTTTATTTGCATCTTCAATATAAAATTGTATGCTTCATCTAACTCTCCTGCACGACCAAGGATATCAGCAAGCGCTGCACAATGCTCTAGAGTAGGAACAATTCCATAATGATCTGACATACTCTTGAAATATTTCCAGCCTTTATCCACTAATCCAGCATGACTACATGCAGTCAGAACAGCAAGAAAGGTGATATGATTAGGCTTTGCATTTCCCAGTTCCATTCTCTCAAACAGCACAAGTGCCTCTCTTGCTGGACCATGCAATGCATAACCCATGATCATCGCAGTCCATGATACAACGTCTGGTGAACACATCCTGTCAAAGATGCGACGAGCAATGCTAATCTCCCCACATTTGCAGTACATGTCAATCAGGGAGCTAGATATAAACAGATTATCTTCAAACTCACCACAGATCACATAGGCATGCAGCTGCTTCCCAAAGCGCAATGATGCCAAATTACCACAGACAGGTATGAGGCTCGAGAAAGTCACAGGCACAGGTCTAACTCCAGCCTGCAGCATCCGACGGAATATTCCAAGAGCCTCCTCAACTGAACCATTTTGTGCACAGCCTGCAAGCATGGAGTTCCACAGAATTGGGTCTCGTACCGGGAGGTTGTCAAACACTTTGACAGAGTAATCCGTCCTTGTGCAATTCGCATACATATCAATCAGGCTACTGCCAACAAACACATCGCTGTCAAACCCATTCCTGACTGCAAAACCATGCACCTCAATCCTCTCTTGACATTGGCACACTCTGCGAAGATTGGAAGCACACTGGATAAGGTGAACGAGTCAGGCCTAAACCTTCCCTCCACATCTTCCTGACCAAGCCCAGCGCTTCATGATGCCTCCTTCCTCCGCGCAGCCCAGCACCAAAGTGTTCCAGGACACCACGTCCCTCTCGAACATTTCGTCGAACACCTTCCGCACGCTCTCCAATGCGGCTGATGATCCGGTGCCACCAACGCTGGTCACACCAGTGGAGTGGAGAAACGAATCCGGGAGCTTGCAGTAGAGGTTGAGGAGGGCGTTAGCGGTAAAGGGTCGGCGAATGCACCGGAGCGGATGGCCAGCGCGTGGAGGGAGGCGCCGAGGGCGCTGAGGCCTAGGACGGCACAGGACTTGAGCGCGGCCGGGAGGGAGGCCGGGACAGACGAGCGTGGCGCGGCGGAGGCGCGCATCCGGAGGAAGAGGGAGATAGCGTCGCGGAAGTGGCCCTGGGCGGCGGCCATGCGGATCTGGTGTGCCCATGAGGGCGGGGGCGGCCATGGTGTATAGGCGACCTCGGAAACGGACATGACGGCGAGTCGGCGAAAGATGCTGTGGCTGCGGAGGTGGTGGCTGCCACAGCCCACACTGCGATTTTTTTTTTAATTTTAACACTTTTTTGAAATTAATTTTAAATCTAACATTCTTGGTTTTTTTTTAAACTAACACTTTTAGCCGTGCCTATTGTCCTGGCGCGGCCAAATGCCTGTGCCGTGCCATGCATGGTGGCGCGGCAGGAATCTGACGTGGCGGCCACGAAGCGCCGCCACGACATGGCGAGGCTCGCCGCGCCACCGATCTTGGCAGCGGCGGCGGTGCGCCCCTAATCCATGGGCGGCAGAGCCAATATATCCTCCGCCGTGGCCGCGCGTGCGGCGATCGCCGTTCTCCGAAACAACGCGCGACAAAGGCGACTGGCCAGCGCGCGCGCGCCGCCACGCCTTCTTTGCCGCCGCCGTGCCGTAAATCTGCGGGGCGCGTCCACGCCTTGACCAGCCGCGCCAAACCGGTAGCGTCCGCCGTCGCGTCCTTGAGCAACAAAGCGGACAGCCATGGCCGTGCCGCAACCGGTGCGCGCTACCAAGACGCCGGCAGCGTGCCTCCCCCTCCGGCCAGAACCTCCGGTCACGCACGGCGGCTGCCTTGCGCCCGCGTCTCCCGACCCGGTCTTGCGCGCTGCAACGAGGTACTCCACTAATATAGTTAGCACAGTTAATAAAGTTAGTAAAATTATTAAAGTATAGTTAGTATAGTTAGTAAAGTTAGTTAGTTTAGTTAGTATACGTAATATAATAAGTTAGTATAGGTAGTAAAGTTAGGTAGTTTAGTTAGTACAGTTATAATATGCCTCGTATAGATGTTAATATTTGATTAGTTAGTATAGTTATAGTTAGAAAATATATTAATGTTAGTATGGACATTACGTACGATGATTTCGACGACTTAATGAAGTTTCTTGAAATGCTTTTGCAGATGGATTGTTGTGTTAGAGTTTTGTATGGAGGAAGTGTTAGGAGAGATGATGGTATGTTTGAGGATATGGAAGAAGAATTGGAATGGTTTGATGAACCTCCTAACTTCAACGACCTTTGTGTCCGTTTGAATATAAAGTTTGGCAATGATTTCACACTAAAGGGGAGCTTTGATACTGGAAAGACTGGGGCACACTATATCCTCATGCCCTTGCGCAACCCTGCTCACTGGTCCCGCTACACTAGGGTTCTTCAAGGTTCCAATGTGCCCATGGCTGAGGTGATGGTGAAAAATGGGTATAGGATGCATGGTGTTCAGGACGAGTCGTCCATTGATGGTTTTGAAGGCAATACAAAAGAATTAGGGGTCGAAGGGGAAGCAACTCAGGATAACAAGGATTTGGACGGTCAGTTGACGCAGGAGCAATTTCATTCAACTGTAGTAGGCTGTATAAGCAATGACTTCGATGTGAATGAGTTCGAACAGGAAGAGAAGGAGTAGGAGGAGGAGGACAGGATCGGTGATGTAGTTAGCAGTGATTCAGATGATTCTGATGATGACCAAGGAGGTACAGATGCTATGACAACAACGGCTGATGCCATGCCAGTACCGGTACATACTATGCCATTACCAGTACCAACTGAGGTTTTACAAGGTGTCCATGCTCAGGGTAGACTAGTCACAGATTTGGCTGCAGATGATATCCCCTATGATTCATGGGCCAGAATTAGCGAAGCGCAGCAGTATGTTCCACCACCACCTTACACAGCGACTGAGCTTGAGCAACTAAGGTCCAAGAACGTACCTTTCAGGGGCATTCTGAACTATAGGGATGTCAGCATGATGGATATGGCAGTTTGTGATACCGGTCTCCATATGTGTAGGAATTTATTGTATAACTATGAGACAGAAACCCTTAGAAAGGGGATGATATTCAGCATAATGTCAGAGATGAAACTCTTCCTTCAGGACTATGATGTGTACCACCATAGACCGTACACCGTCACTCATTCGGACCAGGAGTTGAGGTACCACTTGATATGCAAAAATGGTTGTCTGTGGAGGTTAAATGCACGAAGGAGACAGAGTGATGGCAAGTGGAGGATAACTAAAGTTGTTGAACCCCACACTTGCCTAGACAATAGGGGGAAGAAAAATCATCAGCAGCTCACTGCACGTTACCTTGCCCGTCGTATAGTGGGGCTCGTTGATGACAATAACGACATCTCGGTGTCTTCTTTACAACAGTCCATATCTGGATTCGTTAGGTACGATGTGACGTACGAAAAGGTTTGGTGTACTAAGCAAATTGCTCTGACGATTCGATGGGGTACTTGGAATGAAGCATACAACAGGGTGCCCCGCATCTTATGTGCAATGCATTATTACAACCCTGGCTTGAAATGGTTTGTGGACACCAGAGGGATGTTTTTTTGGGACCCATTGAAGCATGTCCTCTATCGTTTGTTCTGGTCGTTTGCGCAAACGGAATATGCATTCCAGTTTTGTCGGCCAGTCATACTTGTTGATGGCACTTTCCTGACAGGAAAGTACATGGGCACCTTGATGATGACTGCTGCTGTTGATCCTGAGGGCCAGATAGTACCCGTCGCATTTGCTTTGGCAGAGGGAGAGAAAAATGAATCGTGGTCATGGTTCATGCGGCTTCTTCGTGTGCAAGTGCTTGGCCCAACTCGCACTATATGTTTGATCTCCGACCGTCACGCAGGGCTTCTTAATGCTGCAGCTAAGCATATAGATGGGTTCCCGCCTCTAGTACATAGATGGTGCATGAGACACTTTGCTGCTAATTTATGGCGGCGTCAGTGGAAGCAGGAGATATGTGACAAGGTAAAGGCTCTATGTTGTGTACGTACAAATCACCAGTTCAAGGAGACAAAGAGAGAAATAGACAAGATGATAAATGCAGCGGGAAAGGCCTGGTTAGAGGCGCAGATGGAACAGAAGGCTCAGTGGGCATTAGCATATGACGATGGGGGTTTCAGGTATGGCATCATGACCACTAACTCCTCGGAGTCCTTCAACCGTGTATTCACCAGAGTTTGATCGTTGCCTGTGTCTGGAATTGTTGAGTTCTCCTTTCATAAGTGCAACGAATATTTTGTGAAGAGGTGGGAGCTTGTGTAGAGGCATATAGCTGAGCAGGGGCGTTTTAGAAAGGCCGGAGCTGAACATTTGAAGGAGACCGAGGAATTGGCCAAGCAGCACACCGCCGAGCCGTATGGACCCCGCCGCCATATCTTTAGTGTATGGGGCAAGCGTGGCACAAGCCTGGACGGCGAACGTTATGGTGGATGAAACTATCCAGTTGATCTTGAAAAGGTAGAGTGCAGTTGCAACGTCCCTCAGATCATGCATGCCCCTTGCTCTCATATGATCACGGCCTGCAGGGTTCGCGGGTACAACTATGAGGATCTGTCATATATGTCACCCATTTATCTCCGTTCGAACACCGTTAGTATTTGGGAGAAGAGCTTCGAGCCATACCTTGACCCAACACAGTGACCACCTTATAATGGTGTAACAGAACCGACCAATTATACGAAATTAAGTGAGAAAATCATCCGCCAGGGCAGACGATTTAGCAAACTTAAGTCCGTATAACCCGGTAGTCCGTGAAATCACGAAGGATTTTAAACCAACTTCCATTCCAGCCAAGATCGTAATAAGTTTAGCGGTCACCATCATATATTACATAAAAGTTCTCAATCTCAGATACATCAGAGTTTAAACATAGTTATTACAAAACCAGTTCGAATAAAAATAGCGGAAGCCATTTGTTCAAACCACACATACTCACGCGGAGTTCAAATATAGTGCCAGCGAATGATCATCTCCAACAAAAGCATTAGACGAGACGTAAGGAATGACCATGCCCATGGTCCTAAGCATCACCCATCGCAGGATAAAGGCAGTTGATACAATAGCCGTAATACATCTGCCCATCTACAACAAGTGGGAAATAAAACCCTGAGTACGAGAAGGTACTCAGCTAGACTTACCCGACATAACCGAAAATAAATGACACCAAGGATTATGAAGGCTTTATAGTAGGGTAGCTGACTCATTTGCAAAAGAAGCATTTTTAGCATTTCAAGAACCTTTCTAAAAGCATTATTGTCAAGTTAATTATTATGAACCTGTCGACTAGATTTGCATCTATACTAGAGTAAACATGTGATTAAGCAGATAATAATAACCACCGATCATTAAACAACTTTCATCTTTGTCATATTCACTATAAGCGTCCAAGTGTTCCATAAACATTTACTATGATGAAGTCACTCAAGTCAAGTGCTCACTATCCGGGAGAGCGATGGCGATTGAATCGATTCCTAACCGGTGGTGATTTATTCCTTACACAAATCTCACTCACCCGCTAAAGTGAGATATTGATCACCGAGTCAACTTTCCGGTATCTCGAGTTTGCCAGAACCACATGTACCCCGGGGGGCCGACCGATCGCACTTTGGTCTTATCATCCCGTCCCGTGTCCTACCACACCGCCGGCATAGTCTTGCTGCGGGCAATCTACTCGGCCGAAAAATCTCCCGACTTAGCGGTCGGAAGGTACTTTATCCGGCCCGACTAAATGTAAGGCATCGTTCAACATGACTCGAGGCCCAACAACGGTCGGTCCTTAATATTACGCAGACGGAAACACTACGGTCCAAAACTCGCAAGTCTCCGTCCGGTCTCAACTTCATTTAACACTTAGTTATACCGGGACTTCATAGCCATCCAAGCAGATCCGGGTAACCACCTATAGCTCGCAGTGACAGGAAATCACCCGACTTCTACCGGTCTAAGCCGACTAAGCATTGACTCATTGCGGATACCGGGGTAACAAGGATATAGTATAACAAAGGTAAACAAGGTATAATGCAACAACGTTTCTGGCAAACAACTCCTGAACGTAATGCATCAATTTAAAGTAAAGCATTTAATGAAATCATTGCAAACCGGGAGAAAGATGCTCGGGCTTGCCTCTCGAAGGAGCTCAGGCGATGATCGGGGCACTCGGAAGTTCCTCAACGTCCTCCTCGTCGGCTTCGGCACTTCTGCGGTGCACCTCGAAGCGCTCCTCGGGCTCCTCGGGTATGACGATTTGGGTTCTCGGTTTGCGATCCTGTATGATGCAATGCGTGTAAGTGCCTATGCAATCGGTGCATCGGATGAGATGAATACAATGGATATGTTCGAATGCAAGGTAGTCACATCATCCAAGAAAATATACTACAAGCACATGTCATCTACTGCATTCTCTTCTACTACTAATGTGTTTAAGTCAACACCCTTATCAAATGCTTCAAAGATACACCAAAGCTATTATTATTAACTAATCTTGTATTAAAGAGGATTATTTTATTTCCTTTTAAAACTAGGGCTACAACAGCAACCTATATTTTTTGTGCTTATAAACATCTAAGAAAATTACAGTAGCATAGTACTACTCAAAGTAGACTACCATAAAATTTTCATGGCATTTGGATAAGTAAAATAGTCTACACAAAAATGACAAGCTATGGCATGATCATGAACATGAAAATACTTTGTACTGTGAAAAGTGTCAAACAATAGAATTAGAATTTTTCCTATGTTCTACATAGCATACAATGACTGTACAAAATTTATCACATGTATGTTTTATACAAAGTTTGCTCTCTAACAAAAATAACAAAAATTAGCCATTAAAGGCACTTGAACTACACTTTAAAATTTTCCCACAGCACATGCATGAAACTTATTTTTCCTAGGAAGTACATTACATAAGAAGATTAACAAACTTGGAATCATATTTTTCTGAAGCCTATAGATTTTTCTACACATTTTTCAAGTTATCAGCAATATACATGATTAAATAAAATCCTACAGAAAAGTATCCCAAAAATGACATGCAATAATTTTCCCAAGTAGATCTGCTGATAAGGAATCTAGCAAAATTTGTTTCAACAAATTTGAAGCAAAAAGGAGTACACAAACATTTTCTAAAGCATTTAAATAGGATTCTGAAAAATTATTTTTGAAATACTTTTAAACTTCATGCTCAAATCTGCTAGATTCACCCGGTTAGCCACCCACAACCCGCGCCAGAGAGACAGACATGCGGGACCCAGCGGGTCACCCGGCCCCACTGGTTAGCCGACCGGAGGCAGGGGATGGCCTTGCCCGGCCGGATTTTCACCGGCGGTGTGGTTGCTACCTACGGACTCCACTGAGGGGAGGCGACTTTGGTGCTACTTACTTGTGAGAGGACCCCCAGGCGAGGTGACAGACGGTCATGGGCCTTGGCATGGTGGCTGCAGGTGGTGGTCTTGAACTGTTCGGCGCAAAAAGGTGGCCGGGCGGCGACTTCGGCTCATGACCGAAGCCGCCATTGCGAGGCGGGCACGCAGTCGCACTGAAAATAGGAAGAGAGGAAGGCGGATCGGGGCTGGCCACGAGGCGTGCTTGGTGGTGGCCGAGCTCCCGGCGAGTGACGGCGTGAAGGAAAACTCAAAGCGAGGCCTCACCTCCGGTCGATTCGCGAGGCGAAGCGGGGTCAGCGGCGTATGCGCGAGATGGCGATGCTTGTGGTACGAGAAGGCGGGAATGGTGCGGTGGTGGGGTGAACGCGGGCGGCGAGGCGCCAAGGCGGCGCTGAAGGCTGCACGTAGGCCATTTCTGCTTGCACTTCTGAGTAGGAGGAGCGAGCGGAATGAGGCGAGTGGGGAGAAGCGGGGGTCTTGGCGGGGAGCTTAAGCGAGGCGAGGCGGGCGGTGGGACCATGAGGCGCCACCCGTGGTGGCGGCGCGCCGGCGTCTGTCGCCGCTGTGTGGCCATCGCCTGAGCCTGTGTCGGCACGATGGCAGGCTTGCTTGAGGGAGGGAGGCCGAGCTAGGCCGGGCCGGCTTATGAATCTGGTAGGAAGAAGTGAGGCGCAAGGCCCACGAAGGTAAAAACAAGATTTTTCAAATTAATTTGAATTCATTTTTCATTCAAACGAATTTTGGACTAAATCAAAGCAGTTTCAAACTTTGGACCAAAAATAAAAGTTGCTCAAAATTTTATCCTCTACAACTTTGATTTTAAGACCAACGTCCAATTTATTATAGATTTTGAATTATAAAATTAAAGTCAATTTTGACTCAAACCCTAATTTTTGGAGAATTATTTTTGAAGCAAAATTTGGCAATAATTCAAATACAAACCTTGCTCCAAAAATTGTGATAAACAATTCTAGATGATTTACAATCATAACCAAACAAGTTCTACTAACCTAGCAAGCAAAATCAGGGCAAAACAATTCTAACAAAGGTATGCAACATTCAGGTTTCACAACATGTTTTAGATGTTTCAAAGCAATGTTTCAATTGTTATTCACACGATTAAGCATGTATGCTTTGGATGCTTGATGATGCATGCTATGCATGATTTGCAGTGCCTAAATGTAGGCATAACACCGGGGTGTTACAAATGGTTATGACTACGTGCCGCATCCAGATCTAATGAAGGTAGGGAAGGATAGAAGGAAGAAGAAGCGACTGAAGGGGGACATGGATGCTATGAGAGGGTACGGCAAAGACATGTACGGCGGAGGAGACTTCAATGAGACCCGTGGCAGGAATCTTTGCTTTGTTTGCAAACAATCTGGCCACAAAGGCTAGCAGGCATAGAAGGCACCAGGTGATTTCATATTGTGTTCATATTGTATAACAAGTAGTTCAAATTTTGCAATGCTACATAATGTTAATCTGAAAATTGTTAATTTGAATACTCTAACCCTTTGTTTATTATTTTATAACAGGATGGCCCCTCCCACGCCGCACCAGCTAATCCCCCTTCTTGATGTGGAGTACGACGACCCCCTTCTTGTACCAGACGACGAGGTTCATTACGTCGTGGGACTTAGTTCATTACGTCGAACTTATGTCGAACGAATTTTGTCGTCCAAAACTTGTAGACTCATAAACCAATGAAAATGTTATATGGCAACTTATCGTCCATTTATTTGCTTCATGTTCGTTTTGTACAACACTTGTATTTTTGTACATCACTGACAACAACTCAATTGTAGCTGGACGTTGTCCGTCCGCGCACTGACGTGCCATGTACTATGGCGCGGCACAGACGCGCCGTGGGCTTTGGCGTGGTAGAACCATGCCTATGGGGCACCAGAACCTGGGCTATGGCGCGACAAATTATTACGTTCGTTTTAGAAATTTTGAACGCATGATACAAACAGATGTGATCACTTAAGATCGATCATAGGTAATCCGAGTACATGATACATGGGTATAATACATTAGTAGTTCAAATGGAATATAAGACAACACAATAGAATTTCTACTACATGGCTACATTGATCATTAATAAAGCATGGAACTAACAAACGGCGCAATCAAAAACCCTCAGTCAGAAACGTACTGAGTAAGTAACTCGTCGTCCGAGTATCAATCCTCAACCACAACCCTGTTGCTGTGGCTATGCTCACCTGCGTTGCTCTGACCTACCTGTCGCCTGTAGTAAGTGGCCTCCGCTTCATCTGTGGCCGCTGCGGCCTGAGTGAAGAACGCGTCGTCATCCTCCTCCGCCTGTAAGCCCACCTCTGCTAGAGCGATGAGCTCGCTAAGTCTGTCAGTGTTGTCCTCATCCTCCTGCGCCTGCAAGCCCGCCTCTGCTAGAGCGATGAGCTCGCTCAGTCTGCCAGTGTCATCCTCATCCTCCTCCGCCTGTAAACCCGCCTCTACTAGAGTAATTAGCTCACTAAGTCTGGCAGTGTCGTCCTCATCATCGTCCCCCTCATCAGACAACACAATCGGTGATTCAACGGTGCGACCAGCTCGCTTTCTGTGCTCATCTAACTTCTTTTCCTCATACCTTGCACGAGTCACCTCTACAGCATGTTCCTCGTTGCATCCAATCCCTTCATGTATAAAATGTAATCAGTTAGCAACGTGATTATATTACATTTAAAATCAGACAACGAAAAAAAGCGTTCAAGCACTCACTAGCACATAATGCAGCAACATGCTCGTTCAAGACCTGCATTTGTACTCTTGTCTCCTCCCTTGCCTCCTTTCTTGCCCTCTCCTCCTCTAACGTCATCCGTCTCTTCAATCCCTATTTGTTAAGCCCAACATTGATTGGGTTACAAATACCGCGCTGTCTAGCAAACTCACGCATCTTTTCTTTGTGATGTTTAACGAATAGGTTGACGTAGTCAGGTCCATATCCCCTCTTTCTTGCAATTAGTTGCCTCTTCTTCAGTTCATCCAAGAACTTAGCTTGACCATCGTAACGTTCCCACCTGCATTTCCTAGTGCTCTGTTCAAAATAAATATTATATCATATATGTCTGAGCAAAAGAAACAAAATACGATTCCATGTTTACCATAAAAATAACGAACCTCTTCGTACTCAACCATATTGCCGCAATAATGGTCTATTCCAAGCTCCGAAGGGACTAGACCATAATTAGAATTAACACCACATTCGCACTTGACCGGTTGTGCTTTGTAAATTAACCTTTTTTCTTCTTTTATTTTGCTTCTGGAGGTTCTTCAGGCCATTTGTTCTTAGGACCATACAACCACTCCTTGAAACGACACTTCGTCATTGAATACACCTAAATAACGTGACATTAGTACATGACACATATAGCTCAATATTTCAACACATACACTTTGCACTTACTTCATTCTTGTTTGGACACACAAACTCCAACGTATTGTCAGGGTTTATCACGGCTCGGTCTCCGCAATGACACAGAGGAGGTTCCTCGAGTCGTCTAACTGCGGCTAAGTGCTTTTCCTTAGCCGTCATTGGAGGGGGGTTCGGAGGAGGTGGAACCCACCGCTCAAAGTGCTCTCGTGGATGTCGGCCACTCCACCAATCGTCGAAAAGGAGGTACCTGGGATCAAACTTGTCTGCACCATCGATCCACTGAAAGAAAAGACACCTCCCATGGTCCTACACAACAAAAAATTTAAAAAATATTAGTAATCTAGTAATACAAATGAAGAAGAAAAAGATAGTGGAAATAATTACTTACATTAAAACGATTGCATGTGTAGAAGCAACGAGCCGCTGTGTCCGGATGTCTCGATTGAAACACGTCGGCCGGACGACCACAGTCACAATTAGGGACAGGGAGTTCAGGAGGGACAGGGGCATCTTTGCTAGACTCGTCGGGGTACATTTCTCTAGGACGACCCCGTTTTCGTCATAACTGTTTCCGAAACATATCTTCCATCTAATAAAACGGTTCAAATTAAACATCAATCAAAATAACGTAAATTAATGTAAAATGTAATCATTTGCGATGCAACTAAAATATTGTAAACAACAAATATAGCAACAAAAATATACATGACAAACATACTTCTAACTAAATAATTAACCTTAACATTGACAAAATCAAACTAATATGTTCACCATAGTCCCTAAACATAATTTTTCTACTAACCTTAACTTCCATTCATAATATCATATCCACCATTCAAACGAAAATAAAATGTGCGTCATTACCTTGGACTAGGACGAGGAGGGAGGGAGTTGGCCGGGGAATGGAAGGGAAGGGAGGGAGGCGGCAATGGAGGGCCGGGCTGCCGCCGTTCGTGGCGCGGCCGCCGCCGTGCTTGGCGACGGGCGGGAGCGGGACCGACGCATAGGCTGCTTTGCTGCTCGGGCAGCGGGACTGGCCGCGGCGGAGGTTATACCCGGCTCTGCCGCGCCATGGATCAGGGCGCGGCACTGCCGCGCCAAGATCGGTGGCGCGGCAGAGCCCTGCCACGTCAGCGGTCAACGCTTCTGGTCGCCACCACGTCAGCTCCCTGCCGCGCCACCATGCATGACGCGGCACAGGCATTTGGCCGCGCCAGAGCAATAGGCGTGGCCAAAAGTGTTAGTTTAAAAAAACTGAGAGTGTTAGATTTAAAATTAGTTTCGAAAAAATGTTAAAATTAAAAAAAAAATCCACACTGCTGGGGCTGGGGGTGGGGAGGCGGGGAAGTAGGCCCTGTTTGATTGATGCAGTATCTATTACAAATACTCCATTTTATTTCAGAAATTATATTATTATTACCTGTCTATAAATAACCATTGTTCATCTAAACGGTCGTTTAGCCCGTTTACACACTGTATAAACACTACACAGTGGTACACTATTTTTGTTTAATCAGTTGTTTAGCCCGTTTTTAAACGGCTGTTTTGCCCGCTTAAGTGTCCATTTAGATTAAATAATGGTTAAACGGTAAGTGACTTACTGTTTAGCGTTTAGGATAACATTGAATACCATTTTAAACGTGCGACGGATAGCCAGGAGAAGAACCAGCCATCAGCCGAGCACGACTGCAAGACATCGGGCCTGGTCTAGCTGGTACTTGCAAATGGATTTGTTCTTATTTATGGGCTCCTTTTATTTCAAAAATTATTAGGCTGTTTAGTTCTATTTCTAGTCTGTCTAGTTTTTTTAAGATAGGGTAGTCAAAGTCTTGCTAGTGCTATGCAAAATGCAATTGTTTGGTTGCATGGACCGTTTAAGGGTACAACTGCATAGCTTGGCTTGTATAAAATCATCTCATCTTTGTCACGGTATGTTTACCCTATCGCACATTCTATCGAACATTTGGTGAGCATCACCTGTAGCTGCGTCGAGCTTGTGTCCATGTCCAACGTGGGTGGAGAAGTGGACCAGTGGCCCACAACCAGAGAAGCACGTCGCGGAGGCACCCCTGGACCTCAAATTCGTCGGACAAGTCTACCTCCTTCCCGGCCTTGCCTTCCTCTTCCTGGCCGGCCAACAAGTCTTCGTCTTCCTAGCATCGTTGTCCTCGCGCGGGAGCAGCAACGCGCACACGAGGTCCCGACGAAGCTCACGTGGTGGCTGGCGGCGTGCAGGGAGGGGCGGGGGCGAAGCTCGCGTGGAGGAAGGTGGCCGACGATGCTCGCGCAAGGGCGGAGGAGCTCGCTGACAAGGGCTCGGCGACAGTCGTGGTGACTGGTGAGTGGACGAGAAGGTGAGTGGGCGAGCGCGCGAGCGTTAGCCAAGCCTGGCTAGCGGGGAATGCCCTGCCGCTGTGTTCCCAGGAAGCCAGACGCGGGAGCGGTCGGTGCTCTAGCCAAGCCAAGAGTCTAAATAGTCCACCCTATATCCCCAAAATGCATGGCTTCCTCAAATCTAGATAAAGGCCACAGACCAGACAGATTCTATATGGTAAACACTAGTTGTTTCGTGGTAAGTTATGCTAGCAACTGCTAAGGCCTCTAACTGTGATTGATGGGTGAACACTGTGGTACTCGTATATAGTCTCAATGCACGATGATTGTCCAATTTATTACAATTTATTTATGTCATATAAGTATAGTTGTACACTCATGTAGGATATAAATTTGTCTAGCAGTCGAGGTTCACCGTAGTGAACCCACAGGGAGAATTTTCAGAGACAGCGTTCTTTTTAAAGACGTGCAAGTCAGTCCATCTCTAATCAATCGTCACTGTTAATCGCCATTTACAAAGACGGTCAGTCCATCCGCCTCAATAAAACGATTAACAAAGACAGCGTCAATAAATCGATTAAGACAGGTACATGCTTTAGGTGGACATGTTTTAGATGGAAGATACCTGTTTTTAGATAGTCCTATTGTCTACTCCAATTTCCAAACGTGGCATATCCAGGTTAACCCTGAGGGCCCCTTTGGTTCACGGGGCAAACGCAGGAAAGGTTCAGGAATCGAGTTCCTACGGAATTTTTCCTACGGTGGCCTTTGGTTCGCAGGAACGTTTCCATAGGAAGGCAATCCAGAGCGCGATTCCACAGGATTTTCACGGGAAACTATCCAAGAGCTCAGACCTCTTGATAACTTTCCTGGCGCGAAAAGAGAGCGCTCGCGGGCGCGCTGTTGGCGCCAGACCAGAGCTGAAGCAGAGCGAAAGCAGACCAGATCCGCCCTACGCCACCACTCCCTCTCCCTCGCGCGGCCGGGGGCGCCACAGCCCGGGTGGTGGGCGGCAGAGCTCCGACGCTGTAGCCGCGCGGGACCAGAGGTGGTGGCCGTCGCGGCCGTCGTGTACCGTGTCCTCGCCGGGGTCCTGGTGCCCGCGGCGCCCGGGCGCCGTGACGTCGTCCAGGCGGAGGCACGGCAAATCCACCTGCTCAGCGCACCCGAGACGAGGGAGCCCATCGCGGACCCCCCTTGCCGCTGCCTCTGCATCTTCCCGGCGCAGCCCAGCACGGTGGCCTTGGCTAGCAGCTCCATTGCGGCGCAGCGAGGGCGAGGCTCACTAATCCAAGTCCGGCTGCTCTCTACACACACCGAAACTACCATGGATTAGTAGATCAGCACCTGGGGAGCACGGATCTGGGTTTAGCTTGGGCTGATTTGGGCTCAATTAGCAGATCAGCTCGGGGGAGGAGCGGCGGCGGCGGCGTCGTCGGGTGGAGGGGGCGGGATGGGTGGGTGGGTGGGAATTTCTACAGGTCCACTCCTTTCTCCATTTTTTTTTTGAATGGCCTTTCTCCATTTTTTATCCTAAGGGAGCGAGGGGTGTGTGCCAAAGGACTTGCGTATGTGTACTGTTCTCGTAGGATTCGCAAAGTCATACCCTTCCGTTCCTATGAATTTCCTATCCCTACTCTTTTGCTACTCGAGTTCCAAAGGGGCCCTGAGTGTTCTAGCTCCCCCAAACTAAACTATCCCACATGAATGGGATTATCTGCTCTAAACTCGTAATGATTTGACATCTGTTATATTGCAGAGAGTACTACCTTTTTTTTTTTGAAGTACTACGTTTATATGGTTTAGAGTTAAGACACTGGATGGGTAAATACCCAATTCATCATCTGAATACAACCTCTTTATCCCCTTCAGAGGGCATTCAAATTCTAAACGGCAAATATTGGTTACATGAAACTGAAAGCCAGCCAGCAACAACATTGAATGGAACAAGAATGCAACAATTGATAGATATCAGAATATAACACTATCTCAGATTCAGAATAGCATTTTAGACAAAATATCTAAACAAGGCAGTTTAAAATTGACATCTTGACAAGCTAACTGGAAGTGATTCGCGCATTACATTTTCAAGACATCGAAGCATAGAGGATCAAAATCAAAACCACCAAAGCAATCTAAGCAGCAGCAGCCACCTTTTTAAGCTTAGCAAGCTCTTGCCTGATGGCACCACCCCTCTGTTCAAATGACAACCATATCAGTATATTAGGGCATAAGCAGAATAGATACATTAAAACTACTCAGAGAATGTGTCAAACCTTGATCTTCGCCAACATGACCTTGAACCTGTCAAAGTCATTGAGCGATGCTCTCCTCTTCTGGACAATCAGCTTCTTGCCCCATGAGCTATTCTCCCACTTGCTTTTCACATCTGCAATTAGGATATAATCAGTGGTTTATAGACATCAGGTAGATATCAAAGAATTAACTCCAGGGACAGTTAATCACCAGCTTCCTCCATTGCCTTAATCAATGTAGTCTTCTTTGGGACACGTTTAATGTCAATCTTGATGTCAGTCAGGGAAAGCCGCTTGAAGTTAATTTGGCAACGGACCATGTCAGGGGCATCCACAAGGGCCTAATACCAGACAGACACTTAAAACTTCAATCATCACCAGAAAGCAAATCAATGATGATTATCATCGATCAAATAGCTATTAGTAAGTAATTTCAGTTTCGTACATAGTGGGCTGATTGGCCAAGCAGAACCCATTGACATAATTATCAAGAAATAATAAAGAATTGTCATTTTTTATCCACAACAGCAAAGCCAAAATTCATTACCAAGAAGCAATGAAATTACAAGCGCTATGTTCAATCACACAGCAATGCATAGAAACGATATTAAGTGACTGCGCCTCTGATCACAACGGGTTCAGCCATCTAGGCAAACTTCCCCAAATGACCTACCTAATGATTATCAGGAAACTAATAAAGAATTGCCATAGCAGACAAATATAAACTTTAAACTAGTAGAAAATGTTTTAATACTCAAGGTACACATGAACTTCCCATATTTCACATGATGATTTAATGAATGGATTATCTTTGTAATCACGGAAAATCAATAGACTTGAATAGACAGGAGTTGATTTCATTTACAAGGAAATGACTAATCCATATTTACAAGGAAATGATTAGTCCATATTTGTCGATCAAAATTCAATAATGCCATACATGGTTATTAAGGCGTGACGAGTGACTACCGCCTTACGCTAAGGCGACTAAGGCGTGAGGCGAGGCGACGCCTTACGAATTTAAGAAAAACTTAAAACAACAGCTTAGAGTAGTATATGATGAAGAAAAAAGAAAAGAAAAAAAAGAAAAAGAAAGGAGGAGTAAGAAGTGGGCTGGCCCAGTCCACCAGGCGGCCCATGTGCCCCTCCCCCTCCTGGCGTGGCTTATCCCAATCCCCTCCAGCGCTGCTCCTCTCTCGTTCTCCACCACTCATTCCGCCTCTGCTCGTCTCTCCACCGCTCCGCTTCCCTCCGCAGCTCCTCCCCTCTCTCCGGATGCGCTGCTCTGCTCCCCTCCCTTGCTGCTCCCCTCCATCGCTGCTCCCCTTCCAGATCTACAGCCGCCGCTGTCCCCTTCCAGATCGAGCAGACGGCGGCGAGGAGAAGGCGGAATAGAGAGGACCAGCATCAGAATCGATGAGGAGACGGCGGAATCGAGGGGGGCGTCAGCATGCGCATAAGGCGACAAGGCGCCGCCTTACCCCTAAGGCGAGCATGGAGCGCCCTGTCGCTTAAGCAACGCCTAAGCGACGCCCTAATAACACTGATGCCATATATTGAGATCATCAGATCAATACAGTATCTTGCTTAATGTAAGCATGTCGGTATGTCATTTCTAAAAGGGCAAAAAAAAAACATAGCAGATCACATTGCAGTCAACAAATTCAAAAACCACTAACTGCATCGCTGTATCATATATAGAACATGATAATGCCACATAAAACCGAGTGAACCAACATTGCAGAAAAATTTCTGTAGGTGCACTCACAAAAAACTCAGAGCAGCTATATACAGTGATATATGCTTTGTCTGGTAAAAAAAATACCAGACACATGGCTTTAGAAGGTCTTCATTGTGTCTTCAAAGAGATTTTGCAAAGATTTTAAATACAAAAGTACACATATAATTTACATGTTTTCAAACTAAATAATGTAACAGTTTTTTTATGTTTCTCATTTTTATTAAAGTTTGACCAAATAGTGTCCTAACCCCTAAACAACATGTTTTTGTAACCAGAGAAGTGCTTCGCTTGCCAACTTTAACTACAAAGGGCATATATACATAATTAGACAGAACATTGCAATTAATTTCAGTAAAACAGAAATTCGCTGTCTAAACATTCAGAATTAACTGGTAAAAGGTGGATCGACCATTTTCATAAGAGACTATTATTAGCATCAACTAGTGACCAGAGTTTACTGTACCAACTGTGATATTAGTGATGTTGCTAACTTGTACTACACAGATCAAAGCATAACAGTCCACAGAACCAGAGTTTACTGTACCAACTGTGATATAAATGATGTTGCTAACTTGTTCTACACAGATCAAAGCATAACAGTCAGAACATCAAAATGATCAATTCAACTGTGCAGGCTACTTCTCTAATGCAGAGACGGACGACCACCAGAACAGTAATGATCAACGACCCAACGCGCGCACCAGAAAGTAATGATCAACGACCTAACGCGCGCAACAGAAAAAAAAAAAGTTCATAAAACCACAGTACCATCGAACACCTGGCCTGTATGCACACCTCAGCCCAAGCAAACCAATGGAGACCACGAGAGAGAGGTGATCCGACTCACCCTGTTCTGGTCGACGACGTCGACGATGACGACGAGGCGGCCATACTCCTTGCCGTAGTTCACAAGGGCCACTCGCCCGATCTCCACAAACCTCTTGAACGGCTGCAGAAGCACGACATCAACAAGGTGCGCATAAATTAGCCAACAACACCAACGAAAAAAAGCAGCAAAAATCCTCGACGTGGGAAGATATCGCGAGGACATCTTACCATTTTGGCTGCGGGCGGAGACGGTAGCGGCGGCGGGGCGGCGGCGCGGGGTGGGCGGCTGGGGAAGAGGGGTTTTGTTGATGCCGCAGACGTATATAGAGAGGAATGGATGTGGGTGAGCCGATGGATCTTGGGAAGACGGATTGTAGCCGTCCGATCTAGGTTAGATGAGTTAGAGGCTTTTGAGGCTGATGATTTTGGGCTAAACATTGTTGGGCTTCATTGTGTGGGCCGGGCTGGCCTTTGATTGAACTTTATCTCCTATTTTTGGCTGAGTCAGCATTTTTCCATTAAGGTTTTGTTTAGCTGCACATAAATCCACCATAATCCACGTGATTTGGAAGGGATTGAAGTAAAACTTAAACTAAATTCCACCTCAATCCCTCCCAAACCATGTGGATTGGGGTGGATTTGTGTGACCTCAATCACTCCCAAACTATGTGGATTAAGGTGGATTTGTGTGCAGCCAAACAAGACCTAAGGCCTTAATAATTCAGTTGAGACTTAAAATGGCATGTTTGGTTTGCTCATAAAATATGTGTCGAGTTAATCTTTGGCATATCTTGAAATATGAATAAGTGGAACATGCCTTATCGCAATTTTGGCACCAAATGCAAATAGTCAGTTTGGCCTGGTGTAATCTTTCTCAGGGGTTGTTGTTTTACTTGGTCAAGGGTCTATGTTGTTTTTGAGGTTGCGTGGAGACTGTGGTGCTAAACTGGTTCAAATGGTATGCCATTTGTGAGTTAAAAGACCGGAGCTTGGCTCTAAAACTCAAAAAAATTGCACACAGGCAGCATAACTTTTGTGGTGTCTCCTTAAGAGCCCCCTCCTGAAATTCGGAGTTCACAAATGATTGATTAAATGACTTTCCTACGGTAAGTCACGACGTGAATTCCCCACTATCTTGAGTGTATAATTTTGATTCAAGAGTCCATACTGGTTTAAGCAAAAACCTCTCAAACTTACATTTTGTTCTCTTTGTTCCGGTGTCAGGTAGGTGGAGTAGTCGTGGAGGAGCGGCTTGGTTGCAGGCCAAGCAGGCAGAGCTGGTTGCCACCATCGTGGGGCTCGGTGGAGGGCCACATGAGCGTGTCGCCATGGGCCGCTCCGATCGCTCTTTTGCGTCGACTCGCAGCTGGAGCGTATGGGTGTATTTGGCTGTATAGGTTAGCCTAGCATGGCTTAAATTTTAACCCAGACTAGCTGAAGCCTACTTTGAGCAATGCAACCAACTATTGTTTGGTTCCATTGGCTAGCTAAGCTTGTCTTAGAAATGTCTTCTTCTCCCCGGCATCTAACGCTCACCACGCCGTCCCTCTCCGGCGACTGCGCCCACCTCTGTGGCTGCTGTCGGAGCGCTCACGTCCCTCCCCTATCGTCGAGCCATTGTCGCTTGCGGACCCTCCCTTGTACTTGAATTGCCGCTGGATCTTGGCCAAAGCTCAGGGAGATGCTCCCTCTCCAGCCGCCTCCGCCTCTACATTCAACGCACCCGCGCTCGACCCTCTCCGCCACGCCTGCCTCTACACCTGACAGAGCTTAGGGAGATGGATGACGGCAGCCACGCTCGCCTCCGTCGGCTCTACGCCCATGCCTCCGCCTCTGCCCGCCTGCACCTCATGTGGGCCCCATGCTACTACAAGCCATGCCTACGGGAAACGGAGCACCCAAGCTATCGGGGTTGAAACCCCGGGGTGTCTCAAGGCATCGATTAGTTAGAAGGCCGCGCGGCCCGCAACACAATGGCTACAAAAAGGCCCAAACGACCGAGGCCCGGTGAGAGACGAGCGGAGCGGGCAAGGCACCAAGGCCGGGGTCACCCTCGACCCCTTCCACCCGCCTTGGTCACACGACACTCGCAAGACGCTCGACCTCTCCCCATCACGCCCTCGGAAGGGATGGGGGAGGTCGAGCGTGGCTAGGTGTGCCTGCTCTGACAAGAGCAAGCGTGCCACACTGACCCTGCAAGAACCGAGGGGACAACAGTCACCTCGGTCCGGTTAGACACCATCCCAGTGCCCTGCCGCACCGACGAGACAACACCACACCACAGTGGCAATGGGTACGATACCCACCGTCCAAATACGGACTGACTAGACGCTGGTAAGATCCCATCCACTATGGGATGTGATCCACGACAAGGGACTCGATGAAAGGGCCATCTAGACCGGTAGAATGCCCCGACCCCAAAGATCGGGGTCATGGCCCTCGGCCCACAAAGCGACCAAGCGAACGACGACCCGGGGCGGCTGCCTACTTTGGGTATGACACCCCTAGGAACCAGGAGACGATGACGAAGGTCACGACAGACACCGCGTTGCACAGGACGACTGATGAACCACCATCGAGGCTATAGTGCCACCACGGCCGGCACAGTAGCGCCATGTCACACTCTGCCGCAACGTGGCCAGAAGACCATGATGATAGCCATGACCGGACGTGCACCAGAAGACGGCGTAGCTTCCAAGCCAAGTTAGCTAGGACCTCCCTCAGGCTCTCGACCCTTCGGTCGGGAGAACCTCCTGCTTTGTATGCGCCCTGGCCCCGAACTCTATATAAGGGCACCCATGGCACCCTCTCCAGACATTCTGAATCATCTACCATTCACCATTGTAGTAGGGCTCTTGTAGCTTCTCTTCGGGCAGCCCTTCGCCTAGCATAGGTCCTTCCATCTGTTCCACCATTCTTGCAACCCCCATTATAAGAACTTCAGAGCATTCAAGCGAGGAACACGCACTCGATCATCTCTAAGACTAGACGTAGGGCTCTAGTCTGAATGAGTATAAATCCTCATGTCTATTGGATGCTACCATCGTCTTCCTAGATCAGCGCGTCAATCGTATAAGTTTACTAGTCTAGTTTATAAAACACCGACAGTTGGTGCGCCAGGTAGGGGACAGTCGTGCACTCTCATTTGTTGAGATGGAAGCGATGGTTCCTCGCACTGCCGGTGGACTTGCTGGTGGAATGGCCCTTGACGGCCACATCCGCCGCAAAAACTACGAGTTCATTGGCATCAAAGGGCCAGCACCCGCGACCGCCCACGGCTACAACCCAAACCTCTGCCATAGAGATACAGGACATGTAGCCCACAGCGGACACACTCTCAGAACTACCTCCAGCGATAGCATCCTAGAGTTCACCTACCCAGAGGGCCAGTACCCTCGCTCACCGCTAGTCGCGCCTAGGCCTCTCGTTCGGGAAACCAAAGGTTCGCAACTCACAACAAACTCGCCTAGGGAATAGCCTCAATTGGCCACATCCTTTTTGGAAAACCACGTAGTTAATCACACCGAAGGGCCGACGCCCGTGTCCACCCTCAGCTATGACCTAGACCTCCGTCCTGTAGGTCTAGATCCCATGGTCCATGATGGACACACTCTCGGAATTGCCCTCGAGGGCTGCATCCTGGAGTGCACCCACATGAGGGGCCCAATGCCCTCTCTCATTACTGGCCATAGCCGAGACCTCCACCCGAGAAGCCAGACGGCCATGGCTCATGGCGATCTCACCCAAGGAATGGCCGGTGGCGGCCACATCCTTTTCAGGAACCACGAGATCACCCGAACCAACGGGGCAACGCCCATCATCCGCTTATACCCTGTCCAAACTCGCCGCATGGCAAAACTGGACCGTATAGTAGAACCACCCCTCAGACAGTGTCTCCGCCAGTAGGACACGACGAGTCAGGACGCGCACGAACGATGAGACTACCTGCCACCACGTGGTGTCATCGCGAGAGATCCAGCGGGTAGCCGACGCCACGCCACGTAGGGTTAAGTCTAGAACTAGGCTCTGATCCTACGTAATGGGCAAGCTGCACGACACACCACGGTGAACTATCAGCTATCGCTTGGAGGCGCGTGCATCTGAGGAAGCGGGCTCCCTAAGCGCACCACATGCCACGACGAGCGGATCGAACTGTGTTGCACTCAAGGCTAGCTCCCATAGTGATAGATCATGATAGTTCTTCATTAGAAGCGGTAGCTACATCTAGAGATGGAGATGTGGCGGCAGCGGTGACGTTGAACCAAGAGAACTCGGGCACCAAAATGCACGAGCCCTCCCGACCAAAAGCCACAGCAAGTCAGACATAAGAAGACCACCCTCAGGGGCTCGTAAGCCCCTCGAGGACGTCAAGCCGACGCGGACGGGCCCGAGGCTGCCCGGGAGACCAACCCACGCCAGCTACGACCGCTCAGGGCGATAAAGAAGCGACCCCATCAGACCGTAACCCGGAGACTACCACAACTCCACCGCAAGCAGACGCTCAGGGGCTCGACACTCCCCGAGCTACAGCAACCAAATCATCGATGGCTTTCGATACATCGGTCAGTCACATCCACTTTAACTTTGGCCTCACCGCCCAAGCGTGTCAACATACATATATAGGCTCATCAATAGCCACGAAAACTTAGGACCGGCCCGTAGAGCGAAACCGGATAGCATGACCCCACACAGCATGTCCTAGTAGCACTCAACTCCCGAGTGGCTCGATCCGACCCGCGCCCACGGCTGGATGCGACTCACTCACGGGGGCTACACTCATAGGTACACACACATGACCCATGGCGCGTCACCATTTGTCATCTTCCTAGCGATCCATCCATCTCAAACTTCTTTCCGACAGCGCCCCTCCCGACGAATTGATGACCCAAGCCTCGACCTCTCATCAACATGAACAGGGAACACGCTCGCTCAAGACAAAAGGGACAGGAGGGAAAAGGTCACGAGCCACCTGCTCACTTTCTTCTCGCATCGAGCCGGATTTGCGACCTACCCTCGACGTCACGCCGCTCCAACGGGGTATCCACTATTCTAGCCTCACGGACCAAACCCTAGGCTAGAATACGCGCCTACAAGCATGTGACCAAAGGAAAGAAGCACATTCCAATTCGAGCGAAAAGGAAAATGAAGGGACACCAAATGACAAAGAGAATGCACCAATCACACATCATTCACATGAAACCCAAGCAAGTTCTTTACAAAAAGGGCACACATACAAAACTCTAGCCAGTTACACAAGGAGACCCCTATACGTCGGAAGCCTGAAACTAGAGGCGAACCATGGCATCCGGCACTTTGCTTGCAAGGACTTCTGCACCGCAGGTAGCAGAATTGCTAATGGCAAGGAGCTCATCGTCAAACTTCTTTGACAAATATCCTTGTCCCATGGCATCATAGTCCACGCCACCGTAGTGAGAACCGACCAATGTCAAGGCTGCAAGCACGCCGCTATGAACCCTAGTAGACACAAGGGGGTCCACCTGGTGGCGAGCCTCATCAAGACGGGACGCCAGCTGGGCACTCCCTCGTCCAGCGTCGAGCATGACTTCGCATAGGGCTTATCTAGAACTAGTCAGCGCCATCAGCTCCATGACAGCCTCCCAAGCCGCCCACTCCATGGCCATCCTCGCCTCTAGATCCGAAAGGGCCTTCGCGCTTAAACATGAAGCAAACGGACGAACTGCAGTCAAGCACGACCGTTGAGCCAAGACCCAACGTGGGCAGAGAGGAACCTACCAGCGCAAGCGGAGCGAAGGCCTTGACATTTAGCTTCGAGGCACTGACAACTCTGCTCGGCCTCGCCCTGGGCAGCGTCCGCCGTGGTGTGATCCGCCTCCTAAATGGCCATTGCCTCCTTGGGGTCGGCCACCTGGGCCGTCAGCAGCCCGATCTGAGATCGATCTCGTGCCCCCTGTTCCACAAGCCGCTCCTAGTCTGAGTCAACCCCACTAATGGCATTGACCAGACTCTCATAGAGCCCCACCCGCGCCTTCACGGAGGCCTCCAATTCCTCTCGCAGGTGCTGCACTTCCGCCTCTGCTTTGATCAGACTATCACAATCCGTAGCGCTCTTTGATTGTGCCTGGAAAGCCAGACGCAAAAATCAGGACTTCTCTGCTAAAGCCCTTGTCAACTCCTACAAAAGAAGAAAGAAATAACTGTGCCATTTAGTCAAAGCATCCCGCACAGCGAGGCCAACAGACGAACCAAAGCAGTAAGGTTGTACCCATTCGCGTGGTACAACTTCCTTGACCATCAGCTATTGGGCCTTCATGCCCAACCCAACGACCGTGGCAGCCGTGTCAGCCAGCTCTGATAGAGTCACAAGGACCCCTGCATGGCTCTGCAAGGTGCCGCCCCACGTGGCCTTCTCGGCTGTGTCGTTCACCTCGAACGGAGCCTCACGAGAACTCTCAAGGTGCGGCCAGATGGAAGGATCCTCGCCAAGACTGACCTCTTCACCGCGAAGAGTCAGGACAGACCCACCAGCTTGGGTGACTGTTGTCCCCATGAATGAGGGATCGACGGCGGGCGGCGAGACCACCACCTCCTCTGGGATGGCAATCACTCCAATCTCGCCGACACCCGGTGCCTTCCCCTCGACCAAGCCAGCTGCCGCTCTGACGTCAAAACAACCCTTATCATCGGCCGATAGATGCAAGGTCATAAGAGGAAGGTGCCGAGCCATGGTGACTTCAGCCTCGCCGCGGTCCGATGAAGGGCCCAGGCGAATAGGTATGTTCACAAAGCCCAATGGCTTGGCAACTACGAACCCGGGAAGAACCTCCCTATAATAAAAATTCCTTGAAGGCACAAGAAGAAAGACAATGTAGGCCCTGCAGCCAAAGGAAAAAGGCAGGCAGGCAACATACCTCCTGGAGCAAACCACGAGACTCATCATGCCCCTCCCTAGGAGCGAAACCGCAACTGAAGTCACAACACACGGCATCACGGGAGCAAAGGCCGACAAGGCACCACCTGCTGCGACGGTGGCATCGGCCTCCAACCGCCCGCCAGCTCTAGCCCCGTGATTGGATGACTACAAATCAACCAAAGATGAGCCGAATGGGAGCGAGGACGAAAGGCCCCGATTAGCACTACCGGCGGCACAAGAGCGCTTTGAGCTCGCCTCCTAAATAGCAATGCAGCCGGATGCTTTTGAATAGTCCCATCCTTACTCACGGCGCGTGCCACACAACCGCCACTGCTTGACCAGGTCCCGTCTCTAGACCTCCGAGACTCGGTAAGGACACGCCGGAGAACCCTAGACTCCTCGTCCATGTCACTCTCTAAACCCTCGCCTCCATCAACACCACCTTTGCCTAGCAACAGAGCCCCGCGCCTTTGACGCTCTGACCACTTCGGCGATTCGCCAACCTGAGGCCACCTCTGATTGCCAACGATCGCACCCTCCTCCGGAACAGTGCCATCGATGCCCTCCGGGCGAGGGATGTGGAAGCGAGAGTGGAACGACAGGACAGGCTGTCAGAAGCAGGCCACCTCAACAATCACCTAGCAAGCCGCAAACAAGGAGAAAAATGCAAGGAAGGGCGACTCACCAGGTCAGGGTGACGGCTCACCGAAAATGCCACGACGATGCACTCGGTCGAGACCATGACCCCTGTGTCGACCAGCCCGGCCATCCACTCTACAATCACATCATCTTCAAGCTCCTCCATGACTTCATGAGTCGAGTCTTCGGCTCTAACGTAATCACACAGCAGATGAGCTCGAGCTTCAATAGGAGGACGCGGTGCTCGACCATGACCCAAAGGACCACGACGCCGTCCAGATCGGCCAACAACCAGCCCTTGAGGATCTCTAGGATCTCCATCACCTCCACCTAGCACCTCCAATCATATACCTGACCCTAGGAGACTGACCTCATCGGGGGAGCGACCGAGAAGGGGAGCAAGGTGGCGGAGGCATCATCACGGATGTAGAACCAATTCTCATGCTAGCTAGAGTTTGGACTCCTCAACGGCAAGCATAGGTAGGAATGGGACACTCTAGAGTGCATCTAGATGTTCATCCCGCCCATAGGGGCCCACGCTCCGTCGGTAGACCCCAACACCCACCAGCTCTTGACCTCGAAGAGCCACCAGAATAGATCTTTGTTGGGTTCTATCCCAAGGAAGGCCTCGCAGACGACCATGAACTCTGCCAGCTGCAGCACGCCATTGGGGGGAAGGTGATGCATCTAGATTCCATGCTCTAGAAGGAACCCACGGAGGAAATCAGACGCCGAGATCCTAAACCTGCGCTCGTGGCAGTCAGCGAAAGACACCATTTTCCCTGGTCATGGGTTGGGGAACACCTCGCTGGCAGTGGCCCTCCATCTGACGACTTCCTTCGATGGGAGAAGACCATCCTCTATGAGCCACAACAACCGCACCTCCATCACCGTCGTCCATCGAAGGTACCACTCACTCATACTCAACGCAAGCAAGGGCAGAGGCAAAAGCAGCGGCAAAGGGGGATGGCGCCAGGCGATCACTCATAGCTGCGCACCTACTAGGAAAATCCTTCAAGTTCGATTCCCTTCCACTCCTCTCCCGATTGCAGCGTGCAATAGTGGAAGGCGAAAATAAGGTAAGAGAACACGAGCCGGAGGGGTCGTATATGTGGCGGCGACCAGGGATGCGAACCGCTCCCTTGTGAGGTCCATCCCGGGACAAGCCCCACGGTCCCTCGGCGAAGCGAGCCACCACGCCGCAGTAGTCAAGCGGCGCGGCGCATCATGTATTCACACGTGGCGAGCACCATTAAGTCACGTCGTGACCAAGGAGGCAACGAGCCTCAAGTCCACGCGCAGAGCAACTCGCCGCGCCCGCGACCCCGCATCGTGCTTAGGAAACCCATCCTTGGGCCGGCCCTTAGACGAGTTCAAGGCCACAAAAGAGATAGAGGTAGGACAAGACGGGCCCCTACGGCTCTAATCGGTGGTGCGGAACCTCGTGACCATCTCCTCCTGTGTTCGAGTCATCCGATTCAAAGTCTCTCGGGTTGACCCCTCCTGGGTGGAGGCATCTTGCCCTCTGGGCGTTGTAGAGGTGGTTGGAGACCAACGAGATTGATGGCCGATGATTTATGGGACGTCTCGCATGAGGCACAACCGAGCTCCACGTCGATTAGGAGGATATCGGGTCCCACTCGGATTATCCGCTGACCTCAACAAGGCGCACCACTCGACCGTGTGGTTACGGTGGACAAGCCTCTCCCCGTGTGGGGTGAAACTGAAGTCACTTGCGATCAGGCACCACGACCCCTCGATGGTCGAGAAGGACGCCGGAGGAAAAAGGAACAGGGCCCATGCGACCTTGATGAAACCGTGGTCCAAACCACTACCGTCTCCCCCTTGCACCTTGGGTCACCGACCCACCGACATCTCGGAATCTCATGAATTAGTGGAGGCTGGAGCCCCATTACGAAGATCATTCAGACCGCATGGCAAAAAGGCTAACAAAGGCGCTTCCGTAAGGAAGGCGCCCATGTTTGTGTGAATCGCACCCTGATTGCGCCCGACAAGAGATGCTACAAAACCCACGTGGTAATCCTCGACTCATGAGGGCATCCCGGCCAGAACCGATATTAGGACAAGCGACACTCAACCACCACCGAGAGACCTCGGAGAAGCAAGTATACTCAATGAAAGGGTCTCTCTTATCGAACTTCGGAAAGGGGCACGGCCAAGCCGTGCACCGAAATACAAATCTGGGAATCACCACACCAGCGACATCCCCAGTAAGCCTCGGAAGCCTTGCTACTACCACGGAAGAGTAGGTGCCACGCCAATCTTCCCATAGCAACACGACTCCCGGGGCACGGGAGCGTAGGGGCAAGCCTAGAGGCCACACCAGCTCAAGGACGCCTGAGCCAGCGCCCGTGGGCATTCATGAGTGCCAGCGTGGCTCAGGCAGAGAGCTTCTAGATTAGGACAATCCCGTCTCACTGGAGATAGGATTGCCTGATCCCCATAGAGCGTGTGCCCCGTGGGCACATCCCCATCCGCTCGCAAGTTCCCTTCAAGCACCAAACGACGAAAGGAACACCGCCAGCTTTCGGGCACAACAGGAAGTCACGGGTGGGGAACCCCGCAGCTCCCTCCTAATCTTTCCTCCATTTTCTTGCTCCCTCAACGAGAGAACAGGGAGCCGCTCATCGTCACCAACCGTGAGCAGCTTAAGCAACGGAAAAAACTTCCACTTATAAGCCCGAAGGTGGACTGAGCAACCTAGGATACCCTCGCCACGTGGCAAGCCGCAGAAGGTCCCAGCCAATATCAGGTACCAGCATAAGGTCAGGAAAACCGAGACCCTCATGAAAGCAGGACCGGTACAACATCAACAAGACCGGTCGATCCCACCTAGGTCACGGGTGCGTACCCCGTCGTCAGGACGACTTGACAAAGCGAGACGGGGCACAACGTCCACCTACCGCATTGAATATACCAGCCCGCAAGGGGTCGAGCAACAAAGCTCGGAAAAAAGATGTGACTACAAACCCACGCTCAATGCGCATGCCTTTCAGCACTTTCACGATCACTTCGCGATCGTAAAAACGCTCGGGGGCTACTGTCGGGGTTGTAACCCCGGGGTGTCTCAAGGCACCAATTAGTTAGCAAGCCGTGTGGCCCGCAACACAATGACTAACAAAGGCCCGAATGACCAAGTTCCAGCGAGAGCCGAGCGGAGCGGGCAAGGCGCCAAGGCTGGGGTCGTCCCCGACCCCTTCCACCTGCCTTGGTCACACGACACTCGACATCTCCTTGTCATGACCCCCGGAAGGGATGGGGGGGAGGTCGAGCGCAGCTAGGCGCGCCTGCTCTGACAGGAGCAAGCGTGCCGCACTGACCCTACTAAGGACCGAGGGAAAGTCCCCTTGGTCCGGTCAGACACCATCCTAGTGCCATGTCGCACCAACGAGACAACACCGCACCACGGTGGCAATAGGTACGATACCCACCGTCCAAATACGGACCGACTAAATGCTTGTAAGATCCCATCCACTACGGGATGGGATCCACGATAACGGACTCGACGAAAGGGCCATCCAGTCCGGCAGAATGCCCCGACTCTGAAGATCGGGGTCGTGGCCCTGGGCCCCACAAAGCGACCAAGCGAACGACGACCCGGGGCGGCTACGTACTTTGGGTACGACGCCCCTAGGAACCAGGAGACGACGACGAAGGCCACGACGGACACCGTGTGCATAGGATGGCTGACGAACCACCATCGAGGCTACAGTGCCGCCACGGCCGACATAGTAGCGCCATGTCACACTCTACCGCAACGTGGCTAGAAGACCATGACGATAGCCACAACCGGACGTGCACCAGAAGACGGCGTAGCTTGCAAGCCAAGTTAGCTAGAACCTCCCTCAGGCTCTCGACCCTTCGGTCGGGAGAACCTCCTGCTTTTTATGCGTCCTGGCCCCGAATTCTATATAAGAGCAACCAGTGCACTCTTTCTAGACATTCTGAATCATCTACCATTCACCATTATAGTAAGGCTCCTGGAGCTTCTCTTCGAGCAGCCCTTCGCCTAGCATAGGTCCTTTCATCTCTTACACCATTCTTGCACCCCCATTATAAGAACTTCAGAGCATTCAAGCGAGGAACACGCACTCGATCATATCTGAGACTGGACGTAGGGCTTCGGCCTGAACCATTGTAAATCCTCGTATCTATTGAATGCCATCATCGTCTTCTTAGAGGAGCACAACAATCATATAAGTTTGTTAGTCTGGTTTAAAAAACACCGACACGAGCGTTAGCTGCAATGCAGGCTCGGGGCTAGTCAGCCATCCAAACACGTTGAGCCTGCATTAGCTAAGCCTGGATAGGGCCTGTGCCTCCCGACCAGCCTAGAGAGCCTTGTCCAGCAGCTCCGCACAATCCTTCTATTTCTATGCACGGTGTGCAAATGCCAATGGGGGCATGGGGACGAGGAGCCCGGCTTGACGGCAGTCAACACGGCGGGCGCTTTGGCAGGCTGGCACACCATGAGCGTACCTAAAACACGATACATCATACATGTGCATTTCGTTTTTTCAGAGCGCATGTGCAACGTTATCTCTTGTTCAAACTAGCTTGGAGATGAAAAACAAACAATTGCGTGTTCGTGTTGAAAATGTGCCTGACAAACATGTTGAAGCTCTCTGTTAGGGACCCAGACCTGGGAGAGGAGGAGAGGAGAGGAAGATTCGGATCACGCTCACGCCGGTGGTTCGCTTGACAGAGAAAAACAGGCTCCCTTCCTCCTCCGGTCCTCACAACTCCAAGGAATATGGGCTACGCTACTTGCTCCACCGCGGTCCTGATACGCGGGCGGCAGCTCGCAGTCTTGGCCCATGCACTCCTCCTGGGCTTCGGACTGTTTTCAGCGTGGTCCGTAGAGTGTGTAGTGGTAACACTCGCATCCTCGCGATTCGAGTAACTGAGGAAGAGGCCAGACGCTGTCGCCATCGCCAACGCCAAGCCTTGTTCGTGTTGCCAGCTGCCGCCGCCGCCGCAAAGCCAGAACAGGCCCGCGTTTGATGCCTCCGGGCAGGTGCTGCGGTGCTGCCACGCTGACTGCCTTTATGCCAGCCGCCTCATTACCCACAGACACTCCACGACAGCGGCACGCCGGCACCGGCAGCTCTGCCAGGACTGTGGCCAAGCCTCTCCTCCGGCTGCCTGCCAATCAACAGTATATTCAGGAGGCCTTAAACGATAGTAGATTGGCTGGTTTGGTGTGAGAGAAAAACACTGTTCTTGGCTGAAAATTTATGATTGTTTACCAGCAAGCGAACAGGCTGCTAGTCTCGGAAGTTTCGCTTTAAACCACCATTCTGAACCCTTGGCCTCGTTTAGTCGGCGAAATTTTTTGAAAAACGATACTGTAGCACTTTCATTGTTATTTGGTAATTAGTGTCCAATCATAGTCTAATTAGACTTAAAAGATTCGTTTCGTGAATTTCGTCTAAACTGTGTAATTAGTTTTGTTTTTTATTTATATTTAATGTTTCATGCATGCATCTAAAGATTCGATGTGATGGAGAATCTTAAAAAATTCTATAAAATTTTGAGAACTAAACAGGCACTCGAATCAGAATTCTGCGCTCAAGATGAAGGGAAACTCACGCCGTGACTTAAAAAGGAGGAAAGTCACTCAATCTGAGGGCCTTGGTTCCGGCACGAACTCCTAAAATTTATGTTAAGGCAGTCCCAACGAAAGAAACCAGTAGTTTCTATAACATAGGACACCACACCAAAAAAGTACTGCTTTTCAACCCATGGTTTCTATGAGTAATAATTATTTTCTCTTTCTCTCTCCCAACTCTATCTTCTTCCTCCAATAAGAGTGTGACATGAGCTTCCTAGAAACTGGTGGTTTCTCCCAAATGACGATTTTATGGTTTCTTGGTGCATTGGGTCAAGAGTAGACCTGATTTCTTCACGAGGAAACCATTTCTATGATTTTTGCTTTCTTTCTTCATTAATTACGTTGCCATGTCAGCATTTTGCCTACGTGGCAAGTCATTTAATGAGGATAGAAACCATCATCAATGCACCATTGGGACTGCCCTTACATCGAATATTTGACACATGCATAGAGTATTAAATATAGACTAATTACGAAACTAATTGCACAACTTGCGACTAATTTAGGAGACGAATCTTTTAAGCCTAATTAGTTCATGATTTGACAACGTGGTGCTACAGTAAACATGTGCTAATGACGAATTAATTAGGATTAAAAAATTTGTTTCGTAAATTAGCCTCCATCTATGTAATTGGTTTTGTAATTAATCTATATTTAATGCTCTTTTTTTATATCTAAACATTCGATGTGACATAAATTTTAGGAGCGACTAAAGAACCAAACACCCCCTGAGTCCCGATCGATTGCGCCCTCAAATATGGCAGCTCATATCCAAAAGATTCTACGAGATCACAGTGCCTCTTCGGCTCTTCCCACCATTTTTGTTCACCCTTTTACCTGGCCACACCTTTCTTAAGGCAGAATAGCCATTTTGATCCCTCAACTATTTCTCGAGGCCCAGTTTCGTCCCTGAACTTTTAAAATAGCCGTTTTAGTCCTCAAACTCTACTTTTAGCCTCAATTTCATCTTAAAACTATGAAGATGATCGTTTTAGTCCTCGAACTTTGCATTTTTGGCATTTTATTTATAAACTATCAAAGTGTATTTTGTTCTTTAAACTTTTATTTTCAACACAACGTTGTCTACGTTCTACGTGGAACGCTGTACTGTTGCACATGGTTAGCTTGTACACCATCAGCGATTAGAGATAGAAAAATAATATTCATCCAAAAACTCTTTCGTGATCATTAATAATTTCAAGCTGTTATTTTTAGTGTTATCTTATAATGGTACTATTTATATATATCCGACTAAATGATATTACGGAAGCAATTATAGTTGCATCGAACACTATTTATTCATTAAGAATACATGGATATGTTGAAACAATAGCAGATCTATAATTTTGATAATTTATGGATGAAATTGTGCCCAAAATATAAGGTTCTCTTTTTTTATAGACAAAATTGAGTTGAAAATAAAAGTTAAATACACTTTGATAGTTTATGGATGAAATTGATCCCAAAATACAAAGTTTGAGGACTAAAATGACCATCTTTATAGTTGTAGGATGAAATTGATCCTAAAACTAAAGTTTGAGGACCTAAACGACCGTTTTAAAAGTTTAGGGATGAAATTAAGCCTCGAGTAACAGTGGAGGGACCAAAATGGCTACTGTAGCCTCTCTTAATGCAACTTACTGTCCATGTGTCTGCAAAAAACGGTAAGAAAACCTGTTCCCAAAAAAATAATAAAAAAACTGTAAGAAAACCGTACAGGTAATCTGAATCCTTGAGGGCCCGAGGAACCATTCCTGGTCAAAATGCTTGGCAAATTTATATAACTTTTGATCAGCTGGATTCCTGGTTGGATTTCTGGCTAGCTCGCAGTTGATCACCAACCTGTTTGTTTGGTCGTGTTTAACTTATAAGCTATAACTTATTAGCTAATAAATAATATTTTTCTCTCTTATACCAAATCAGTCAACGATATTTTCAATCATGGCTTATCAGCCAAATAAGCCACAACCAACAGGGCGCGAGTGCCTAGCGTATTCCAGGCGAGGAGTAACTGCATCGCTCTGTGATTTCTCAGCAAACAAGCTGTCAATCTGGATTATACCCACTGATAAAGGCAGTAATTAACATCGCTCTCGCTCGCCAAGGCTAGGACCATTAATAATTCCCTGAATTGTTTATACTACTACTAAGTGTCTGTTTACTTTCCAAAATTTTGCAAAATTTTGTAAAATTCCCCATCACATCGAATATTTGGACGCATACATAAAACATTAAATATAAATAAAAAAGTAAAACTAATTATACAGTTTAGACGAAATTCACGAAGACGAATCTTTTAAACATAATTAGACTATAATTGATATTAATTATCAAATAACAACAAAAATACCACAATATCATTTTTCAAAAAATTTCACCAACTAAGCCGGGCCTAATTCCTAGCCAACTTTGGTGCACGCCTTCGAGTATTATTATATATATATATATATAGATATATATATATATACAAATCCCCCTTCCACCCACGCCTCGGCTTTAGGAGTACTTCCAAAGCGCCGAACCAGAGGCAGGCACCTCGATCGGCAAGTGCTCGGTTGACATGGAGGGCGACAAGAAGGCGGCGGCCGCCATGGCGGAGGAGGTGGTGGAGCAGAAGACGAAGGAGGTGGCTGCTGCTGGTGATGTGAGCCTGAAGGAGCTGTCGAAGAAGCTCAACGACTTCGCCAAGGAGAGGGACTGGGAGCAGTACCATAGCCCCAGGAACCTGCTCCTCGCCATGGTTTGCATCTTCTTCTTCTCTCCGCTTTCTACTAGTCTCTAATCTAAATCTAATCCTGTGTTGCCCTTCGTCTTCTCGTGTTTCGCCAACATGTGTCTCTTCAAGACTGAAGAGGTTAGGGTTTTCTATGTGCTTTTGCCACTCGTCTTTTTTCACCTCTCGGGCGATGATTTTGGTTTCCTTCGTTAATCACTAGTAGATCGAGAATTACGCCCCCCAATATTCAGTCAGGAAAGCATAATTTGGGCAAGTAGTATGGTCCCCATTGCCGTTGGGGACTCGTTTTCCTCGTGACGCCGAATGATCAATGGTTTCGGTTAGTATCGTGTTTTGGATGCATATCACTGCACACTGCACAACACGTCATGGCTACAAAAGCATGCCTTTTTATTAGCTTTCAGGGCGTGACCATGCATGGCATTTTCTTCATGATCTCCTGGCTCCTGCAGTAAACTACGCATGTCCAAAAACTATTTTGAGTTCCGCAGCTGTAAGTGTGGCATACGTAAGTGGTAACTCGATCAAGTATGGATTTGGTTTACACTACTTCACGACATGTACAGTACTGTACTACGCGTTATTGTAGTCCAAAAATACAGTACTTGACGACATATACAGTACTACTACGCGTTACTGTTGTGATTAAACTAAGGCTGTGTTTAGTTGGAGAGAAAGTTGGAATTTGGGTATTGTAGCACTTTCGTTTTTATTTGGCAAATAATGTTCAATCATGGACTAATTAGGCTCTACTGCAATTAGTTTTTTTTAAATCTACATTTCTTCTTTCCATACGTATCGCAAGATTGATGTGATTACTTTTTGGAAATATTTTTGGAACTGACCACGCGCTAAACCAAAAAAAATTTGGTTACCACTGCACCTCTCAAGACGAGAGGGAAACAGTACCCATCCATCGTCTGAGCAGGAAGCATCTCTAGAAGACTACAGGTCTAGAATATCATGTGCACATAGACAATGTCTCCGTCTCTTAAAGGAAGAGAACTTATACTAGTAGGTCGCAGTTAACATCGAGGGCTCCCTGCCAAAGGCTATGATAAAAAAATTCTTCATTCCATGGCCACCATAGGTTTGTTATCTATATAGATTAAATTATCACCATATAATGCGTTCTCTTTTGACCAACTGTTCATTAGATTCTCCTTTGATTTACGCAAATAAAAAAAGATTCTCCTTTGATTAGTATTTTTTTCCCAGGCCTTGTTTAGATCACCTCCAAATTCCAAGTTTTTTCACTCTCTCTCTATCACGTCAATTTTTAGCCGTTTACATGGAGCATTAAATGTAGGTAAAAAAAATAACTAATTGCACAGTTTAGTTAGAAATCACGAGATGAATCTTTTGAGCTTAGTTGATCCATGATTGGACAATATTTACCAAATAAGACGAAAGTGCTACTATTCATCGGTTTGAAATTTTTTGCAATCTAAACATGGCCCCAGTAGCGCGACTAGCTAGATTCTTGAGATCTATCTGATTTATTCGTTTCACTTAACTAACTGCATGTGGACGGCGGAATTTGTACCTGAGAATTGATCATCATGCACGCATTTATACCTACTATAGGTTTTCCAGATATATACTTACATGTGTATCACAGGGTTGTGGCGCCGCAATGCATCTAGAATTTTTGTTCAGAATTTTGGTTTTGGATTTTTTCTTCAGAATTTTGGTTTTGGAAGAGAAGGAAACTTCTTGATAACCACATTGATGGGGACAGGACATTCTGCATTATTCCCTCTCACCCCCTGATATTTTCGGAGACTGTGCTGAGCCTGAGAAAGTTCATGCCGTCCAGCCGGCCATGTGTGGGTTGGTTCATGGGAGGAGCAAAATGGAACAAGTAAGGCCTTGTTTAGATTGTAAATTTTTGTAACTTGGATATTGTATCATGTTTCGTTTGTATTTGATAAACTTTATCTGATCATAGACTAACTAGACTCAAAAGATCCGTCTCGTGATTTACAACCAATGGCCTGAGCGGCTGAACCGGATCGAATGCAACTTTCAGGTGTCACATCTCGGATAGTCGGATGCCACGTGGCCCTGGCCCCTGTCGAAGCAAAGCCTTGTTTAGATGCCATCCAAATTCCAAGTTTTTTCACTCTCTCTCCATCACATTAATTTTTAGCCACTTGCATGGAGTATTAAATGTAGGTAAAAAAAATAACTAATTACACAGTTTAGTTGGAAATCACGAGATGAATCTTTTGAGCCTAGTTGGTCCACGATTGGACAATATTTGTTAAATAAGACGAAAGTGGTACTATTTATCGGGTTTAAAAAATTTGCAAAGTGAAATAGGCCCAAATTTCCCGCGTCACCGCTGGATTTGCTGTTGTCACCTCTGACGTGGTTATGCTGGTTCAGACATCATCAGGGTCACTGCTGATTTGCTTAATGATGATCACTGTCAGCTTGTGACTAAATTTTCTGAACTGAAGGGAATTCGATTCGCTCCTCGTCATTCCGATTCTTCTTTTTTTTTTAAAATGCATCTACCGCACATTCTCGCTTGGAAAAGAAAGGACCTTTTCTTGGTTCCCTTTGTTAAGGAAGGCGAGAGAGCTTAATGATTTGATTTGTTTTGTGCCTGACAGATTGCTGAAGTCGGGGAGCTGTCAGAGCTGTTCATGTGGAAAGGGGAGGTGCGGAAGGGCCTCGCGGACTGGGACGAGGCCGAGAAGGAGCACCTCGGCGAGGAGCTCTCCGACGTGCTGCTCTACCTGATCCGCCTCTCCGACATGTGCGGCGTCGACCTCGGCGACGCCGCCACCAGGAAGATCGTCAAGAACGCCGTCAAGTACCCGGCGCCATCCAAGGAAGGCGCCTGATGACGAACGATACCGCCTCTTTTTCTTCGATGCTTTGCAATGGCTGATTGGCTGGCGCTTTCTAGAACCAGCGAGCTACATGAACTGATGCTTCAAGCTTTTCTTTTGTAGTGCCTTTTCATTCAAAGGTTAATACAAATATTACTCGTCTGATAGCTTTTCTCTTTTCAACTGGAGTCGGATAGCTTTTATGTCGACTTTGTTATGTCCAAAACTGAATCTATAAATGAGCAGAGCAAAACAACGTTGGCGTGTGTGCTGCGGTGACAATAATCGAAGAGACCGCACGGCGTTTGGCGCGATTACTCGGCCGCCGCTGCGGGGTACGCGGTCTCAAATGGGGCCTAAACAAGTACTATGAGCAGTTAAACTGTGCTACATAGAAGATTGTCACAGAGCCACTGCCACTGGCTGATGGTGATCGGGGTGCCAGAATGGGGGAACTGTATCGCTAGTGGCAACTCCTAGCAATTTTATGGAAGACATGTTCTAATTATTAAGAACGGTGGAGAGGAACAGGTCAGCCCAACTCACCTAGCCCATGCGGCCCATTCCCTTGCATAGCCCAACAGAAAAGCTCACAATGGCCGCACCTTGTCAAAAAAATAAAAATAAAAATAAAAATGGGCGCACTCAATTTTTTTGTCATCTTCTCCAACTCCAGTAACAGACTAACAATTCGACTTTGCTAAAAAAAGAAAAAAAACTAACAATTCGACCAACCTGACAAAATTGGCCATTCATAAGAACAAGTGTTAATAGATGTATACCGAAAACTGTTTATTTAGAAAAATAAAATGACCTATAATTTAAAACTAATGTAATAGTTTTCCTCCCCCAAATTGTAAAACCAAACATTAACCCTCCTTCAAGTAATAAAACTGGTTGTTTTTATGCCTGATGACTCGACATGGCAGCAATTTTAAAACTAATTGTTATGAATTCCACATGTCAATCCTAAACTTCTTCTTTCCTCTCTTTCACTTATGCCTTTGTACGAACACATTAGAGACGTTGTTGCCATTGTCCCAATACCAACACCAGTGTCAGTCCATACCGTGCCACTACCCCTAAACAATCTCCTTGACAATAGCACCCGCCACAAAGTGACATAACAATCAAAACCAATCCTGCCCATGTTGCTCTAGCAACAGCCACCACAACAATAGCTAAACGAAACATTACACCATGACACCAGGATAGTGTCTCGGATGACATCTCTCATTTGATCGATTGGGGATTGTTGCATTTGTCATAGCGAGTCTTGAACACTCTCCCATACAAACCACTTGCCACATATAGGATTAATAAGTCTAGTATTATGCTTGACCATGTAACCTTGTGGATTTGGTGCGATTTGGTGCCTGGAGTAACTAGAAAGCTAGTACCCCAACACATTTTGGCCGTTTATTGGTCAACTTGGCCCTGTATTAGAAAGGTTGAGGTCATGAGTTACCCATTATGGATCGTCGGGTCGTCTAGGCGGCAGCCTTCGTTCTCTTATGGGTAAAACTTCTACCCTCTATAGAGTTTTGAATTTACTATTTCACAATGCCACACTCTTGATTATAATCACATTCATGATTTCTAGCTCAAAGTAATTATTGCGATGAAATGACTCATGTAAGATCGATCTCTACCCTATGCTAATGTTCACGCTTCTTATAATACCACTTGCTATGCCCAGATTTAGTTGTTAGATATCATTTACTTTATGCATAATTGCTTTTGTGCAAACCAACTTTGCACCTTGGCATAGCGCAAATGTATATTACCTCACTTATTATACTAGGCAAGTCCTATGGAGTGCACTCGTGTACTCATGGGGCTACACTTGAGTTTTGCAAGTGAGATGGCCTCAACCTATGGCTATTTCTATGTCCCTGATCCTTCAGTGGACTAGGAGTGAAAGCATAGCTATATGAGAGGTGTAGCCCATGGATGTCGCATGGTTCACATGGAATGTATTTTAAAACTTTTGTATAATTAGACTTTGATGTAGTACTTTGGGTAATGTGTTGAATAACATGTGATGTAACTTGGCTACCTTTATGTTATTAAGTTGAATTTATGTGAGCTATGTATTTTCTTCTTTAGCAATGGATCCTAGTTATGCGCGTAGTGGATATCATGGATTGTGCGATTCCAGGGACGACCGAATTAATCATATTGAACCAAGTGCTGATCCAAGGATGACAACTTGATTTAGTGTAATTAATTAGAGGGTCATCACAGTGGTCATAATTACAAAAACTAGCATTTAGGATCATATGTGTATATATTTTCCCTAAAGAAAAGGCAGCTCTAAGGTCATAGTATTTCACTGTAGATCTAGAATCAAGCGCTTTTGCACTGCAATAAAAAAACTAATATCACAGCAATCTCAAATGCCAATCTTTTACACAGGTGAATACCCCGCCCGTCCCAAAAAAATTAATGTTTTAGGAATTTTAGGATAGAGTAGTGCTCAACAAAATTGCACATATATGCCTATTCATTAAAGGTGAATCATGCTAATTAAAGAATAAGCCCCTCATTAAAAGGAATGCATGGAGGCATGGAGGCATGGAGACATAATGATATAGGCCCAATCTATTGTCCAACAATTAAACCATCATATTTTCTAGGACATGTTTTGAATCCTAGAACATCTACTTTTTTGAGACAGGAGGGAGTACTAGTCAGGACCTAGCTATCCAAACACAGGTGAACTAATTTTTAGTTAACAATATCAATCATGCAACATTGCAAGTGTGAGAGAGGGATGGGAAATGTGAGAGAGGGATGGGAAAAAAGAGTGGGCTGCTATCTTCCTTGCACTCACGTGATATACTAGGATTATTACATACTTGGAAGTTGCTATCGTATACTATACTTCCTATATTGATTACAGCCTGCATATATTTATCCACATATGTACAGATTGTATCTACATTACATTACATTGCATGAGTACATGCATTATATTTTTTTTCCCAATCATTTACCTATCTTGTTGGTTAATTAACTAGATCAAAACTTGTCAGACGCCTCTGGTCTTCTGATTGATCGGTCGATCGATCATCCAGTACTACGTGCAATCAGCAGAGCTAGCTATCCAGCAGTAGACACGTCGATCTATCGGCCACACATGCTGCAGTTACAATGTGTCTGAGCTGCTCCCTTGACTTCTGACCTGCTGAATCCGTTGCCGTAGCCTTCTCCTGTGGTCATGGATTTTCCAGAGCCCATGGCCAAGGACAACGGTGGAGTATATGCCGTGGGTGATCATAGGTGCGAGGATATTGTCGGTCTGCGTTGTATCCATATCACACAAAGATATTGTCAGTCGTTGCATGAATTATATTTCTGATGATGAACTTAAATCTGATATCATGGCCCTTCATGCATGACCTACTATGCTATGCGTACCTGGATCCATTCGAAGCCAAGGTAGAAAGCCAAGATTCCTTCTAGAAGTGGGGAGTATATCTTCCTCATTTGCCTCCTCTCGTACCAAGCTGCAAATCCATGGATATGTCAAAGGTTAAAGCTAACTATTCGTTTGTAATACTTTTGCATTACTACTCTGCTTTGGGTTGAGGCCTGCATGTCTCTCTAGCACACTCTAACTACTTTGCAACATCAGCACAGTTACAAAAGAATCTCTATATGGGCAAACAAACCTGCAAATAGTTTTTTTAGGTTCTCCCGCCCTGTGCGTGAACGCATTGCTGGTGTCACTACATACGTAGGGTCTGAAATTGAAATGAACAACACATATGTCACTTCACATATATAGCTTATTAATAGATCTCAGTATGAATATCCTTGATCCTATCTACCCGAAAAAAACAAAGAAATTAACATATTCATGCAAATAAGGACTGTCGTCAGTAGAACATCGATCACCTTTCGGAGCTGTGGCGATATAGTAGAGGGTTCCTGTGAGGGCTGCAGTGATGACTGCTGCGAACGTTTGAGCAAATGGAACTAAAGGAGGAACAATACCACTCTGCATTGCATGGGTACAGTTTCATAAAGACATATATTAGGTGGTCTTGTATATATCACAATATTCAGTTTCATCTCAATTCAGCTGAAAAGCATATACATACCAGTGACGCAATCCCTCGAGCATCTTTCATTAGCTCCGTGCTTCTCAGGAAAATATCAGCCAATGCTCCCTACAATTTCCGTGTTTTTACCATCAACAATATGAGCAAATTAAATGAAGTGAAAAACACAGTTTCCTCCACATAGCTGTAACAAAGTAAACTTAATAACCATAATGAGAATGGACATGCAGCACATACCTGAATAGCTGCACGGTAGAACAGCTCCTCGCCAATTGAGCTAGCAGCCACGATGAGGATGAACTACAAATATAAGTAAATATTATATACTTCCCATTTTATATTAATTATAGCTAGAGTTCCAAGCCATTCTCCATAACTGCTGACACATCTAGTGCTATTACTAGAGTGATTACACGTTCCATATTGATCACTAAATCTATTTAGGCTTGGAAATTTGAGTGGAAAATATGCACAGCCAACATTGACAGATCATCAAGAGCCACGCTGCAAATTAATATCAAGGGTGCTTTAAGTACCTGCCAAGGTGACATGCCATAGAAGAAGCTGCGAAGCTCCTCATCCTCCACATCACGGATGGCACGCGCATGAGGCGAATATTTGACAACTTCATCCTGAAAAGTAGAAATTAAACCACATGCAAGTTATCTACTATAGTACTGGTTAAGCAGAGATAATAAAAGGCAAATTAAAAGGAATTGAAATGGGGCTAGCCACTAGCTGATCCGAGTAGAGCTGAGAATATGAGAGGACGGTGTACATACATCAAGGATGAAGAGCAGAGCCATGATTGGTGGAGCTGCATAACCAAGCCCCTCGACAAGTGCCGTGAGAGATGGATGGAAGCCCCCCGTGCAGTCAATCCCGGCCATTTGGCATATGAATCTCCCGGTGAGCGCCATGGCCCCGTAGATCCCTGTGCAGACATCGGCAGATTGACCAGGAGGGTTAATTGAATGCATGCATGCTCATGATGCAATCGGCCTGTTCGCTGGTTGGTTTCTGGGCTGGTTTGGGCTGGCTAGTGCTGATTTATTATGAGAAGAAAACACTATTGGCTGACTGGTTTGAGCTGGTTGAAACCAACGAGCGAACAGATGAATAAATAAACTACTGTAGATAAATTGAGCTAGTAGATGAAGTAGGGTGGAAGCAAGTACTGACCAATGCCATAGCTGAGCCTGACGACCGCCCCGAGCTTGTCCCACATGGCGAGCTCGGCGTCCCGCGCTCCGAACCCCGCGCTCCCGGCTGCTCCGCCGGCGCCTCCGCCGCTAGTAGCCACGGGGGCAGCAGTCACCTCGACGACCCTGGGCCCATCGGCGGCGAAGCTGGCGCCTCTCCGTCGCCGGTCTGCCCCGCCGCCGTCGCCCTCAGCCGCCGCGCGGATCCAGCTGGTGGTGCGGACCCGAGGGGAGAAGCCTATGGAACAGTGGGTGTAGGTGGCGGTGTAGCTGCTGCATCTGTGCGCCGAAACGGCGCTCCCCAGCTCCATGAATCTCTCTGCTGCGCAGGGGCGACGAACTAGAACTAGAACTAGAAGAGGAGGAGCCGGGAGAACGAACAGCTGGAAATGGCCGGCACACCGCACCCGCACGCGGACAGAGTCACAGAGAAGATACTTTGTTTTGTTTGTCGCCGGGAATAGATTATTCCGTTTGGCCCTCTGGCTCTGATGATCTGGACACGGACGGACGTCGTGGAGGAGGAGGAGGGGTAAATAAGCGATACTCCTACTGGAACGACAGGTGAAGCAGCTAGCAGACGAAACAAATGGATGGATGGAGACCAGCGGCGCAAGGCCGCCGCCGCTAGTTTCCTCGTCTAGTGCAGTAGTGCTAGTAGTCGTCCGCCTGATTTTGACGGTGATCGCGTGCTTGCTTGCTTGGCCCGTGCGTGGGTGTGGTCGTGGCGGGAAGCGTGTGGGCGCCGGCCGGCGCCAGATGAGAGGGGATTTGCGCCTTCCAATCAGCGCGGCGCACGTCAACCGCGACGTGATAAGGTCATCCGTAGTCCCGGTGGATGACGCGGCAACGACGAAAAGGTTAAAAACGTTTTGATTGGGCCAGCCGTCTAGCTAGACGGAGCAATGCAACCAGCCCAAGGGCGTATTCTTGGCAACTGTATGCAATGGAGCCCAAGCAGAGGAGGGCTGAGTTTATGGGCCTTTTTTATCCAGACGAAGGATTTGGGAGGCGCGGGTCGTGTGGAGCAGTCGAGCCTGATGTCTGTCTCCTCTAGCTGCGTAATGACGGCCCACGTTGGCCATAGCGGACCAACAAGACCGCGGCCAAGGAACGAGGAACTGCGGAAAGCCCAAAACCGGACCTGATCGCGGTGGCGCAGGCGGAAAAGTTGGAACGGCCGCTGCTTGAGGCCCAAATTATACCGCTGATTCCGGCGCTTCTTTCTCCCAGAGGAGCGGCCTTTATCAATCAACCCCCCCTGGGCCCGGAAAAGAATTTTGTGCACACTGTATCTATAGCTGCGTCATGATATATGGCGTGGATACCCGGCATGTGTTGGACTTGAACGATCCAACACTAGCTTAGCTAAGGAGTGGTCCTCCACTAAAAATAGACTCGGCTCCGGCCAGACTCGTTCACATGGCCACGTCCATCCACCGCATACCCGGATGTACCATAAAGACCAACATGTGTCAGGAGACATGAATGCATGGCGCAACCGTGGAGTTTTTATAGAGTTTTTGTTTCGCGGGCCCTGTACCGTGGATACAGTTTTCATAGAAATTTTGTTCCGCGGGCTCTGTACCGCTGGTTCCCTCAGGAGCTAGGTCCGGCCCTCCAGGCGCACTGGATTTCATTTCAGTGACAAATTTATTTTCTTTTTTATGAAAAGAGAAAAGAGACTGTCTGCTTTTACGAAAGCATATATAGGGCATGGCCAACCGGGGCTAACATTCTGCAATGGTTTCATCAAAAAGTCATGCCACGTCCACGGAGGAGCATCTGAGGCATCTGATCTTGCAATGCGAGCTGTCCAAGAGATGGCTTGTGGAGCCAGCTGTCGCACATCTTTTCTCAAATGTACTTTGGACCACGAGCTCATCCAGGCCTATGCTACGTGTGATGTTTAGATCTAGAGCGGAAAAGGTCTGAATGTTACATGGGATGTTACGTAAAGATATTGTATAAGGTGTTTGATATTAATAAAAAGATAAACTATAGAATTCGTCAGTAAATTATGAGATAAATTTATTAAGTCTAATTAATTTATCATTAGCGCATGTGTTAGTGTAGCATTTTATTATCAAATCATAGATTAATTAGGCTTAAAAGATTCATATCTTAAAGTAATGATAATTTATATAATTAATTATTTTTTTAATCTATATTTAATCCTACTCGCATGTGTCAAATATTCAATAGCTTTTCTCCAACGGACAGACATCAGCAAATAATACTCGTTCTGTGCCCCCCAGCGCGCTCCTCGGTGGTAGGCAGGGGCTCATTTAGATTGCAAGTTTTTTCACTCTCTTTTCATTAAATTAAATATTTTAACATATGCATAGAGTATTAAATATAGATAAAAAAATAACTAATTATACAGTTTGATTATAAATTACGAGACAAATCTTTTGAATCTAGTTAGACCATGATTGGATAATAATTGTTAAATACAAACCAAAACACTACAGTACCAAATACTGATTTCTAGCGCTCATCTAAACGAGGCCCAGCTTCTGCAAGCACCTATGCTGCCCTGCGAGACCACCAACAGATGTGACATGAACTGATGGACACTCAGGTGGTGATGTGGAAGTTGGGGCGGCACGCCACCGCAGTATTTTGGATGACGACTCGATGGACTGGGCCGTTTCAGACGTGATCGATCGATCGATCTGCCAGGCAGGCAGCCTCTAGGACTGACCTGACTGACATCACAAGCACGGACGCACGGTATAATCCAAGGCAAATCCGTCAGGAGGAGCGCCATCGGTGTGCAGGAACCCGTGGTAGCTGCGGTGCTGGCCTGTTCCCGTCGTCGTAGTATACTTGCCTAAGGAACGAAAACTCTATATGCTACTGATCGATTTGTATACTTCAATAATAATAATCCATGTTTTCTACAGTATATATATCATTGTTGGAGCCCAATCCACGCTTGATCGAGTAAACTCCTAGCTACGTAGTAGTGTGTACATCTCCAGCATGCTGCATGCGCCCTACTACTCCTACATCGACGACGTCGCAATCGAGCCAGGATTGGATCGGCGTCGTTGGGGCTGTTCGGCTCACCAGCCGGCTGAAGCTGTTTTTTCGTGGGAGAAAAATATTATAGATTCTAGCCGATAAGTCGGCTGATAAGTCCAAACGAATAGGCCCAGCAGAGTGATGAACTGGCTGCAGCTGCATGCCACCTAGGAGTAGCAACGAACTCCATTATTATTTCTCGTGATTTTTTGCTACCTCCAATCATGCATATGCGTCCATCATATAAAGGAGAGGCCCCGTTCGCTGGTCTAAATCTTGACTGAAACTGGCTGAAAAACACTGTTCTATTTGAATTGTTGTAAGAGAAAAACACTGTTCCTTCTAAAAAAACAAGCCGAACTAGCCGAATATGGGGTAAGCCGAACGAAACCTATATGTCATGTGTTGGCCTGATCATGATATCGATGAGAGCCGGCCGGCCTGATCGGTAATAATGCGTGGTATGGCAACGTACTGGGTAAAAATTCACGCGTCCACGGCCGGTCCCGGACCAGACGTCCCCGCGGCGAGAAAGCTAGCTCAGCTCCTCGCGACACGATCTCCGGCGGCGAGCTGTCTGTGACAGCTGAAAGGGGCCGGTAAAAGAAATGATTTGTCGATCAGTCTCCGGCCGATCCGCTTTATGCAAATGCAATGCAACGACGACAACCGTCACCGTAGTGAGAGGTGGAGCTCCCAATGCGGCAGGGTGGGGCTGCTGCCCCACCTACCACCGGCGGGAGCACCTAGTACCCCTGTCTTCTTCCTCAGGCGCGCCGTTCGAGCGGCGGCGTTCGGCCTCTGATGGCATGGCTAGACACCTGACTGGACTAGAACATATTGTTTGGAGAGGGTCCAGAGCCACATGAGCGAAGGCCAAAGGCCCAATAGAAGAATAGAGTCCATCAGCACAGCATCAAGGAATCACCTAGCTCTTGATCCCCAATCCCCCGACCCCGTTAGTTCATCACCGCGACATGCATCAGGCCACCGCCCCTTACTGCCAGTGCCGCCGCCCCTTGCCACGATGGCCTTAAGGTTGCAGGTTGCCGCTCGCCCATGCCTATTCTCTCAGCGGCTCAGTGCTACAGTGCAGAGGAAGGGCAGCAGCCAGCAGGTTACGGAGGATGGGGTTGGAGCATGGTGAAGGTGAGCAGGTGAGATTTTACTTGTATCGTGTAATTAAGATTAGTTCTTTAATAGTAGGCTAGTGGTATGTCTCCTTATTATAGTGTGTGTTTTTAGATGTATTATCATATATAATTATAATTAATTACAAGGTAGTGGAGGATCTCTCCTTCCTGCAAGGTTGCGGGAGAGTTGGCGGTCCTTGAACTGCAAATCCCGCAGGGAGTTCGACTAGAGCTACGGAGCGCCGGACACTATAGGAGAGCGCATCCAGGGCAGCCGTGGCAACGACTGTGGACGCGACATCAGACAGCAACCGAGGAGGGATGACGATGACTATGATGGCAGACGCAACCACGGCAACCGCCGTCACCGAAGCATCTCCAACTGGGCCAGAAGCTCACACTGCAGGGTTGGAGTGGATGACTGTGTCAGCTCCAACAGGTGGCGCGGCCAGAGGGACTCCCCTCCTCGCAGAAGCAGGCAGGCAACACAAGGTCTCCAAGGGCCATCACAAGTCTGGAGGGTCAAGGAATGCAATGTGGAAAAGAAGCACAAGAAGGTCTCCTTTGCCAACCCAATAGCAACTGAGCTAAAGCCCCCAAAGATTGTCATCCCCGACGACAACATCTTGCTTATCAAGGAAACCCAAAACACTCAGGGCTACAACAGTGTGAAAGTTGGGGGAAGACTGATGAACAAGTTAACCCAAGTGAGCAAATCTTTGAATATACACCTTTTGAGTTTGGCATGCCATCAACAGAGCTAGCGCCTAATGAGGTATTGCACACTGGTGCATACCCTGACTTTGCCTATGCAGATCTGGCAATAGGTGGAGAGATGTTGGCAGGACAACACAACACACAGGTCAAGGAGGTTGTAGACATCAATGTCCACAAGGAACAGGACGTTCCATTCACCCCAAGTGAGAAGGCTAACACTACAACCAATATGCAGGATGCTATTGCAGAATCTAACACACTTCCTGTCACCACTTATTCTGGGGAGTCTGTAGGCACAGAGATGGAAAAACTCAACGCCACCAACGAGCAAATGCTGGGTCTGGTGCTAGGCCATCTGCGCAGCATGCTGGTGAGCTCTCCTGCTGTAGATAAATCCTTACCAGTACAAGTTGATACTGAAGTAGTGAATGCTTGTTTAGATAATCAGCTTGCTGAAACCACTGAAGTCAGTCAACCGCAGCAAGATTTAGACTTAACTATTGAAACCATAGTGCAAGGGGTGCCTACTGAAAATCATCAGTTAATCAATAACATAGACAACCACTTACCTTCACCTATAGACAATTTCTTAGATTCAATCTCACTGCCCATAATGCAACCTTTATTAGACGGAGGGCCCATGACACCTATGACAAACTCCACTAGAGCAATTGTTCCTAACCAGCATATAAATCCTACAGCAAGTGCAAACAAAAGATATAGCTCTAGATTAGCACAAAAGACAGAAGCTAATTCAGGCAAAGATGCTATCCAAATTGCACAAGATCTGCTAGTTAAGAAATTGGGGGAGCTATCGGGTTCAGTGGTACAACAAAGTTCTGACGAATTCAACTTATATGCGCAGCACTTCAACAGGCCCATCGACAAGTCAAAGATAGAGGCCATCAAGGTTCTCATTGAAGAGAGGATCAAGTAGCTCAAGAAGGGAAACAACCGCAAGACCATGACGGTGGCGCCAGGCTTGGTGGCCTAGGCGTCAACCTCAAGTAGTCCAAATGGTACATGTTAGCTCCTGCAGGTAAGGGGGTTTGGGCTTGTTGCCCACTGTATCTTCATTAGTTCATCGTTAGTAGAGCCCTACGTGGCTATGATAGTGCTTTCAAGCACTTGTTGTCCTTCAGACTTGGTACTTTTCACTGGATATGCGCCTGCTAGCCTAGTAGCCTTCGGCGGATGGATTGTAAGCATCGTTGCAGTTGGACCATGGGGGAGAACTCTTTAGACCTACTGGCTCTGTTGCCTTCGGTCACCCCCAGTGCTGCTGGTAGTTCATATAGATTCCAGGTGTGTTGTTTCCGGTCATCACCCGGGACATCAATGTAAGTAGAAGTTTTCTGTTTTAATGTCAGCTAAAAATTGTAGTATAATGTGTTCGAATGTGAGAGGTTTGAACGATGGGATGAAGAGAGCGATGGTTAGAAATCAAATCTTTTCAACTGGAGCCACAATGGTCTACCTTCAAGAAACTAAAATTGCATCCTAGAATCATAATCTCTTAGTAGAGACGGTTGGTCCAGACATGGTGAATAATGCAGTGTGGTTGCCCTCCATAGGAGTATGCGGAGGTATTCTGGTAGCAGCTTCCGACCGGTTTTTCAAGATAAGTCAGTCATATTTAACAACCAACACAGTATCAACACAGATTAAAATGTTGGCTAATAATGAAGAGTGGTCTATTACTTGTGTGTATGGACCACAGTCCGACGCAAACAAAATCCTTTTTCTTCAGGAAATCATAGACATACGACGACACGTCCTCCTGGCATGGTTGCTACTTGGGGATTTCAACTTAATCCTTAGTGCTCATGATAAGAACAACACGCGTATAAATATCCCGATGATTAACAGGTTCAGAGCAACAATAGATAACTTGGAACTAGCGCCTCTTACTCTAAGGGGAAGAAAATTTACTTGGTGCAACGACCAATAGATGCCAACTATGACAAAAATAGACCACATGCTAGCTTCGGCAAACTGGCTAGATTTATTCCCAAGCAAGCACTTGCCTCACTTGGTTCTGACCATTGTCCTTTGTTCCTCCAAGGAGATGTCACCTTTGATTTTTACAGGGGGTTCCGTTTTGAAGCACACTGGATTCATTTGCCTGGTTTCCTAGAGACGGTTCAGGAGACATGGAACAAGCCGGTTAATACACAAGACGCACTATTGCGGATTCATGTAAAACTGTTGTGCACAGCTAAAGCACTAAAAAATTTGAGGCGTCAATGTCTCAGTGGGTGGAGGATAAGTTGGGCTATACTGAACATCACTTTGGCAAACATGGAAAAGACTCATGAGGTCAGATCACTCAGACCAGATGAGATAGAATTTAAGAGTTATCTCAAGCTGAAGGCTTTAGGGATTGCGGCAATGCAAAAAGCTCGGGCTCGTCAGCACTTTAGACTGACGTGGATCCGTAAAGGAGACACAAATACAAGATTTTTCAAGCTCCATGCAAACATGCACAGAAAAAAGTTGTTTATCAGTTCACTAATCGGAGAAACAAGTCTAGTAATCTCACAGGAAAACAAATTAAGTTTGATTCATAACCATTTCTCATCCATCATGGGGACACCAAGTACTAGATCCAAAGCAATCAACTGTAATGAGCTAGGATACACCCACCACGATCTTGAGGATCTAGATGCCCCCTTCACCGACCAAGAAATCAAAGCGGTGATCAAGGACATGCCTGCGGAAAAGGCATCCGGTCTAGATGGTTTCATTGGATCCTTCTATAAAAGATGTTGGACAATTATTAAGGGGGATATGCTCCAGGCGATCATGAGTTTCTATAACCATCGTACAACAAGACGAGCCCTAATCAATGAGGCAAATATTATGCTGCTGCCGAAAACCCAAGATGCACATTCAGTATCAGACTACAGGCCGATAAGCCTGATAAATAGCTTCGTCAAAATCATCACAAAGATCTTAGCTAATAGACTGGCACCGCACATGAACTCACTCGTCTCCAATGCCCAAAATGCCTTTATCAAGAAAAGATGCATCCACGACAATTTCATCTACGTGCAGAGGGTCATCCAACTCCTACATAAAAAGAAGAAGCCGGCCCTCTTTATCAAATTAGACATGTCAAAGGCCTTTGACTCCATAGGATGGAGCTTCCTATTGGAGGTTCTTGAAAAACTCGGTTTTAGCAGAAAGTGGAGAGATTGGATCACTGCACTTTTGGGCACGGCGTCATCCAAGGTCCTGGTCAATGTCCAGCCAACAAAAGAAATTAGACATGCGCGAGGTTTAAGACAGGGGAGCCAATGTCGCCGCTTTTATTCATCTTAGCCATTGATCCCCTGCAACGCATCATCAAAGTAGCTGCGCAGAGAGGCGTTTTAAACCCGGTACTTCTGAAAGCGGCAAATTTAAGGTGCTCACTGTACGCGGACGACACATCGATTTTTGCAGATCCAAGCAGCAGAGAATTGGAGCATTTATATAAGATCTTAACCTTTTTTGGTGAATGCTCGGGGCTTAAAATCAACATCTCCAAGACCGAACTCTTCTCCATCAGAACTACTAATGCCATGGTGGAGCAATTGATCCAAAACTTCTCTGGAAAAAATTGCAATTTCCTGGGGAAATATCTTGGCCTCCCATTGCATATTAGGAAGCTACGCAAGGTTGAAGTTCAACCACTCATAGACAAGATCGGAGCTAGATTGCCAGGCTGGAAGGGTAGATTTATGTCCACTGCAGGGAGGGAGACTTTAGTAAAAATGGTACTATCTTCTCAGTCAGTCTATCACCTAACCGCTTTTTCGGAGCAAAAATGGTTAATCAAGAGGACCGACCGATTACGACGAAGCTTCCTTTGGAGGGGTGAAACACCAGACAAAGTCTATGGGGGACACTCAATCGTCAATTGGCCAACGACTTGTCGTCCAAAAATTAAAGGAGGGCTTGCGATCTTGGATTTGGAACGCTTTGCACGAGCGTTAAGACTGCGCTGGCTTTGGTTCCAATGGAAGCAAAGGGACCAGGTGTGGAACAGCCTCGACCTTCCCTGTGACAGCCAGGATAGAGAATTATTCGCAACATCGACAATGGTGAAGATTGGCAATGGGAAGGTGGCCATGTTCTGGACATCATCGTGGGCTGACGGGAGAACGCCAAAAAACATTGCGCCGTCTTTGTTCAGGAAAGCTAAAAGGAAAAACATCACAGTATACAAGGCATTGCAAGGAAATAAATGGATTGCTCATGTCACTCCAATGGATACGGTAAAGGAATTGCAAGAATATGTGACGCTCTGGGAGGCCGTCTAGCACATTCAGTTGGAAGAAAATACAGAGGATAGCATCGTTTGGCGATGGACAGAGGATGGAGAATACACAACCAAGAGTGCCTATGCAATACAATTTCAGGGAATTTTAGTAAACTGAAAATAATGCCGATATGGAAAGCTAAGGTGGAACAAAAATGCAAATTTTTTGCCTGGACCTTGCTGCATAAAAAGATTCTAACTGCGAACAACTTGATGAAGCAGCAATGGCCACATGATCCAATATGCAATCTCTATGGAAGTGATCCAGAAACGCCAACACATTTATGTAAAGATTGTGTTTTTTCAAAGCGAGTCTGGGAGACACTGAAGCAGTGGCTTGGGCTTGCTACCATTGACACCGTGCGAACAGAAGGTTCGCTCCACAACTATTGGCGCAGATGCCGTTCTAAGATTGAAAGCAAGCAGAGGAAAGATTTTGATGGCATCTTAATAGTGGAACATATGGAAGGAGCGAAATCGTAGAATTTCCAGAACATCTCGCTGCAACCGAGACAAGTGGCATTTCTATGCAAGGAAGACATCGAGCAGTACCAGTTGGCCACGAGATCTAATGCGCAAACAGTTTAGTCGCGGCAATAGTGTTTTTGATTTTCCTGTGTTGTATCTGGGTGTGAGTAGTTCGTCTTTCATGTGTTCTTTTTGCTGTTATCCTACAAATGGGATCCACAGCGTTGCGTTTACTAGGCAATGTTTAGAGTTGTGTTCTCTTGGCCTTGTGGCCAGAGGGGTAGGTGGTGGTGAGATTGTTGAGGGTCCATCTAATGGCGATTGCGGGGGTTCGGAGGATACCCGTGCAAAACATCAGTGGGGAAAAATAGGAAAAGAAAGAAGAAATTAAGGAAAAATATACCTTCCACTGTCTAAATGAAAGGTGTTTTTTGGAATTGTAATGGTTTAGGTGATCCGAAGAAATTTAAATTTCTTTCGGACTTGACGCTTGAAAAGAACTTGGATTTTATTGCCCTGTCTGAAACGGGTAGGGGAGAGTGTACTTAGGTGCTTCTAAAAAATCTGTGCGGTGTGAAGGATTTCCTTTGGCATGTCAAACCTCCGAGGGGCAGGTCCGGAGGTATGGTAGGTTCGAAGGTATGTTGTTGGGGATTAATCTTCTCATGTTTGATATTGGAGAAATAGAAGAAGGAGAATTCTTTGTTAAGTTTAAAATCAGGAACAAAGATGATGGCTTCCAATGGCTACTTGTCTCTGTGTATGGTGCTGCTCAACCCAGTCTTAAAGAAAGTTTTTTTGACGGAATTAGCCCACCTTTGTGCTAAGGATTCGCTACCTATGATTTTAGGGGGTGACTTTAACATCATTAGGGGGCGAAGGGAGAAACACAACTCTAATTACAATGACAGATGGCCATTTATTTTCAATGCTATCATAGACACTTTCAATCTTAAGGAGCTAGACCTTTCGGGTAGGAAATTTACATGGGCAAACAACCTACAGAACCCGACTTTTGAAAAGTTGGACAAAATTTTAATGCCCACTGAGTGGGAATTAAAGTTCCCCAAATCGTCTGTTCAGGCTTTAACCAGAGAAATCTCGGACCATACGCCGTTATTTATGGATACAGGAAATCATTCCTCTAGTAACTCCCACCCTTACTTTAAATTTGAACTTGGTTGGTTACTTAGAGAAGGTTTCATGGACATGGTCAAAGAGATCTGGGCTAGCATGCAGATGGGTAACACCCCTTTAGAAAGATGGCAGGCTAAAATTAGGCGGCTTCGACAATACTTAAGGGGGTGGACGAAGAATACTAGTGGGGCATATAAAAAAGAGAAGAAAGCGTTGCTAGATAAGTTAGATGAATTAGACAGAAAACAGAATCCATACATCTCAATGAAGAAGAAGTAAATCTTAAACATGTGTTAAATGATAGACTTGCTGATCTCCTAAGAGAAGAAGAGCTCAAATGGTACCAACGAGCTAAAGTCAGGAATTTACTTGAAGGGGATGCGAATACCAAATACTTTCACTTGGTGGCGTCCGGTAAACATAGGAAAACTCAGATATTCCGTTTGGAACATGAGGAAGGGGTAATTAGTGGTGGTTCTAATCTGAAAAAGTATATCACCAACTATTACAAAAACCTATTTGGTCCTCCCAAGGCACCCACCATGTTCTTGGATGAGTCATGGACCGAGGATATGCCTCAAGTATCAAATTTGGAAAATGAAATCCTAGCTGATAGCTTTACCGAGGCTGAAGTTAGGATGGCTATTTTCCAAATGAAGCATAATACCGCCCTTGGGCCAGATGGCTTTCCAGTTGAATTTTACCAAGTTTTCTAGGAGTTGATCAAAGGTGACTTAATGGCGTTATTTGAGGACTTTCATAGGGGTGAGCTGCCTTTGAATAGTTTAAATTTTGGAACTATAATCCTGCTACCATAGGGTAGTGAAGCAAATAGGATAGAACAATACAAACTTATTTGTTTGCTTAAAGTCAGTTTCAAAATTTTTACAAAAGTAGCCTCAAATAGAATTGCTCTTGTTGCCCAAAAAATCATTTGACCTTCCCAGACAGCCTTCCTTCTGGGTAGGAATATCATGGAAGGGGCAATAATTCTTCATGAGACAATCCACGAGATGCATAGGAAGAAGCTAAATGGGGTTTTATTCAAAATAGACTTTGAGAAAGCTTACGATAAAGTCAAGTGGTCTTTTTTGCAACAGACTTTGTGCATGGAAGGTTTTTCCAAAACATGGTGCAATTGGATTAAAACCTTCGTGCAGGGTGGAAATGTGGGTATAAAAATCAATGATCAGATATGGCCCTTTCTTTCAAACCCGAAAGGGTCTTAGACAAGGTGACCCTTCGTCACCCGTTTTGTTTAACTTAGTGGTGGACATGTTGTCCATTTTGATTTTCAGGGCCAAAGTAAATGGACAAGTTAGTGGGGTAGTTCCGCATCTTGTGTGTCGACGAAATATGGTCGGCAGTCTACCTAGGGGTATGCCCAAGGTAGTAGATTATCGGCAGACAGGTGCGCAAGCTACAAACAAGATGGTGACGCAAGATAGACATGAGGTTTTATTCAGGTTCGGCCGCCGTGAGGGCGTAATACCTACGTCCTGCGTCTGATTATATTGCTGTATGTCAATGAGAGATATTTTTGAGAGGGGTCCCCTGCCCGCCTTATATAGTCTAGGGGGTAGGGTTACAGATCTAGAAACTAATCCTAATCAGTTACAATTGCCATAGGTGGCCGGATAAAGATTCCTATTCTAACCAATCAGGATCTTGCTTGATCTCCAAATCTGCCTTGATTCCTTGCGCGTGACTCCGAATAGATTGGTCGGGCCACGCGTAGTCTTCTAGTGGGCAAGACCCCTTAGTCTAGGCCGACCCAAGCCTAGCCGTAAGGGTATAGGGGTTAATAGCCCCACAGCTAGTCCCCGAGCTCCATGTATTATGCTGCGACATGCCGTTCAATCTCCTTCGGCTAACGCGATTCGTCTTAATGTCACCTCCAACTGGTTGAAACATTGACCAAGCGAATGTGCCGGTACTCTGGTCAGAACAGAGAGCAGTAGACCACGATTATAGACAAAGACTCCGGTTGTCCAAAGAATGCATGGTGCTCTAAAGAAAAAAAGAAAAAGATTTCTTTCCTGATAAAGTGTGCCCACTTGTATTTCTAAAAAGAAATATAAGTGACCCTTGTACAATAGCAGTTATGGCCAACAGTCAAAGCGTAGGGGTCGATAAAATAAACATATTCACCACAAGGTAAAGTGTGCCCACTTAGTCCCCGAGCCTGGTAGTAGGTGACGCAGGCACGTGGTGCCAGGGTCTAAAAAGAATTCCCAATTAAGTTGAAAATCTGATCGTCGTACAAGCGATACGAGATGCACCGGTAGGTGCATCGTACCGATGTAGTCCCCGAGCTTGCTAGAAGGCGAGATATCAGCCTTGTAGCAAGGTCAAATGAAGAAAAAATATCCCAACTATATGCGAGTCGCCAATCGCATGTAGTCGAGACGTGAAGTCCCCGAGCTGTGATCGGAGAGTGGTCGAGGCAGTCCCCGAGCACAAGTCAAGGAGCGAGCGATGAAGTCCCTGAGCTGTAGTCAGAGAGTGGTTGAGGCAGTCCCCGAGCACGATGGTGGTCTGGACAGTCCTTGAGCACAAGAATAGTCGCGACAGTCCCCGAGCACAAGGATAGTCATGATAGTCCCCGAGCACGGGGGTGGTCGGGACAATCCCCAAGCACAGAAAGTGTGGCAAAAAACCATATGTCACTTGTACTATTATTTTATATCTTTAGTGATTTACTTGTTCTGTCAAGTCCAATCTGACACGTCTGGTCAAAAAAGTAGATGGGTATAACACATCATACTGCCTTTTTGTCTTGTCAAGCAAATAGTTGCATGGCACCTGTCAGTAGGTGCGTCAGCATGGGCCCTCCCACACTAGCAACGAAGAGGCGCATATATTGGCGTATATCTCGAGGCTGTGAAAACAACCGTCTGCGGCGCGTGCGCACGTCTCCCAAGAACCCTGGGCAGACGAAACAGCATAACTCTTGCGAATGGCAATGGGGTTCAATAAATAGTAACTTACCCCGATCTGCAACCAGGTGAGATCGTGGTGTTCGAAGACTTCTTTAAACAGGGATTTGGGGTTCCGGTACATCCTTTTCTTCAGGGGCTCTGTCTTTACTATGAGATTGGGATTTGTAATCTGCATCCCAACTCGATCCTCCTTGTCGCCACTTTCATTCATCTTTGCGAAGCATATGGCGGCTTCCAGCCCCATTTCGATTTTTTCCACCATCTTTTCTGTCTGCGGAAGAAAGGAAGCGGCGGTTCGAAGATAGCTGGGGGTGTGTACCTCAACCTCCGTGACGGCATGAAAGCCTAGTACCTGCACTGCCAATGGAATACGTCGCTTGATGACTGGTACAAGAAATGGTTCTACATTCACGAAGAGCCGAACACGATCACACTGTGCGACGTGGGGTACATTCCGGAGAAGAGGACAAGCTGGTTAGAGAATCCTGAGCACCTGGAATAGATTCCAGAAATATTTGGAATGATCCCGTGGAAAAAACTGGATGGTCCGAGCGTGGTCGGGAGCTTCATCAGCCAACGGATCCAGCCCTGCCAGAGGAGGGTACATCCTGGCTATGAGTATCAAGGGAGCGCGGACCTGACAAGGACGAGGCAGGAGGCGCTTGACAAAATCGAAGTCAAAGCCAGAATTGGAGAGCTATTTAACTTAGCTGATCCAAATTATGCCAGATTGAGCGACATCGAGCACGCTTTCAAGCTTGCCTGACCTCCCCCAAAGATAAACCGTCTTGCCCTGTACCCGTAGTTTTATATCGTAATAGGAAAAACGGAAACTTACTGTGTGCACTAATTTTTGTTACCCAGGTCAATGGTCGGGATAGAGCGACCGTGTTTGTGTCGCCACCCCTTGGAGTGGAGTGGCCACAAGGAGGTGGTCCCACCACCTAGACCAGCGTCGATATCGAGGACGAGGACGTCGACTGGGCGGTGCTCGGGGCTAGAGAGAAGGCAGCGGCCCTAGCCGCTGGTAAGCGGCCGGCTGCCCCCAAACAGTCGAAGAAGAGATCAGCAACCTCCCTGCTCACCAGGGGGTGCTAAATATTAATGAGTCCAAGGGAGGCCTGGAGGAGAAACCGACCAGCAAGCGTCGATGGGCGATTTTTGCATGGTTGGACGATGATGCAGAGGAGGGAGAGGATGCAGACACCTTTCGACTTGTCCCTCGAAAGAGGAGGAAACAACTAGAGTCGATGGGGCAAGGTGTCTCATCGCGCCTATGTTACCCACATCATCAACGTCGGTGAAGGATGCAGCCAGTCGACCTCGAGAGTACCTGAGCAAGGAACGCGACCGGCGACGGAAGCGACAACCCGACCGAGCACACCACCGACCACTGCAACGCGAAGGACAAGCGGCGGAGGGGTCGAGCACCAAGGCCCAGCGACAATGCTGGATGTAGAGGGAGACCAGGAGTCACCCGCACAACACGTGGAGCATGTGCGACCGAAGAGACGCGCCTTCGCCACATCATTCCACGCTTCTAACGTGTAAGTATTTGTAACCTTATTATAAATTAGCAATTTGCATTGAATATGGTTGCCTTCTGAACCTTTCTCGGATGTACTAGTTCAGCATCCACAGAAAGTCTAGACCAGCTTGCCGGAAGTTGCGTGGCTCCACCAATAAGTTCAGAGCAGACTGCCCAGCAGCCGGCCACCGAGGAAGCCATAGCAAATGATCCGTCGGGGCCTCAGCAAGGGAGCAGTCAGATAACAGTCCCTGAGCAGGTGGTCGAGGGACCAACTGAGCCGAGCATGAGTGCTCTGAGTGCTAGACCTGCTGAGGGCAACACCTCAGCATCGAGAGTGATGGAGCAGACTGAGGAGCAACAACCGGAGGTGAGAGCACAACCCATATTCACCGACGCTGAAACCCGTGGGAAGGCTTTGGTGATCGCAGAAGCTGCTGACGTTGGACCAGCACCGAGACTCGAAGAAGAGCCCAAAGAGGACGAAGTCGAGGAGGTACTGGGCCATCCGCAAGACAAGTGACAACATGTGTATGTGTCGCGTTGGCGGAACAACCAATGGGTTGTCCATGAGGAAATCCCGGAGGTCGAGGAGACCAAGAAAGTTGAACGGGTGACGAAACAGCTGGTTACGGAGGTGCAGGTGAGCTTCACTTCATCCCCTGATCTTGCTGTCTAGTCGCAGCTGTCTTACTTAGCTATCTGCACACAGGACTTAATGAAGACCACAAGGTACCGCAAGAAATGCTTCGACCAGATTGAGGGGATCGCTGTAAGCAACAAGGAGCTGACGGCAGAGGTGGAACGCTTGCGCCAGCGACTCAAAGCCGCCAATCATGAAAAGACGGTGCAAGAGTCCCAGAACCAGAACCTGGTCGTCCAACTCAGTAATAAAGAGCGGGAAAGAATGAGTAAGTAGCCATTTTATCACAACGACTATTGACAAGTGTTGTTGCGTTGTTGGTAGTAATAGCTATAGTGTAGGCTTAGAAACCAAAGTGGTCCGTCTCCGAGAGGAGAATAGTCATGCGGTCGTGGAGTGTGATCGCTTGAAAGAGGACAACAGAAAACTGGCGCAAGACCAGTCGCTGCTCCGGGACCACACGACCAAGATGACAGAGGAGCTGAGAGATAAGTTTTCCAAACCCCTTTGCTCATTTTTGTTGCCTACCGTAGTTTGGCGTAATATAGCGTCTTAACAGCATGTGTGGTTTGCAGTTATAAAAATCAATGCGAAGAAGCATCTGGAGGCCATGATAAAAGACCGTGACGACTGGAAGGCGCAATGCCAAGAGATCACCAAGGATCGTGACACCTAGAAAAACCGGTGCCAGGAGGTGGCAACGGGCATTTTGCCAGTCCTTAACCTCATCGATCCAGCGCTAGCAGAGGACGTGCCAAGGACGCCGCAGTTGGGATTGATCGAGAGATGCCAAAGGGCATGGGGATGGTTCTAGGAGTTCGTGAAGGAGGCAGGAGAGTACACAGGCGCACATGTGCTGAGCATGGTACGTGCTCACTACCCCCTGATCGATCTCAAGCGCCTGGAGGCTAGATACCCGAAGGAGGTAAATCTAGACAAGGCCAAGGAGCTACGAGTGACCTAGTTGGACTTGTTGGCGAAAATAATTGGCGATATTAACCTGTGTGGAGGTGCGACACCACCCGTACAAGGAACGTCATCAACAAGTCAGCTGGGAGCGTAGTCATTTTCAAGCCAACCGGTGAAGCCTGCGGTCTCGACCAGCCAGGCGTCGATGGGGCCATCTTCTTCAGCTCATTCAGTGCCAGAGTCACAGAGACCTGAGCACGATGTCAGGCATTGCGAGCGGCAGAGGCCGCGGGCCCCGACCAGCCAATAGTGTAGGCTATAGCTGTAGAAGAAGATGTAGTTGTGTTATTGTAAACTTGGACCTTTTTAGGCAAGCTTGTAATAACGTAACTGTGTATCAACATAAGCTTGTTTGTTTTGTAGGAAACGTGTTTAAGCTTGGATATCGTGTTGATGTAACTAAGTTAGAACGTGTTGGCGTTCTATTTAGTTGTATCAGTTTAGCCGACACGTCATCCTGAAAGGTTTGTATGGCCCTGGTTTGTCTTGCGGTTGGAGTGTGAGGTGCGTAGCTTGTACACACGTAGAAACACACAAGTCAAACCAGAGAGCACCTGCCGATCAACCGTAGCGTAGAGAGCGGATCCCATGCACGCATTGGGAGGAACCGGAGACAGGGCCTGCTCCGAAAACCCGAGAAGGAATGGTGGTCGGTTTTAATTGATAGAGTTAGAATAACAATAGACTTCGAAATGACACATTAGAGTGGTCAGAGAAATCATAATAGCTTTATTGAAATAAATCAATAGTACAAGAGGGGTACATATCTTAGTAGCTAAGCATAGAAACGCCTAAGCTTGTTGATGTGCCAGGAATTGGGTACGTCTGTGCCATCTAGGCGAGCTAACCTGTAAGATGTAGGGCGTGTAACCTCCTTGATCATGAAGGGTCCTTCCCATGGGGTTGCGAGTTTATGGACACCTGCCTGATTCATCTTCCACTTCAGGACCAGGTCCCCAACCACAAAGAACCGCTCCTTGACGTTCTTGTTGTAGTACCTGCGCAAAACAGTAAGGTATTTGGCTGTACGTACATAAGAGTCGAGCCGCTTCTCTTCTACACTATTCACTTCTAGCTCCCGCACTTCATTAGCCTTGTCTTTGTCGAAGTTCTCTACCCGTGCTGATCTGAAGGCTATATCTGCTGGAAGTACTGCCTCAGCGCCATAAACCATAAAGTATGGTTATACGCCGGTATTGCGACTGGGCTGGGTTCTGAGACCCCAGACCATGACTGGTAACTCTTTGAGCCATCTTCCAGGAGCTTTGTCATTCTCTCTGTACATCCTCTTCTTAAGTGCGTCTAGGATCATACCATTTGCCCGCTCGACCTATCCATTAGCTCTAGGGTGTGCCACCGAGACATATTTTACTACTATGCTCCTTTCATCGCAGAAGTCCCAAAAAGCGTTCCCGGTGAACTGAGTACCCAGATCGGTGATGATGTTGTTGGGTATGTCGAAGCGGTGGATGACCTGGTCGAGGAACGCGATAGCCTTTTCTGAAGATGCCATGACCAGGGGCATATACTCTATCCACTTGGTGAATTTGTCGATCAGCACAAAGACGCATGTAAATTTCTCAGGGGCCGATTTGAAAGGGCCAATCATATCCAGTCCCTAGCATGCGAAGGGCCAAGAGGCTGGAATAGTCTGAATCTCGTGTGCTGGTACGTGGATTCTCTTGGCGAAGAACTGACAACCTTCACAATAGCGGACCAGCTTCTCTGCATCGGCTACAGCTGACGGCCAATAAAACCCTGATCAGAAAGCCTTGCCAACCAGCGTTCTCGAGGCCGCGTGGTTGCCACAGGAGCCGGAGTGGATGTTGTCTAGGAGGCATTCACCATCCTCCTGGGTTATACACTTCATCAAGATTTCCTCCTTCGCGTTCTTGCACCACAATTTGCCATCGACGAGCAAATACTACTTACTGCGACGCATCAGGCGTTCGTTTTCTATCCGATCAGTGTAACCGCTACCATCTATCAGGTACTTGATGAAAGGTACTCTCCAGTCAGGCTCCTTAGTGGTCGGAGGTGGTTCGATGGTGTTTGACGTCGGAACCGTAGCCACCAATAGCTAGTCTGGAGGCTTGTCGACCGCGGGATCTTCTTCTTCGATGGAAGGCGTGAGCAGGTCTTGAACAAATACGCCATGTGGGACTTTAGCTCAGGATGATCCTAACTTTGATAGCGCATCTGTTGCTTGATTTTTGTCCTGGACCACATGTGTGTATTCGATGCCATAGAACTTGCCTTCCAGCTTTCTGATCGATTTGTAGTATGCGTCCATCTTTTCGCTGGTTGTATCCCAGTCCTTGTTGAGTTGGTTGATGACCAGAGCCGAGTCTCCGTAGACATAGAGACGTTTGACACCAAGCTTGACCGTAATGCGCAGACCATGTAGGCATGCTTTGTACTCGGCGGCGTTATTAGACGCCGGGAAATAAATCCTGAGGACATATCGGAGCTGCTCCTTGGATGGTGATACGAAAAGGACTCCTGCTCCTGCACCGTCGATGTTGAGAGAGCCATCGAAGTACATCTTCCAATACTCGGCAGGCCCCTAAGAGGCAGGTGTGCTTAAGTCTGTCCACTCGACGATGAAATCAACAAGTGCCTGAGACTTGACTGTAGTACGGCTTGCAAATTCCAAGGAGAAAGGGCATAGCTCCATTGCCCATTTGACGATGCGCCTGTTCGCATCCTTGTTGCGAATGATGTCTCCCAGAGGGTACTCGGTCATGACCACCACACGATATCCGTTGAAGTAATGTTTCAACTTTCGGGATGTAATTAGTATGGCGTAGATCAGTTTCTGAATCTGTGGGTACCTGGTCTTGAATTCATTGAGTACCTCACTAATGAAATAGACTGGTCGCTGTACCTTGTATACGTGGCCGGGCTCATCGCGCTCGACCACCATGGCAGTGGAGATCACTCGATTAGTTGCCACAATGTAAAGCAGGAGGGTTTCATCTTCTCTAGGAGCAGTGATGACTGGAGGTGATGTAAGGAATTGTTTCAGCTGTGTAAAGGCAGCGTCTGCTTCCTCCGACCACTCAAACTTCTCGGATGCTTTGAGTAGCTTGAAAAACGGTAGTCCTTTTTCGCCTAATCTTGATATAAAATGACTGAGGGCAGCCATGCATCCGGTAAGCTTCTGAACATCCTTCACCTTTTTAGGCGGCTTCATGTCCAAGACAACTTTTACCTTCTCTGGGTTAGGGCATATGCCATCGTGACTGACGACATTGCCGAGCAGTATACCAGATGGGACACCAAAGATGCACTTCTTTGGGTTTAATTTCCATTGGAATGTGTTAAGGGCTGCAAAGGTACGCTCTAGGTTGTCAACAAGGGTGCATGCTTCCTTGGTTTTAACGACTACATCGTCAACATAAGCCTCGACAAGGTCGCCATTTATCTCGTCTTTGAGGCAGGCCTGTATGGCGCGTTGGTAGGTAGCCCCAGCGTTCTTGAGCCCGAACGACATGGTCGTGTAGCAGTAGGCGCCGAAGGGCGTGATGAAGGATGTCTTGATCTGGTCGTCCTTTTTGAGAGCGATCTGGTGATAACCAGAGTAGCAATCGAGAAAGGAAAGTAACTCGCAACCGGCGGTTGAATCTACGACCTCGTCTATGTGAGGTAAGCCAAAGGGGTCTTTAGGGCAGTGTTTGTTGAGATCAGTATAATCAACGCACATTCTCCATTCATTATTCTTTTTGCGTACAAGAACCGGGTTGGCTAACCACTCCGGATGATATACTTCTTTGATAAATCCGGCTGCTAAAAGCCATGTAACTTCTACCCTAATAGCCTCCTTTTTGTCACGAGCGAACCGTCGTAGCTTCTGTTTGATGGGTTTGGCCTTGCCATCGACATTTAAGGAGTGCTCGATCAAGTTCCAAGGTACACCGGGCATGTCAGCGGGTTTCCATGCGAACACACTCACGTTGCTTCTCAAGAACCCGACGAGCGCGTCTTCCTATTTAGGATCCAGGTTGGCCCCAATAAGGGCTGTTTTGCTGGGATCGCCATCGACCAGCTGGATCGCTTTGTGCTCTTTGGACTTGATGTTCTTGCATGGGGCCTCGAGCTCTGGAATCTCTTGGTGATCGGCTGGGGTCTTCTTGGCATCGAGCGTGGTCTCAGCCATGCAAATAGAGAGGGCGTGAGCCTCTGCTATTTTGAAGCTATCCTCCTCGCAGGTGTAAGCTGCGTATACGTTGCCCCTGAGAGTTAGAACCCCCTTCTCAGTAGGCATCTTGAGCACCAAATACCTATAGTGAGGTATGGCCATGAACTTGGTGAGCGCTGGTCGACCAAGGATAGCATGGTAGGTGCCTTCGAAGTCAGCAACCACAAAGTTGACGTAGTCGGTGCAGAAGTGGTCTGGAGTACCAAATTGCATAGGCAGCGTGATCTGCCCGAGAGGTGTGGAGCTCTGTCTGGGGAGAACACCCCAGAATTGTGCCTCGTATGGCTTGAGATCAGCCTGGGTTATCTTCAGGGTCAGCAAACTATTCTTGAACAGTATATCGATGGAACTGCCGCCGTCAATTAGCACTCTATCGAACTGAACCTTGTTGATACAAGGATCGAGAACCAGAGGAAAACGCCCTGGCTCAGGTATTGTAGCCCATTGGTCTTTTCTGCTGAAGGAGATCTCACGGTGAGACCAAGGAGGGAGCCGCGGATCGGCGATGAGGTTGTCGGCATTGGCCACGTTCAGGCAGGCGCGAGCGAGTAGCTTGCGCTCTCGTTTGGTCTCGATGGACACTCTACCCCCAATGATGGTATGGACGCAGTCGGTTGGCTTGACATACTTGTGATGGGGATCTGCATCTTCATCATCGTTGTCCTCGTCACGCTGCACCCCTGCGTCGTTAGGCTTGTCGGATTTATCCGGAGCCTGTTGGCGCGTATAGATGGATTTGAGAACACGACAATCCTCCATGGTATGGTTTGACTTGGGATGGTGCTGGCAGGGTCCTTTCAATGCTTTGGCATAGTCTTCTTCATAATTGCGACGTCCGCCACCTTTTTTAACGATGTTGACTTCGCCGTCATCTTCCCGAGCACGCTTGCCCCTGTAATCGTCACGGCGATTACGCCGCTGATTACGCTGGTCGCGGTGGTCGCGGGAATCGTTGCGCTGGTTGCGGTGATCAAAATTGTCGTTCTGACCACGGTTGCCGCGGTAGTCGTCATGGTGTGGGGGGTGGTCAGAGCGTGGAACCCTTGCTGCTTCTTCAACGATTATCTTTTTAGCGTCATCGGCATCTGCATATTTTTTAGCAGTGGCTAGGAGCGCTGTGACTGATTCAGGTCTCTTGCGGAGGAGCTTGTCCCTTAGGGCATCGTGGAAGCGGAGACCAGTGATGAAAGCCACGATTGCCTCGTTGTCGGAGATTGATGGGACCTTGATGCGCATCTTCGAGAAGCGTCAGACGTACTCGCACAGTGGCTCATCTTTGCGATCTCGAATCCGCTGCAGATCATATTTGTTGCCGGGTTGCTCGTAAGTAGCAATGAAGTTGTCAATGAATGCTTGCTTGAGCTCTTGCCAAAAATTAAAGTAGTTCGCCGGCAAGCTGACCAGCCATTGGTGGCCTGCATGGCCGATGGCGACTGGGAAGTAATTAGACATGACATGCTCGTCAGCCATGGCTGATTTGCACGCGATTTCATAGAGTATGACCTGCCCGCCTTATATAGTCTAGGGGGTAGGGTTACAGATCTAGAAACTAATCCTAACCAGTTACAATTGCCATAGGTGGTCGGATAAGGATTCCTATTCTAACCAACCAGGATCTTGCTTGATCTCTAAATCTGCCTTGATTCCTTGCGCGGGACTCCGAATAGATTGGCCGGGCCGCGCGTAGTCTTCTAGTGGGCCAGACCCCCTGGTTCGGGCCGACCCAAGCCTAGCCATAAGGGTATAGGGGTTAATACCCCCACATTGTGGAAGATGGGTTATCTATCCTACAATATGCGGATGATACAATAATCTTCATGGACCATTATATTGAGCAAGCGACAAACATGAAACTAATTCTATGTATGTTTGAACAATTATCTGGCCTTAAGATTAACTTCCACAAAAGTGATTTTTTTGTTTTGGTAAGGCAAAGGAGGAGGAAAATCTATATACACAAGTATTTGGTTGTGAATTTGGTTCTTATCCATGTTGGTACCTTGGTCTCCCTATGCACTACAAGAAATTTAATAACAAGGATTGGAAGAACATAGAGGAAAGATTTGAGAAAAAAACTCAGTTGTTGGAAGGGGAAGATGCTGTCAGTTGGCGGTAGATTAGTGTTGATCAACTCTATTCTGTCCAGTCTTCCTATGTTCATGCTCTCCTTCTTTGAGATTCCTAAGGGGTCTTAAAGAAGCTTGAGTATTTTAGATCATGGTTTTTTGGCAGAATGATCAACATAAGAAAAAATATAGGTTAGTTAGATGGCCTATTATTTGCCAACCTAAGGAACAGGGGGGCCTTGGCATCCAAAACCTGGAAATCCAAAATAAATGTCTGCTCAGTAAATGGTTGTTCAAGCTTTTGAATGAAGATGGTATTTGGCAAGAACTTATTAGAAACAAGTATATTAAAAATAAGACTTTATCTCAAGTGACTAAGAAACCAGGGGACTCTCACTTCTGGATGGGTCTTATGGGGGTAAAAAAGAGCAATTTCTGAGATTAGGAAGATTCAAGGTCTCGGATGGCTCTCAAATCAGGTTCTGGGAGGATCGTTGGCTAGGGGGAGTTCCTTTGAAAGAGGTTTATCCATCCCTATACAATATTGCCCGTAGGAAGCAGTCTACAGTTCCTGAGGTTCTACGGTCGATACCAATTAACATCACCTTCAGAAGAGCGTTAGTGGGAAACAAGTAGTTGGATTGGCAGGATCTAATTGGTAGGATTGTGAGTATTAATTTACAGGATGGCAGGGACTCCTTTTTGCTGGGACTTGCTTTCTAATGGAATGTTCTCAGTCAAATCCATGTATGCGTACCTAATAAACAATGGCCTCAAAGTCTCTCAGGACATTTGGTGTCGCAGAATTCCGTTAAAAGTTAAGATCTTTATGTGGTTTCTAAGGAGAGGGGTAATTCTAACAAAGGATAATTTAGCTAAACGAAATTGGAGGGGAAACTGAAATTGTTGTTATTGCTCTAAACTAGAGAGTATTCAACATTTGTTTTTCAATTGTGTGATGGCCAAGGCCTTGTGGCGTGCTATCCATATGGTGCTTGGTTTAAAACCACCAATGAGTACATGAAATTTTTTTGGTGCTTGGCACAAACAAAGTGGGAGAGAATTTAGAAGCTTGTTGCTTATAGGAGCTGCTGCATTGTGCTGGTCGCTTTGGCTTACAAGGAATGAATTGGTATTTGACAAATGCAGTCCAAAATCTATTTTGCAGGTCATGTTCAGAGCTACGCACTGGCTGCGGCAGTGGGGGCTATTACAAAGGAGTGAAGACATGAAGAAGTTTATTATCCAAGGGTGTCAGAAGCTAGAGACTGCGCCTCTGCAATGCTCTGCTTTCTTCAGATGGCCTTATGCTCTTAGATTTAGTGTTTAGTCTTTGGTTAAAAACTAGCTTTTGTGCTACCGTCGATGTTTCGGTCAGCTGGTGTGGTGATGTTCTTCTGTATTGAACTCGTGGCCTGATTCCTTCTTGAAGGAAGAAGCCAGTTGTTTAATCTACCATTATCTAAATATCTAGAATAACAATATCATGTAACACCCTAAAATTTGCTTATCTTGAAATAGAGCTAAAATGATTTAATTTTGTATTTTTATGCTCATGAAAATATGGGGAAATAATAAATTTTCATTAGATTAAAATTTTTCTTAAGGTAGAAATGTGTTTGTTGCATTCATGCCGGTCGCACCTTGTGTTTCTATATGCAAAGTGTTTTTTTTTAAAAATATGTTTAGGAGATGAATATTTGTCTCTAGAAATTTTCTAGCTTCTTTCTGGAATTTAATTCCTACCTTCTTCACCTTAATCTTTATGTTCCAAGTTCCCAATAATATTTTCATGAGCTCTAAATACTTTATTTGGGTTCATCATGTTCCAAAGTGTCTCTGGGAATTTTCTCCAAATTTTCGGAGGTCTCGGAGAATTTTTTGTGGCTTAAATATCAATTCTTGACTTTTCTAGAATTATTTTATTCGCAAAATTAATTAATTCCAAAAATAAATAATATATCTCATTTTCTAACCAACTCTCAAAGCCCATGTGCAATAAAATCCTAATAAATCTCAAAGGCCCGTGTATTTATTTACTAATGGGTTTTAATGATTATCTAGGTCTATTAGTAAATATGGAGGGTGCAACATCAATTAGTACCATATTGCTAGTTGATGTAGATGTGGGGAGTTTTGCTCCCTACAAATATGTACCAACCCCTTCGGCAAAGCACACCAAAACTACCGTAAGGGGAGTCCCTAGTTTGGGAAATCCCTCGTGTAATAAATTAGATTTTTCTCCTCCTCTCGCTGTCGCTGTTGCCGCCACGCTGCCCGACGCCTTAGACCCACCGTCGACCGTAGGAAGGCCTTAGGTGAGTTCACCGTCTTCTCCTCTTATTCCCTGTGCTCTCAACTCGTCAAATCGTGGCCTCTAGGGCCCAAACCGAGCGCTCTAGGGAGCTTCTCGCCGTCGGTAATGGAGCTCCACCGCGCCGATTTTCTTCTCCGGCCGGTGACTCTCTCTCCCCCTCCTTTCTAATCTGGGTCATCCAGATTCAATCCAATGGTCCAAGATCGCCCGTACCCCTTCGCTGGGTTTATTTACAAAAGAGCCCTTGCAGTTTCGCGTAATATAACCCGCAGTCCATGGCGCACTTCTAGAATACGTTTTTCTATTCCGAAAGCGTAGTTTCTGTCTAGTAGATTCAGAATACGTTTTTCTCTTTCAGAAAGCGTAAAATCCCTCTGTTAGATTCAAAATATGTTTTCTTCGGTTAGATTCAAAATACGCTTTGATCTATTTATAGTTTTACCGCTAGTCTTATTTAGGCCATAAAATCTTCGTTTTAACTCCGTTTTGATCCATTCAAGTTGCGTTAGATTCGTAATTGAGTAATCTACATGTTCATCCTACTGTTAAATATATTTTCAATTTTGAAATTCGAGGTTAGATTTAATCTATTATTTTATTAAAGGAAATCTTATTTAATTCATAACTTTTTTGTTATAGCTCCGATTATAGTGCTTTTCGCGTATGTGTGTTCGTAGCGAGATGTAGATTTGTTTTACAAACTTTTCATCTTGATTTTATGTTTGGTGTACTATTCTAATTTAGATCCATTGTTTGCTTCGTGTATGATTGCATAGATGCTTGTGTGGTGCTTTATGATCATGTCCAATCGGTGAGCTTTGCGTTGGTGATATAAAAGAAGTTGGTGATCCAAAAGAAGTTCTTTGGAGGTTATAATTCAATAGAAGAAGGATTTGAGTTTAAGGCAAGTATAGCATGGGATCTTCCTTGTTGTCCTATTCATCTTGATATTATTTTAATCATATGCATGTGTCTCCCTTGGCAACCGTAGTAATTTTCCTAGCTATTTGATATCATGGATTCCTTGATTCCTATGGGTTTATGCATTGGGTAGTATGATGCTAGTGCTCTACTACAACCATGATCTTGTAACTTGACTAATGGAATATGCAATAAACATTAAAAGATGCTTTTTAGCAACACGGAACAAGAGGGCTAGAGCAATGGGCTATTTTTATGGTGCTCTAGATTCCTCTCCCTAAGGACTTATCTATAAGCGAATATTCAGGACTTACAGTACAGCTGTGAGGGCTACATGGCTTTGGCTTTAGCTCAGTATGATGACCTTTTCTAGCTTGTTAGTGGTTACCTTTATGGCGCAAGAGGGGCTCCGATAGGTATGACCTTTGCCTGCCAGGTTGAGTGCATTTTGGTTTATTAGTCTTTTGTCAGTCACTCCTTGTAGGGGAGTTCATGCTTATTGATGGGGAAATCTAGCGGCCCTAACTTGTTAGACGAATCTTTGAAAGGCTTCATAGTGAACCCTGCCGACATTCCTTGGTAGTGGGTTAAGAGGTTGGCCGCCTCGAGCGAAAAGGTAAATCACGACTCACAATGATAGTGTACAACCTCTGTAGAGTGTAAAACTGGTATATTAGCCGTGCTCACGGTCACGAGTGGCCTTGGACCCTTACAAAATAGATGATGAACACTGATGATACCAATGATGAAGATGCTCATTAATGATTACTGTTTATGCTATTTATTATTCATGTTTACCTGATCATGTGTTTATATGGGCTTGTGAATAAACTTGTTGCCACCCAATTGCTAAAAGATGACTCATTAAAAGCTAATTGCAATTAAACCAGTGTTAGTCTTTTGAACCTCATGAACCCCATGTTATATTTGTTGAGTACAACATGTACTTACGCTTACTTTACTTTTTAAATCTTTGGAAAAATCCTGGATGGGTACCAGATTGCTAGTCTGGAGGAGTTAGGCTTGTGATCAACCAGTTAGTTGTCCCTGTGTATTGGAGTCTTCACTCAAAGATTGGAGTTGTCTTTTCGCTGTTTGCTGTCTAAGGTTATATCCTTTATACTAAGTACGTTATATATTGAGCATTGTCTTTTGATATTACCCTTATTTGTAGCTATATGTGAGATTTGACTTTCTGTGCTCACATATAGTGTGTATCTGGTTTTGTTCTTAAAACCGGGTGCTACATATCATAGAGCCAATCCATTTCAAATAACAATATCAGAGAGCCAATCCATTTCAACACAGATTAGCCTCTAGGCACTTCAATTTATATATATAGGAGCATGAGTAAGGTATGTATCTGTTCTTCTCTAATATTTTTTTCATTTCGTACAAAATTCAACTAATAAGTAATGCTAGTTCAAAAGTCAAGAGCTCGTGATCTATCAGCATATAATGAAGTCTTCATGACAAGATTCAAATATTCAATTGAAGTATATCTGCTTGAGATGAAACAAAATCTACGCAGGTTTCATACCCATTCACTAAAAAATGGTGGAGTTATCCTAGTGTTTTTAAGTAGTAATAAAATATCACCAGGAGGCATTTAATTTGGTAGGGAATGTTTATACTAAATGTTGAATGTTAAAACACTAGAAGAGTCCCACATCACTAGGAGAAGTTGCAAATTCGGTTATGATTTCACATATACCATAAGATAAAAAAGCCTCTATATATGATTTTTTTGTCTATTTATATACTATAATAGATAGAAGCCACTAGCAATTATTAATCGTTACGTATAAAGCTACAACCGCTTAACCGCCACTAAGTGTACATGAGATGCGGAGTGAGCACAGAGAATAATAACGCTACTAATGTTTTTTCATGCGCCTTTGTTGTTTCATTTTTATTTTTATCTTTTTCTAAGTCTTTAGGCTAGTTGCAATAGCCATGATACTCTCTTGTTGTCTCATAGGCCTTTTATGAGTTAGCGATACAACTTATGACAGTAAGTATATCTTATAAAATTTCTTATTTTGAGTTTGTAACGTCCCAAAGTCCTAACAACTTAATTAGATCCACTCTTCAACGTTGAGTGAACCACACCTATCAGTAGCCCAGCTATGCTGGGTTAACCCAGGGATGGTGGGATGGACTAGAAGCCTTTATGTTGGTCTAAACCACCGAGGTGTAGGACTAAACACTCCACAACACCTCATTAACATGCACATGTCCACTATAGGCCAAATTCCAAACTGGCCCGGATGTCATTAATGTATTAATAGTGGTGGAAGTAGTGGTAATTTGATGCATGTTAGAATCATCTTGGGGTATTTTTATGTAGATCTGGGTAATTTAGATGTAGAATTATGGTGTTATTCTTTGTTTTTAGTAATGGAAAGTGTTGGTAATTTAAATGCAATTTTTGGGTTAGCTTTAGATTATCTTTCATAATGACAGATGTGAGCAATCCAAATGTTAATTTAGACGGCTATTTTAGGGCTATTTCGTGTTGGAAGAGATGGGCAACCTAGGTGTAGATTATAGGTTATTTTGGTGTGTCATATAATCGTAAATGTAGGCAGTTTTAAAAAAAACAGAGAGCCATCTATGGCCACACATTTATGTTTTTGTAAGAACTTCTAAGGTTTATCTCCCTTTATAAAGCGTCGTGTGAAGAGTAAAGAAGCTATTCATTGGATTAGTGGATCGTATTATATATCTAATGGTGTGGCACTCTTGCAATATGCTGATGACACTACTGTTTTCTTGAAACATGGTATTGAAGGTGCTAGGAATATGAAGCCTTTACTATATATGTATGAAATGATGGCTGGCTTAAAAATGAATTAACAAAAGTGAAGTAGTGATGATCAATGATGATAACAATTGGGGCTCGTTATATGTAGATGATTTCAATTGCCAAGTTGGCAAATTTCCTATCAAATTAATACTTGGGGGCACTTGTTAGCTCTAGCAAGCTACATCTGAGTGATTGGACCCCTCTAATTGATAAAAATAATAAGAGATTGGACATATGGGAGGGAGGCACTATGTCAATATATAGCTGGTAGAGCCACTTTAATTTGTGCTTGTCTCAATAATTCCCCTATTTACCACATGTCTGTGTATATGCTTCCCAAGACAACCTCAAACAAGATTGATAAAATGAGAAGAACATTGTTTGGCAAGGTGATGGTACTAAAAGGAAGTATCGGGTAGTGAAATGGACAAAAAAATTGCGAAAGCAAAAATAAAGGGGGTCTAGGCATAAATGATTTGAAGAAGATGAATATGAGCCTTTTGTGCAAATGGTGGTGGAAATTAGAACATGAAGAAGGATTGTAGCAGGAAATTGTTAAAACTGAATACCTTCACAATAAATCCATCTTCTGTGTGACCCACAAAAACACTAATTCCCCTATATGGTCTGACCTACTCAAAGTGAGGGGCATATACCTACAGGGAAGAAGTATTAGGACTATGAATGGAAAGAAAACTAGATTCTGGAATGATCCTTGGCTGTATGAAAAGACTGTCTACACAATTATTCCAACATTGTTTATCTTATGTGAACAAAGAGAAGGTATTGTAGCTGATGTGAAAAGTGGTGAAATTCAAATCACTTTTAGAAGATGGCTGACTGCTAAACTTCAGACCCGCTGGGAGAAAATCTGTTCAGATGTGAACAATTTTTGGCTCCTGGAGAGTGATGACATTATTATTTGGAAACTTGAAAAGAACAAACGATTTTCTGTCAAATCTATGTATAATGCTCTGACTAAAAATGATGCTGGACCCTTCCACAAAAGAATTTGGAAAAGCAAAGTCCCTCAAAAGATAAAATTCTTTATGTGGTTGATGATCAATGGATCTATTTTAACAAAAGATAATCTAATTTGGAGGCAGTGGACTGGAAGTCCAATGTGTCATTTCTGTGATCAGGATGAGTCTATTGACCATCTCTTTTTCACATGTCCAATTGCAAAGGTGATATGGGCAGTAATAGCCAAAGGAATTGGAGTTAATAATGTACCAACATCTTTGGCACAATGTTAGGCCTGGTGTGACAAATGGCTACCTATGGGAAGGAAGTTTCATGGGGGGGGGTGTTCTCTGCAATATGTTGGGCAATTTGGAAAGCTCGAAATAAAGCCTGCTTCGATGAGAAGACACTCAATAACCCCATTGAGATTATATGTCATGTGTGTTCTTTAATGCGTATTTGGACAGGTTCATACGCCTAAGTGGATAGGGAGATGCTCATCAATGGAGTCGATCCCGTGCTCAGAGTGGCGGTAGAGATACTAATCCCCAAAAGCTCAGTTGAAGATAGGCAAAAGCGGCTGAAGTATGGTGGTCATTAGGAAGACGAAGACCAAAATCCATAGAGCTTGTGATGATGACCATGGAGAATGTTTTTTCAGTAGTCTGTGTTTCGCAACTCTATTGGTTTCGTTTTGTGGTAGGTTCTGGTTGGCCCAGAAGGTCTGTAATAGGCTTCTAATACTCTTTCTATTACTGTGAGTAGATGGGTTTTAAACGTTTTAGCTCCTGTGACGGCTATGTGATTATGAGACAGAGTGCATATAGGCTGGAGTTGGGTATCTATTTTGTGTCTGCTCTTCTATTTCAACAGACTCTTGTATTTCTATTTATATGAATGGAAATGGGGTTATCCTCGTGTGGAAAAAATATTAAAGAAGCTGGTTTGTTTTTGCTGTTCCTCCTCAAGTAATATGCATTGAATTTAATTATTTCACATAGACTTGCAGAGGTGCAGTCATCTGTTTTCTCCTGTGCAATCAACCTACTCAACTGTCAGCCCCTTGTCATCAAGCCATCACAATTATTTCTTTTGAATATTGTTTGCAAATACATACGTAGTACTCTATCCGTCCTAAAATAATTAATGTTTTTTACTTTTAGACATCTCTTTTACTGTTTATCATATCTAAAATTTTTGTGTAAATATTATTTATTTTGTTATGACTTATTTTAAATACTTTAATAGTGACTTATTTATTTTATTATTTGCTCAAAAAACTTAACAAAACAAATGGTCAAACATGATATAAAGTCAAAAACGTCAATCTTTTTTTTGGACGGAGAAAGTATATGTGATTCTAGACTCTGGAGCTGCGACCTTTCACCTGCTTTGTAGTTGTAGTTCTTGAATGTAACAATATATCTGCCGATCGAAGCAAAATGTTTAATTTGCCATTTTAGTTTCCTTGACACATTTCAGTTTTCGTATGAATACAGGGAATGTCGTTGCGGGTATCATGAGGGCCGGAAATGATTGTACGAACGCCCTCAGCCAATCAATCAGCTCCCCCAATAACCAGAAGCCAATCGGGAACACACTCCAGGTCTCCAGGGCAGGACTCCGGATGCCGGATATATACATAGTAGTATACCCGTCCGTCAATCCATCATCACAGCAGAGCAGGCAGCATCAGCCCGCCGTGGTAGCGGTAGCTACTGGCTGGTGTGTGGATTCAGACAAGGCGTGCGGGCAAAGCAAATCGCAGTCGGATACCCGGGCACGGCGAGGCCCCGCAGGTGACGCGCGCGCGGTTGTTGCCTTTCTGCTGTGTCGAGAACAGTACTATGGACATGAGGAGGAGCTAATAACCATTAACATTGATTCATCCGAGTAGTTAAAAGCGCGACTACAGCTCTAACCGATCCCTAGGTGCGCAAACTCCGCCTCGTCTGACCCTGAGGCCGCGGGCTCCGCCTCGTCCTATCTTTGGGTCTGCGCTTGGTCGTGGGCTCCGCCTCGCCCGACCCTTGGGTCTACGCTTCGTCTCGTCCGGCCTCTGGGGGAGGACTCTGCCTCGCTCGACCCCGAGGCTGCGGACTCCGCCTTGCCCGACGGAGACCCATACCACCGCCAACCACTTCAAGTCCTAGCGAATGGGCCTAGATCAAAGCTCTGACACCAGGGAGGTAATCGGCATGCCCCGGTGTAACCCATGGCCGTGATGGGCCATACATGGGGATTCACATCAAGAACAGCGTCGAGCGTACCGGTGCTGTTCTGTCTAACCCTCATACGGGCACTGACAGGTGCGTCAGTTCATCACGACGTCCGTCAGGACGGAGTGGAGCGCCACGACCGGGAGACGACGCCTGCGCATGGCGCTAGTGACGAGACAGGGCCGCAACGTGGAGTTGTCCCTGTTGACGTCTACAGGGTCAACGGGACCAGCGTGAAGGAAAAGAAGGACCCGGTGATCCTGGAGGGCTTCTTCTCCTTCTCATTCTCCTCTTTTCCCTCGACCGTAACCCGTGCTTTCCTTTAGCCTATAAAAGGGAAAGCAGGGCGTCACATGAACGAACTCGACTCTCGACTTGACTTGACTGAGATCGAAACACACCACACCGATTCGAACTCGAAACCCGAACCGATTAGAACAAGCAAGCACACAGCCGAGAAGCGATCGAGCCCTCAGCACCCATTTGCTCCTCTCACCAGAGAATTGAGACATGTCCTTCTCTCGACCATTTATAACCCTTACTACGAACTTTTAGTGCTAGTAACACGAGCAGCAACAACGAACTGGACATAGGGACATTTCGCCCGAACCAGTATAAACCTCGTGTCCTCTTAGCACACCATCCGGGCCGAACGCGCAATATTAGAAATTTACTTGCCGATGGCAACTCGAAACACCGACAGTTGGCGCGCTCAGGTAGGGGTCTTTTGCGCGTCTCGACATCCACACCAGGCCTCGGATGGCTGGTCACAACCTCAGCTGGGTCCCGGGCGCGCACGTGCGCTTCGAGGATCTGGACTTCATTGTCACAACGGAGGGAGAGTTGGCGATGGCTCCCGCCGCCATCCGACCTCTTCACTCCACCGGCCTCGACACAATCGCCGACACGCTTGAGGAGCTGCAGCTACGCGCATCGGAGCCCCGCGCCCCCGGAAGCGACCAACTCCTCAACTTTGACTACGGGAGGCTAGAGCGCTAGCTTGGCATCTTCCTAGGACTCTGGCCGTCCCGGGAGGACCTGCGCCACCTCACCTTCTCGTTCGCCAATGTCATGACGCAGCTTGCCAGAGGAGAGCCGCTCTCTCCGGAATACCTCATCCGGAGCGCCCCGACAGCGCTCCCGTTCGGTCTCCGCAACGCCGCAGAGACCAATGGCCACCTTGTGAAACGACACACTCCTCCGTCCCCCACGAACGACGAGTTCGTGGGGATGACCGAATATGTCGCGGAGTCTTTCCACGACCTCCTCGCGGGAGAATCGGAGTCGCCCTCTAGCTCTGACTCTAGCAGGGGGAGCCATCACCCGTCTCGTGAGTGTTTCATGGCGGGTACCCCCGAGGGACACGTCGAGAGCATCCATGAGGAAGAGGAGGCTACCCCGATGAACGACCTCAACGACAAGGTCGAGGCGGAGACAGGGGCCCCACCCCATCTGCGGGTGGAGCAGCTGAAGGCCCGGCACCTAGAGCTCGAGGAAGCATGACTCCAGCTCAAGCAGGAGCGCACGGAGCTCAATCGGGAGATCGAGCGCCATGGAGATGGTGGGCGCGTGCACGCCATGGCCCGCGACATGCACCGGAGGATTGTCGCGGATGATGAAGCCCTCCCACGTTTCTCTCGGGCAAGCCAGAACATTGCTACTGTGGCGGCCTTGCTCCGCGGGCTTCTAGGGCCCACGACGCTCGAGGATCATCGGGTCCACCGATAGATTCACACGCTGCTCGAGCGTGCGGCGGCACAGCAGGCCAAGAGCTCACTGTCTCGGCGACGCGAGCTCGACGCCAGCCAGCGCATGCCCTCAGAGTGACCCAACAAGGACGCATCAGTCCACCAGGCGCCACAAGGCGGCAGGCAGCGCACCGCTATCCCGGTGCATGAGCGTCTCGGCTGCAACCGTGACGCACGTGACACCCTCGACGCTCGCAGACGTACCCACGACGATCCAAGAGATGGATCAAGCCACGTCTATCATCCTCGTTGTGGCGGACGCTACGACAGCGGCAAGGACCGAAGCCTAAGCCCTGGCCTGCCGGGGCCTTAGGCCTTCGGATGACACATCCTCAACGCCGCCTTCCCACCAAGGTACCGACCACCAACCAACATCCCAAAATACTCTAGGGAAACGAACCCCGGACTATGGCTCGAGGATTATCGGCTTGCCTGCCAAGCCGGTGGAGCGGATACTGATGATTTCATTATCCGCAACCTTCCATTGTTCTTGGCTGATTCAACGTGAACATGGTTGGAACACCTTTCTCCCAACAGAATCCAAAGTTGGGTGGATCTGAAAGAGATCTTTGTGGGAAACTTCCAGGGCACGTACAAGTGTCCTGGGAACCCATGGGATCTCAAGAACTGCCAACAGAAGGTCGGAGAAACCCTTTGTGGGTACATCCGGCGCTTCTCCCGATAGTGCAACGAGCTGCCTAACGTCGCCGACGCTGATTTTATAGGAGCTTTCTCGTCTGGGATCACCTACGAGTCCCTGGTTCACAAGCTAGGACGTAAGGGCCCGCTAACCACCAAGGAGCTCCACAACATCGCCACCAGCCATGCCTTGGGTGAGGAGGCGGTCGGAGCGATCTTCGACTGCCTAAAAGGCAAGGTGAAGCGGGACGAGGACGCCGGCAAAGGCGCCTCTGACCGTCCTATCAAGAAGAAGAACAAGAAGTGACGCGAAGGCTCGCTCGTGGCCGCCGCCGACCACATGGGGGGCCGGAAGCCCGTGGAGGGTACTCTGGACCACTTCGAGAAGCTGCTTGAAGGGCCATGCCCGAACCATTCCTTCTCCATCAAGCATCTATACAAGGACTGCGGTCTTATGAAGCCATTCTTGTCCAGAGGCTTCAACAGGTGGTTTTCTGATGCCGGATGGCTGCCTCATGATCTTCGAAGGGTTGGCGGCCTACGACTCCAAGCATTGCTAGAAGCTCGTGCGCCGCGAGGTCTATACGACTGAGCCGGCCATGCCTACCTTCCTCCGGTGGTCACAGTCCACCATAACCTTTGATCGGACCGACCACCCGGAGAGCGTCCCGTAACTGGGGAGGTATCGACTCATGGTCGACCCGATCATCAGCACGAAGCGGCTCTCCAAGGTACTGATGAACGGAGGCAGTGGCCTCAATATCATGTACACCGAGACGCTCGATGCCATGGGCATCAACCGATCCCGCATCTGATCAACCGTAGCGCCTTTCCACGGCATTGTGCCTAGAAAGCAGGCCATGCCACTTGGGCAAATCGATCTGCCCATCCCTTTCGAGGATCCGTCCAATTATAGGACGGAGACCCTCACCTTTGAGGTGGTTGGGTTCCATGGAACCTACCACGCCATCCTGGGATGTCCATGCTATGCGAAGTTTATGGCCGTCCCCAACTACAGCTACTTGAAGCTAAAGATGCCAGGCCCGGGCAGGGTCATCACCGTCGGCACCTCATTTCAGCGCGTCTATGAGTGTGAGGTCGAATGCTGCGATCACGTCGTGGCAATCATCGCCTCCAAGGAACCTATGGCCATCAGGAAGGAGGCCGCCGAAGAAACACCCGACCACCAGCGGTCGGTTGGGTCTTTCGAGCCGGTGGAGGGCACTAAGGAGGTCCTCGTAGACCCTAGTGGCTCCAAAAGCAAAGTGGTGCGCATTGGCACCGCACTTTCCTTCGAATAGGAAAGCACGCTTGTCGACTTCCTCCGCACCAATAAAGACATCTTTGTGTGGAAACCCTCGGACATGCCAGACATTCTGAGAGAAGTCGCTGAGCATACCTTGAAGATCATGCCAAGATCCAAGTCGGTGAAGCAGTGCCTACGTCGCTTTGACAAGGGGAAACACAGAGCCATCGGCGAGGAGATCGCAAAACTTTTGGCGGCTGGGTTCATCAAGGAAGTGTACCATCCCAAGTAGTTAGCCAATCCCATTCTTGTACGAAAGAAGAGTGGGAAATGAAGAATGTGTATTGACTACACGGGTCTCAACAAAGCGTGTTTGAAGGATCCGTTTCCTTTGCCACGTATAGACCAAGTAGTCGACTCTACCTCAGGGTGCGAAACCCTTTGCTTCCTTGATGCATACTCCGGGTACCATCAAATCGCGATGAAAGAGTTCGACAAGCTCACGACATCTTTCATCACCCCCTTCGGATCATTCTGCTATGTCACAATGCTGTTCGGTCTAAAGAACGCTGGGGCTATGCACCAGTGTTGTATGCTCAAGTGTTTTGGAGACCTCATCGGGTGAACCGTTGGGGCCTACATAGACAACATCGTGGTCAAGTCCAAACGGGCTGACCAAGTCATAGCTGACCTTGAGCAGACCTTTACAAAACTCTGAGCAAACGACATTAAGCTCAACCCTGAGAAGTGCATTTTCAGGGTCCCGAGGGGTATGCTGCTAGACTTCATCATCTTCGAGCGTGGCATCGAAGCCAACCCAAAGAAGATCTCGGCCATCATAAGGATGGGTTCGATTCAGAACATAAAGGGGGTACAACGAGTTATAGGGTGCCTTGACACGCTCAGTTGCTTCATCTCGCGCCTCGACGAACTAGGTCTCCCCCTCTATCGGCTTTTGAAGAAGGCCGACCGCTTCGAATGGACGCCCGAGGCCCAGGAGGCGCTTGACATGGTCAAATAGCTCTTGACGAAGGCCTCGATCCTGGTTCCTCCGACCGATGGAGAACCTCTTCTGCTCTATGTTACGTCCACCACGCAAGTGGTCAGCGTCGCCTTGGTGGTGGAATGAGAGGAAGAGGGACATGCCCTCAAAGTACAACGCCCCGTGTACTTCATTAGCGAGGTCCTGTCTGATTCCAAGACCTGCTACCCCTAAATCCAGAAACTCCTGTACGCCATCCTCATCGCCAAGAGGAAACTGTGCCACTAAATCGAGTCACATCCAGTGACGGTCGTGATGTCCTTCCCCCTCGGCGAGGTCGTCCAAAACCAGGATGCCACGGGAAGGATCGTAAAGTAGGCACTCGAGCTGATGGGTAAAGGCATTGCGTATGCCTCCCAGACAGCCATCAAGTCCCAAGTGCTGGCTGATTTCGTTGCAGAGTGGACCGAGGTCCAAATGCCACCAGCGGTCGTTGACCAAGAGTACTGGATGATGTACTTCGATAGATCGCTGATGAAGAAAGGCGCCGGCACAGGGCTGGTCTTTGTTTCACCCCTTGGGGTACGCATGAGGTACATGGTTCATACCCATTTCCTCTCCTCCAACAATGTGGCCAAATATGAGGCGCTTGTCAACGACTGCGCACTACCATCGAGCTTGGTATCCGACGCCTCGATGTTTGGGGTGACTCCCAGCTGGTCATCAACCAAGTCATGAAGGAGTCAAGCTGCCATAATGCCAAGATGGCTGCATACTGTCAAGAAGTTCGCCAGCTGGAGGACAAGTTCGACGACCTCGAGCTCAATCATTTCTCGAGGCATCTCAATGAGGCGGCCGACGCGCTTGCGAAAGCGGCGTTTGGTCGAGAGCTGGTGCCGACAGGCGTCTTTGCCAGTGATCAGCACAAGCCCTCAATCGGCTACGAGGAGCCAGAACAACCCGGTGATGGGCCACCCACCCTGGGCTCAGGGGCTGACCAACCATCAGCTCCATCTGACCCCGAAGTCCTGGAGCTTGACGAGGATCCTGCAATAGAACCGGACCCTCTGGTCGACTAGAAGACACCTTACCTCGACTACATCCTCCGTGAGGCACTACCGACGGATAAGACGGAGGCTCGGTGGCTCGCGCGTCACGCCAAGTCCTTCATCCTTGTTGAGGGCAAACTCTACAAGCAAAGCCACACCGGGATCCTGCAGCGCTGCATCCCTATCAAACAGGGGAAGTGGCTGTTGAGCGACATCCACGATGGGGTCTGCGATCACCATGCCTCACCGAGAACCCTCGTCGGAAACGCATTCCGTCAAAGCTTCTACTGGCCGACCGTAGTAGCCGATGACGAACAGATTGTGCGCACCTATGAAGGGTGTCAATACTACGCTCGGTAGACCCACCTGCCGGCCCAAGCACTCCAGACGATCACCATCACGTGGCCGTTCGTGGTCTGGGGGCTCAATCTGGTCGGACCTCTCAAAAGAGCGCCCGGGGGCTATACCCACTTGCTTGTCACCGTAGACAAGTTTACAAAGTGGATAGAGGCTCGACCGATCTCTACGATCAAGTCCGAGCAAGCCATGCTGTTCTTCCTTGATATCATCCATCGCTTTAGAGTATCAAACTCTATTATCATGGACAACAACACGTAGTCCACCAGGAAGAAGTTCCTCCAATTCTACGATGAATATCACATCCGCGTCGATTGGGCCGCCGTAGCACACCCCCGCACGAACGGGTAGGTCGACCATGCAAACAGCATGGTCCTATAGGGCCTCAAGCCTTAGATCTTCAACCGGTTGAACAAGTTTGGCGGATAATGGGTCGCAGAGCTACCCGCGGTGCTCTGGAGCCTAAGGACGACTCCCAGCCGGGCCACCGGCTACATGCCATTCTTCATGGTCTATGGTTCCAAGGCTGTCCTCTCGACCGACCCCGACTATGGAGCGCCAAGGGTCAGGACGTACGATGAACAGGGAGCTGAGGCGTTCCTCAAGGATGCCATGGACCAGCTGGATGAAGCGCGTGATGTTGCCCTCCTTCGCTCGGCCAAGTACCAGCAGGCGTTGCGATGGTACCACAACCGTCGAGTGCGGGGTCAGGCCTTCAACGTCAGAGACCTGGTCCTCCGCCTCGTCCAGTGTAGCAAGGAGCGCCACAAGCTCTCACCACCGTGGGAGGGACCATACATCGTTGTGGAGGTGCTCTGGCCAGGCGCCTACAAGCTCAAGACTATCGACGGTGAGGTCTTCGCTAATGCCTAGAACATCGAGCAGCTACGTCACTTTTACCCTTAATAAACGCACACTTTCTCTTATCAGTTTCGCTATCAAACTCCCCGGCCTTTAGTGACACCTGACCCCAGCAATGGCGGGGGGTTGGGCCTCACTCGGGGGCTAATAAGAGAGTACCTATCCAGTAGACATTCTCTACGTCCGACCTTCTCTCACGTTAAGACCCAGAAGTGAGGTTTGCGAAAACAAACGCTATGTAAAACTGGTTAGACTACGAGAAACCTATGCCTCGGCAGCTACGGCGTCTTTGCTCACCAGCGTGATCAAAGTTTTTTTCCACACCCTGGGCTTTTTGGCTTTAGCTACCGAAGAGGTCAGTGCGCATCTAAGAGTATATCCACCTGGCGAACGTTCTCCGTGCCCGACCCCCTCTCACATTGAGACCTAGAAGCTAGGGATACGGAAATAAACTCTGAGTAAAACTGGTCGGACTGCGAGAAACCTACGCCTCAGTGGCTACGGCGTCTTTGCTCACCAGCGTGATCAGAATTTGTTCACCCGCACCCCAAGCTTTACCGTCTTAATGGTGGAGAGGGTCGGAGCGCACCAACCTCTTTTTACAAAAGGGGAAGAAGGGCCAAAAACTGTTTGGCCATAACGAAATCTAAGAGCTTGTCCATTTATTACAAGTTCACAGCCTAGCTTATCTGCCTAACTAAATTCTTGCGTGGGATGTTCTCATCCTCTATCTCCGTAGGTAAATCCTGTCCCAGCGGGTCATACAAGTCGACCGGACAGCTTAGCCACTGTCGAGGGACGGGTAGGGAGCAGCAGGATGCCCCACGCGGGTTATGCCGACCCCGTCATGAACAACGGACCCTGATTCCGCTCAAATATATCCGGTAAGAACTCTTCGGACCCGTCACTTGTGCCATCGAGGTAAGCCCTGTGCCAGCGGGTCACCCAAGTCGATCGAACGATTTAGGCCGCTACCGAGAGACGGGTCACCCTTACTTTATGTGCGTTCTCTCATATTAATTTCGTTATCGAGCCCCCGACCCCAGCAACGGCAAGGGGTTGGGCCTCCCTCGGGGTCTGGCAGGAGTGTCTATTCGGTAGACATTCTCTATGCCTGACCCTTTATTACGTTAACAACTAAAGGAAAGGCGTGCGGACACAGACTCTAAATAAACATGGTCGGGCTGCAAGAAACATATGTCCCAGCGGCTATGACATTTTTTGCTCACCCGCATGATCAGAGTTTTTGTCTCCGCACCCCGAGCTTTAGCCTCCACCTTCCTAGGAAGGATTTGGAGACGCCCACCTGCAGAATCTCGATCGAGGAGAGGCCGACAGATCGCCCAGAGCCGGTCGAATAGCTCGGGTCACGGCTAAGAGACGGGTAGGGAGCAGTGGGATGCCCTATGCAGGTTACGCCAGCTCCATCTCGAACGATGGACCCAGACCCCACACGGACATATCCGGTAAGAGCTCCCCGAACCCGTCACTCGAGCTTTCGAGGCAACTTTACTAACCCCCCTTTTCTTTTCCAGTGCATGAACATTCATTCTTCCATTCATTCATACATTCACTCATACATTCATCCATGCATTCATCCCATACACCCAAGAATTGCATATGCAATTGTTGCATCACAACGCTTTGCGTCGCGTCATGAAGTGGTAGTCGTCGGATTTTGACATGAGCGGCGACGGATCGAGGTTCGAAGGCCGGCCCATGAAGGGCTCGAGGCCGCCTCGCATCAAATAGAGCCAGGGGAGAAAAACTGAGATGAGCTCCAGTGGCCCTTGCCCGACCCCGCTCAGAAGCGGACAGGGACAGCTTGACCTTTTCGTTCGATCCTAACCTCGAGCCAAGCCCATAGAATCCCCATCGAGGGGAGGCCAGCGGGCCACCTAAGTCGCTCTTTGGAGCGATACGGGCATCTATCGAGAGGCGGGTTAAGGAGCAGTGGAATGCCACATGAGGGCTATGCCGACCCCGTCTACGAATGACGGACCCAGATTCCGCTCTAACATGCCCATTAGCAAGCTTGCCGAGCGCGACACTCAAGCCATCGAGGCAAGTGTCATTAGCTCAGCCCCTCTAGTTGCGGAAACCGAGGATGGGGTGACGCGTGAAACACGACCGACCCCTACCGAGCCCCACGGGGCTCGGAGGCTCGAGCCGCCCGACCCTAAATCGGGAGTCCAACTGACCGGGGTTCGAAGGTCGGCCCACGAAGGGCCCGAGTCGCCTAGCGTCGAATAGAGACAGGGGAGAAAACGTAGATGAGCCCTAGCGGCCTTAGCTCGACCCGCTTAGAAGCGGACAGGGTCATCTCAACCTTCTGGTTCGATCCTAACCTCGAGTCAAGCCCACAGAATCTCTATTGAGGGGAGGCCATCGGGCCACCTGAGTCGACCTTCGGAACGGCTCGGGCATCTGCCGAGAGGCGGGTTAAGGAGCAGTGGAATGCCACATGAGGGCTATGTCGACCCCGCCACAAATGACGGGCCCGGATTCCACTCGAACATGCCCGTTAGCGAGCTCACCGAGCGCGTCACTCGAGCCATCAAGGCAAGTGATGTTAGCTCAACCCCTCCGGTCACGGAAACCACGGACGATGCGACGATCATAAAGACGAGCCGACCCTCGACCAGACCCCTGCTACGCGTGGGGGCTCAAGGAAAGTTGAGCTCACAAGGAGATCAAACACACGGTCGTAGAACGATAGACCCCTGAAGGGGTTAAAATCAGGGAAGGACCTTTTCCGACCCACCAAACCTCACGGCTATACTCCCGAGGGGTCCGATCTTGACGAAAGGAAATTACCGTCCCCAGATCACGCTGTGGGCAACAAAAGAAGGCCAAGGCCATCAAAGTCCTCCTGTTCGGAAAAGCCTCCGAAGGAGTATTCTACTCCTCCGCATGCTTGGAGGCTACTGTCGGGGACCAATACTAGGATACCCGATGAGGAGGTGCTAATAACCATCAACATTGATTCATTCGAGCAGTTAAAAGCGTGACTACAGCTCCAACCAACCCCCAGGTGCACAAGCTCCGCCTCGCCCGACCCCGTGGCCGCGGGCTCTGCCTCACCCGACCCTTGGGTCTGCGCTCCGCCTTGCTCGGCCTCTGGGGGAGGACTCCGCCTCTCCCGACCCTGAGGCCACGGGCTCCGTCTCGCCTGACCCTTGGGTCCGCGCTCCGCCTCGCTCGACCCTTGGGTCTACACTTCGCCTCGCCCGGCCTTCGGGGAGGACTCTGCCTCGTCCGACCCTGGGGCCACGGGCTCTGCCTCGTCTGACCCTTGGGTCTGCGCTCCGACTCGCCCGACCCTTGGTTCTGCGCTTCGTCTCGCCCGGCCTCTTGGGGATGACTCTGCCTCGCCCGACCCCGATGCCACGGGCTCCACCTCTCCCGACCTTTGGGTCTGCGCTCCGTCTCGCCCGACCCTTGGGTCTGCGCTCCACCTCGCCTGACCCTTGAGTATGCGCTCTGCCTCGCCAGACCTTTGGGTCTGCGCCGTGGGCTCCACCTAGCCTGACCCTTGGGTCTACGCTTCGCCTCGCTCGGCCTCTGGGGGAGGACTCCGCCTTGTCCGACCCCGAGGCCGCGGGCTCTGCCTAGCCCGACCCTTGGGTCTACGCTTCGCCTCGCCCGGCCTCTGGGGGAGGACTCCGCCTCGTCCGATCCCGAGGCCGCGGGCTCCGCCTCGTCCGACGGAGACCCATATCGCCGTCAACCACTCCAGGTCCTAGCGAATGGGCCTGGGTCAAAGCTCTAACACCAGAGAGGTGACCAGCACACCCTGATGTAACCCATGGTCGTGACGGGCCATACATGGGGATTCACATCAGGAACAGCGTCGGGCGTACCAGTGCTGTTCTGCCTAACCCTCGTACGGGTACTGACAAGCGCGACGGTTCATCACGACGTCCGTCAGGACGGAGTGGAGCGCCATGACCGGGAGACGACGCCTGCGCATGGCGCCAGTGACGGACAGGGCCGCAACGTGAAGCTGTCCCTGTTGACGTCTACAGGGTCGGCGGGACCCGCGTGAAGGAAAAGAAGGACCCGGCGATCATAGAGGGCTTCTTCTCCTTCTCCTTCTTCTCTTTTCCCTCGACTGTAACCCGTGCTTTTTTTTTGCCTATAAAAGAGAAAGCAGGGCGTCCCATGAACAGGACTTGACTCTCAACTCGACTCGACTGAGATCGAAACACACCACACCGATTCGGACTCGAACCCCGAACCGATTAGAACATGCAAGTACACAGCCGAGAAACGACCGAGTCCTCGGCACCCGTTCGCTTCTCTTACTAGAGACTTGGGACCTGTCTCTCTCGACCATTTGTAACCCCTACTACGAACTTTCAGTACTAGTAACACGAGCTGCAGCAACAAACTGGACGTAGGGACATTCCGTCCGAATCAGTATAAATCTCGTGTCCTCTTAGCATACCATCTAAGTCAGATGCACAATGTTAAAACTTACTTACCCATGACACGCTGGTTCCCCGATGGCACGATCCATCGGAAGGCGACCGGCCGGGGTCGTCGTCGTCGTCCTGGTCCTGGATGGAGGCCGATCGATGCACCGCGAAAACCGGTTGCCGCAAGGAAGAGAGCACGGAGCCGTCACTCCACGGGCAACGCAGGAGAGCCGAAACGGCTATAGCTGCTGCGAGGCGCCGAGGCGAGCCTGCGAGGCTGCGACTGCGCGCATGCACGCCTACATGGCAGCCTCTCGCTGTCAGGACGACGCGAGATCCACCAGATGGCACGCGGCGCCCGCGATCCCTGCCCGGCGGCCCCTCCAATCATGGAGCCTGCTGGGGCCCTTGTTGGCGCCTTCCTTCGTTCCCGGCGTGCCGCCAATAATTTAATGCCTGTCCGTGCGTTGACCGAAGCACGGCGCGGATCGATGTGCCTGTGGCCCTGTGCATGCACGCGCGGCGCGGACGAACGAACGAACGCGGCTGAGCGAAGAAAGCCCGGCCCTTGCCTTGCCGAGACGCGGCAGCGTGCCAGCAGCTAGCGCCCCCGTCCTTGTCCGGCGTCGGGCCCGCCGGCTGCTGCCAAATGGCAAATGGGATAGCGTAGCAGGTAGCCAATGCAAGCGGGATCGCTGATGATTGCATCCTGGCTGCAAAGAGGGATTGACGATAGGGATGCGAGCCGCGCCCCGGGTCATTCGCTTGCCCTCCTCGGCTTTGGCTGATTGCTCAGCTCGTTTATAACCCTGTTGGCTTGATCATATCAGCCATGTTTATCAGCTATGATATAGTATTTTTCTCTCACAACAAAACAGTATCAACCGGCTTATAAGCTACAGAACCGATCAAGCGAACAGAGGCTGTTTGCTGGCACGGGAAATGGATGGGCTTGTCGGAACTCGGGCTTGTGTTTCCCTTTCGTGATGCAGTAGAAAATTCGATCGCCTGCTTATCTTTGGACTACGAAATAGTAATTGCTGGGACAACGTCTATATATATGTGGTCTATAAGACGGTTTATTAGGACATTGACACGTACATTGACTTACAATTCCTATGAATATATGATAGATATATCTATAAAATAGAAAATATTATTAATACTAAGAAAATGTTTTTTCTACTAGCTTACATTCTTGTTCACCATGTTCAAATGTATGTATGAAGATATATGTAAAGTGGAATGATCCTTACATGAGTGAGAAACATAAGTGTATATATTTCGGAGACACGGTAGCTTTCACATTTTACCACACCATGAAAACTGACATTGCAACACTTATCCACGTATGTTCACACATCGTTTTTGTGAATCACTCCAATCCACACGGATATCCTCAGGGCGCAACAAAAACAGTTAATGAATCTGCATCGTGATGCCGAGAAATTAACCAAAATCACCCCAAAGAGATTCACACATTGTCCATTTTTGACCAAGTCCACACGTTATTGCAGTGATCCGACCAGGCATCTGGCTGTAGTAGGCCCAGCATCGATCGTCCTGCTGTTTTCTGCCTCAACAAACATCCAGCTACGAATGAATTCGAATACGATCGATCGATGCGGCCGGGACCCGGAATGGCTTGTCTCCATCATTTCGCGTTTTCCCCGCTTCTCATGACTGCTTTGTTGACCGCGACATCGATCAATATATGGGTGTTTAGGATTTTTTTTTTGCTTGATTATGAAGTACACAAATCTCACTTTCTTGTTTCAAATCGTTGGTGGTACGGTGGTAGTGTCGTAATAAGTACCATGCCACACTGTCAACATGATCGCAATTCTCTCAGCAGAAATTAATGGAGTTCCTTGCATTGGATTCTGCCATTCTGGTTGCATTGGTTCGGTGAACACTTCCATGCCCCGGCCGGCCCAGTATGTAGTAGCTGTAGCCTGTAGTTACTTGCACCGGTGTACCAACTAGTAGTTGCCCTTTATGCGTGTGATCATCATTTGCTGATGGAATCTGCTAGTCGGTTCAGTGAATTAGGAGTAGTATTGATCTACTCCCAGTATATATGTCGTACGGCAACATATGGCATGACTGCATGAGTCCATATACATGCAACCCGATTTCGCTGTTAATGACCAACAGGTTCAGACATCATAAACCAGCCAATCAACAATCGACATGCTGACCGTTCAACTGGCCCGCTGATCACAAATCACTTGATCAGCGCTATATATCAATTATAAGGTCCATGCATGCATGAAAGCGTACAATGTATGTGCTTGAGGAGATAGATCTACCAATCTTGTTCGTTTCTCTTATAATCCGTCTTTTTCAGCTTGTTTTATCAGCCGGAACAATGTTTTTCTCTCACAACAAATCAGCCAGAACAGTGTTTCGACTTATTTTTTCAGCGAAGGGAACGGGGCCACAGAGGGAGTCAAATTGCTTGGGTCTCAAGCTGAGGAGCAATCTGGGGTGGTGCCCTAGCTCTACCACACAGGAAGTGCAGATTCCAGAAAATCAGTACTGCTGTAGTGCTGGTGCATTCCTTGAGAAGGAGAATACTGGGGATCGATTTGTAATCTGAGACCACAGTGATCACGCAATTGCTGTGGGTTTGGGCAGTTTACATGCTGTGCAATCGACATGTTCACAGTTTAGCTGCTGCACTAATGGAGGACTCCTTCGATCGTTCGCCAGTCGACGGTGTCATTTTTCATGGTCAAATATCTTTTGTCTATGCACTTTGTTTCTGCAGTTATGTCTGTAATAATCCTAAGTTCTGAAATGTGTGTGCCCATGAGCTAGCTCTCACTTAGGGCCCGTTCGGTTCGAGTCCCTGAAACAATTCCTAATTGGAATGGTTCACTAATAATTTATATAATGTTGATAAGCTAAAATAGTTCCTAGCTCCGTTCCAGAACAACCGAACAGACCCTTAGCAGGCTTAAAAACGGACTAGATCAGTACCTTATTTGGGTTTATAATTCCCTCCCTACCTTTGTATAAACTCTTCTGGACCGTGATCTCACTGATGTCATTGTGGAACAAAAGCAGCAAGAGGTTGAACGACGTAAGAAGCGCACACACACTCTACCACCACAAGAAAAATCATGGTGTTAAACCTAGACTAGATCCGCTAGACCGTATAGAGTATAAATGCGGCATTACTGAATTTTAATGCATATATAAGCAGCATAACCTTTTCTAAGAAAGAGGTGTCAGTTCGTTATAATACTTCAATCATGGACTAGTGTGATGTAATCATGAAAATTCCCATAAGATCAACCAATTTAAAATTGAATGGGTACTATTACTGATGCCATATTTGTTGGATCAGCTTACCATGTAACAGCTGTGCAAATGATGTGAAAGATGCCATTCCTCATACTGTATTTTAGTGCCAACTAGTTGTTTTTGTCCACGAGCTGGATATCTTTTTTCTTTGGGACTAACACAAGCACGCACACTTATCACTAGAACACGCTTTTTCAATATGCATGGGGCCTAGCTATGTACGTACGCGTGCAGCTTCACTAGCTTCATCCAAATCCCATTTGGAGATACACACGCTATAATACTCTATTTAGGTGGTGGACAATAATCAAGATTTGATCTTGTTAAAAAGCAAGTTATATAATTGCAATACATTTTCTTTCCTTGCATTGCCCGTATTGTTTTAGTTTGTTTCTATCCAAACTCATCGGAGATGTTTGATCCGTGTTGTTCTCGCATACCAATCATCTCATCTCTTGATGTGTTCCTTATTAATTAACTAATATGAGCATCTGTACTACGGATACAGAATTGGAATGATGTATCCATGTCATTTTTTTTTGCGACATAGAGCTTCAATTAATCAAGAAGCAACAGAATTACTATCTTCAGTCAGCAAATGACACTAGTATAGAAATAATTTAGGAGAATTATCTATTTGGCACTGAAACAAATCAGTGTTTTGTATTTGACACTCGAAAATTTGAACTTTCCTATTTGGCATCAAGTTAAAATTTTCTTTCTTAAATGACACTACCGTCCATTTTCATTGGTCATCTGTTAGTTGACTAGTTTGACCGTATCAATTTTTTCTCCCTATGTCCAATGTATCCCTCTGTTAGATACAGAAGACTGAAATTTGGCCGAGCCCCCAGAATTTCAGATCCCGCGACCTTCTTCCCCTTCTTCTCCGGCTCTGTTGTGCCACTGTGCGAGGCTGCCCTGGCTCCACGGCCGGAGCGCGAGCAGGCCACCCTGCTGGAGGCCGCCCCTGGCCTCTGCTCGACGAGCCGCGGCCTAGGGAGGGGGGGGGCGTGGCCTGAGCCGCCGCAGCCGGCTAGCGAGGCTCCTCGACGAGCCGCGGCCTGGGGTGGTGGCGTCGGAGATGGATGTGGCCATGCGAGCAGCTGTTAATGCGGTGGCGGAGCTTGAGCGCGGCAATGGCGAGCGCATGGCGCGGCGAGCAAAGGTATAACCACGAGCGAGAGGGAGAGCAGCAAGGTAGCGCTGGCGGTATCTCGGCAGGCTGCTGCGCGGCCAAGGGCGTGGGTTTGGGTGCATACGGCGTGTAGGCGCATGTGACAGCATGGCTGCGGACTCGTGGCGGCGGGTATCTGTGCGCGGGGCTTCGACTTCGTAGGGGACTTCGTAGGGGACTCGAGCGCAATGGCAAGGAGTGCGCGCCGGGGGTCGTGCTCCGACTGTCAATGCAGTACGTGCCCGTGGCAAGGCTCACCATGTACCACCATGGTGTCACCCCGGGCCCGGACTTCGCCGGCGTGCCCAGGACCTACAGCCTGATCGTTTGGCTGGGCTTGCTCGTAAATTTCCAGCCGAAATAATATTTTTCTCTCATACCAAACCAGCCAGCCATACTTCTTCACGAATCAGCAACGATCCAGCCCAACCAAACAAACAGGCTGTAGGTCACGCTGTACCAGGACGCGCACGTGCCCGACGGGACGCTGCCGGAGGTCAGGCCAGCACGGCCAGTGCTGGCGCGACGTCTACGACGTCATATCCCAGGCACGGAGGCTCATCTACATCACCGGATGGTCCGTGTTCCACACCATACACCTGGTGCGCGACGGCCACGGGGGCATGGCGCTCGGCGACCTGCTCAGGAGGAAGTCGCAGGAGGGGGTGCGGGTACTGCTGCTCGTGTGGGACGATCCCACGTCCCGGAGCGTCATCGGCATCAAGATGGTACGCCGTACGCATGGTTCACCGGGCGGCTCCAAGCGCTTGACAAGGATTTCATTTCATTTCCAAAAATATTCGAACTGCATTTCTTTCTTCAAATTTGATCTCTCTCCCAGACTTCATTTGGGATCTCAGAAAGAAAAAGAAAAACTTTATGGATACATGTAGTCGCCGTAAAAATGTGGCAATAAGCCATACTGTTGTAGAATAACCTTTTATGATTTCTTTATTTGAGAACCTATTTATTTATTCTTTCTCTATTTGGCACCATGGGTTTCTACTGTAAACAAGGATATTTATGTTATTTTGCCAGTCACTTGATACCGTTACTGTCCTAAATGGACGGTAGTGCTATTTACGAAAGCAAATTTCAACTAGATGCCAGATAAGAAAATTCAAATTTTTGAGTGCCAAATACGAAACACTGATTTGTTTCAGTGCCAAATAGATAATTCTTTCAAATAAATTTTAGGGACGCCTCATTTCTTTCAAAAATTGTCTACTTAGCAAACTGTTTGTAACTATCCCAGGGAGCACTGTAGCTTATAAACCGACCCTAGAAATATCTTTTTAGGAGTAGTTCTATTAAGTGAACTGTCACTAAAAATATATCTATTTTTAAATGATTTGTTTAAGAGAACCGCTTCTGAAAAAAATAATTTTCAGGTATGGTTTCTTATGTCAACCGTCTCTAAAAATATATGATTTTAGAGACGGATGACTTAAGTCAATCAACCATAGAAATCGATTTTTAAAGATGGTTATCTAAGTCAACCGCCCTTAAAAGTAGCTAGAGCATAAGTAAAATAATAACTTTTTCAAATGAAGTCGGATGAAGAAAAAAATTTATATCAAAACTATAGAGCTCGACGAGATCGAAAACTTTGTAGTTGATGAAATTTTTATTCAAGATCGTTTAAGGGCCAAAATATATATATATATTATGTTCTCAGTTTTAAAATTTTAAGTTTTTGAATTTTTCAAATGACCGATTGAGAAATGTCCTTTATCGAAGTTGTAGTGCTCGACGATATCTAAAACTTTGCAGTTCAAAGTTTTCTCATTTAACATTGTTTACGAGTCAAAATATTATTACAAGAATCATATATATTAGTAAAAGTAGACAGCATCATATAGCTAAGCAAAGTGACTGTGTGGTGTGGTGGTAGGAAATGGATTGCATGAGGCGAGAGGTTACGGGTTTGAATCCTGGCGGTTGCACTTGTTCAAAACAAGCGAAAATAAATCTTTGTGAGCTGTGGTCGGTCCTTCGGGCTTCTAGCCACATTAAAAATATTTAGCCCATATGGGTGCCACCTCGCTCATCCAATTTAAAAATTCCCCACCTGATCACGAAGCACGACAACGGTCGCTCCCTGACAAGCCTTCGGATGGAAGGCGTAATTAGTATTGCATTTGATCCCCCCCTCTTGTGGTGCACTCCATCTCCTAACTTCACCCGCGACCTTCTTCTTTTGGGCTTTAGTGATTTGCCAGATGCCTGAACCTGACACGCGGGTAGAGCTACAGGGCGCCAGGCTCTGCCGAAGCTTTGTCTTCGTGCCCCGCGGGGTTGTGCCGGCCACAACTGGCACAGGGTCACGTATGGGGCATGACGTAAAGTGACTAGGATGAGCGTGCGGTCATCGCAAGAGCGCACCCACCCGTAGGTCAGCCTCTCTCTGCATGTGGCCACGTCCTTAGCATGCAACGAACGCCACAAGGAAGACGAACCTAGGCAAGGCATAATGACTACTCCAACTTCTAACGGTCAGCTCTAGGCTCCAGCAGAAGATGCCACGATCATCGACAAGGGACGGTGTCCGGCGCCGCCACCAACCAAAGATTAGGGCACGAAACCCTAGAAAATCTCAAGAATCACATCTCCTTGTACTCTCCTCACCCTCCGATATATATAACGCAGGAATGAGTCTCATGTAAAGGAGATTGATAGCAAAACCCAATCGAACCCTCTCCTACCATCTCTCTTTCTTTCTCCACCATCGTAAGAATTTGATTGAGCATTCTAACATAAAGAAACCACTACTGGACGTAGGGATTTGACACCCGAACCAGGATAGATCCTTTGTGTTGTCTTGAGTGCTAAACCACCGAAGTCACACGCATTGATCCACTGATCGAATCACTAATCACTGCCGCCGAGTCATACCCATGATAGCCGCAAGACCATTTTTGGAGGTAGTCCTTAGATCTATCCGCCCCTGTTAATCGAAGAGGTCATTGTTTCCTAAAATCCTTTGTTCTAGTAATGACATATGTTTTTCTTAACAATTCATATGGGGATCAAACTATTAACGTTCCACCAGAATCTGCGCACTGTGGGGGTATTAACCCCTATACCCTTACGGCTAGGCTTGGGCTGGCCCGAACCAGGGGGTCTGGCCCACTAGAAGACGACGCGCAGCCCGACCAATCTGTTCGGAGTTCCACGCAAGGAATCAAGACAGATTTGGAGATCAAGCAAGATCCTGGTCGGTTAGAATAGGAATCCTTATTCGGCCACCTATGGCAATTGTAACTGGTTAGGATTAGTTTCCAGATCTGTAACCCTGCCCCCTAGACTATATAAGGCGGGCAGGGGACCCCTCTAAAAAACATCTCTCATTGACATACAGCAATACAATCAGACGCAGGACATAGGTATTCCGCCTTCACGGCGGCCGAACCTGGATAAAACCTCGTGTCTGTCTTGCGTCACCATCTTGTTTGTAGCTTGCGCATCTGTCTGTCGATAATCTACTACCTTGGGCATACCCCTGGGTAGACTGCCGAGCATATTTCATCGACAGTGGCGCGCCAGGTAGGGGGTGTGTGTACTGCTTCCCAGAAGAACAAGATGGTCATCATCCCTGGATCCATGGCTATGCCGAACGGCCTCACGTTCACCGTCGGCCAGATCACCTGGACTACTGGCTCCAACAACTTCATCGCCATGACCACGAAGGAGGCGTGGATCCGATCTGCGTCGACCACTGCTTCACCGGCATCAGCTACAGCTCCGACCACGTTGGATCTGGCTCCGGCTACACCAGCATCGTCTCCGGTCACGCCGACAACTCGTCACTCGCTTCCTCGTTACAAAGGGAGGCAGATCGACAACACCGACCTGCTCGACTCCATCGATCGGGTTGGCACCAAGCTTGCTGAAACCCTAGCTCTATTAGATTCGATTCAAAATCAACCTACCGAGCAGGTAACCACTGCCCACAATAGATCTACCCGACCAGCTCGGGCCAGTCGTCCTGCACGACTCGGTACGGATCTCGTGGTCACATCTACTCCTGAAGGGTGTTCCGTTCGTCGCCGATCAGCCCCCACGACGGGTCTCCGGATCTCCGAGTACGAAGCCTCAATGGAGAACTACCAGGCTCAGCCCTATGGCCTGCGAAACTCTGCTTCCAACTATGCGTGCAATATGTAACGATCTTGGCCAAAACCACGCAACTTCGTCAACATGGTTCGGATTGAGGAGTACCAAGAAGGATCGGTCCACACAGTTCAAGAGGGTGGCTCAAGCTCCCCGTCCAGCACCGCATCTAATGGCTCCATCCACATTGAGCTCCAGCATCATGACAATGAAGGCGTTGAATACGATCTGGGTATCCCAAACCATGCCCTGGGGTTCCCACGATTCCCATCCTTCCCACCAAGACGAGGAGACTTGATCAATGTTGTCAGTAACGACAAACCACCGGTAGTTGGCGAAACAGAACAAGAAAGGCTGGCATGCGAAGCACGCAATATTGATCGGTTTAATCACCGACAAGTCGAAGCCGAGGCGGAAGAGGAGGCATGACGCGTATGGGTCCAGCCACGCGAGCTTAACAATGCCATTGATTGGGTGGGGGACAAATAGGTCTTCAGGACTCCAAGCGCCAACGTAGCTGTTGCTATGGTGACAATGCAACGACTACCCAATACCCCGGAAATCTAGGTAGTTCGAGATGATATACAAGCTTACCTGACGGCTGCTATGGCCCAGGCCGCAGAGATTGTGAATCAAGCCCGAGCTCCATCCGTCTCAGTCGAATCAAGCTACAACCGCCAGTACTCAAGTCGTTCACAGCCACCCAACCAATGTGGCTCGCGCAACAACGACCCATCAGACAACCGTCAAGGCAGAAACGGTGGTCATGATGGTGGTCGGGACGACAACCGCCGCAACTACCGGGATGACAACCGCCGAGACAACCGCGACAATCGCCGTGATAACCATGGTCGCAGGGTTAACCAGGGTGGCAATTGGGGTCACCGTGATGGCAATAATGATCTCCACCATTCCCTCGGAGAACGCGATCTGCGCGATCGCATTAACCAAAGAGCCAACGATCGTGCATCCCACGAAAGTTATCACCGTATGGAATATGATACTACCCATGGCCCTTCGGGTTTGAAGCAGTTTACTCCACACCTTCGCCAAGTGATACGGCCCAAGAACTTCAAGCTCGAAAAACTTCAGAAGTACGACGACAAGGAGAACCCCGAATTATGGGTTATGCTCTATGAAACCACGTGCAGATCAGCCATGGCTAACGAGCATGTCATGTCTAATTACTTCCCAGTCGCCGTCGGCCATGCAGGCCACCAATGGCTGGTCAGCTTGCTGGCGAACTACTTTGATTCTTGGCAAGAGCTCAAGCAAGCATTCATTGACATCTTCATTGCTACTTGCGAGCAACCCGGCAACAAATATGATATGCAGTGGATTCGAGATCACAAAGATGAGCCACTGCGCGAGTACGTCTGACGCTTCTCGGAGATGCGCATCAAGGTCCCGTCAATCTCCGACAACGAGGCAATCGAGGCTTTCATCACTGGTCTCCGCTTCCACGATGCCCTAAGGGATAAGCTCCTCCGCAAGAGACCTGAATCGGTCACAGCACTCCTAGCCACTGCTAAAAAATATGCGGATGCCGATGATGCTAAAAAGATAATCGTCGAAGAAGCAGCAAGGGTTCCACGCTCTGACCACCCTCCACACCGCGACGACTACTGCGACAACCGTGGTCAGAACGACAATTTTGATCATCGCAACCAGCGCAACGATTCCCGTGACCACCGTGACCAGCGTAATCAGCGGCGTAATCGCCGTGACGATTACAGGGGCAAGCGTGCTCGGGAAGACGACGGCGAAGTCAACATCGTTAAAAAAGGTGGCTGGCATCACAATTATGAAGAAGACTACACCAAAGCGTTGAAAGGACCCTACCAGCTCCATCCCAAGTCAAACCATACCATGGAGGATTGCCGTGTTCTCAAATCCATCTATACGCGCCAACAGGCTCCGGATAAATCCGACAAGCCTAACGACGCAGGGGTGCAGCGTGACGAGGACAACGATGACGAAGATGCAGATCGCCGTCACAAGTACGTCAAGCCAACCGACCGTGTCCATACCATCATTGGGGGCAGAGTGTCCATCGAGACCAAACGAGAGCGCAAGCTGCTCGCTCACGCCTGCCTGAATGTGGCCAATACCGACAACCTCATCGCCGATCCGCGGCTCCCTCCTTGGTCTCACCGCGAGATCTCCTTCAGTAGAAAGGACCAATGGGCTGCAATACCTGAGCCAGGTCGTTTTCCTCTGGTTCTCGATCCTTGTATCAACAAGGTTCAGTTCGATAGAGTGCTGATTGACGGTGGCAGTTCCATCCATATTCTGTTCACGAACAGTTTGTCGGCTCTGAAGACAACCCTGGCTGATGTCAAGCCATACGAGGCACAGTTCTAGGGTGTTCTCCCCGGACAGAGCTCCACACCTCTCGGGCAGATCACGCTACCTGTGCAATTTGGTACTCCAGACCACTTCCGCACCGACTACGTCAACTTCGTGGTCGCTGACTTCGAAGGCACATACCATGCTATCCTTGGTCGACCAGCGCTCACTAAGTTCATGGCCATACCTCACTATAGGTATTTGGTGCTCAAGATGCCTACTGAGAAGGGGGTTCTAACTCTCAGGGACAACGTATACGCGGCTTACACCTGCGAGGAGGACAACTTCAAAATAGCAGAGGCTCACGACCTCTCTATTTGCATGGCCGAGACCACGCTCGATGCCAAGAAGACCCCAGCCGATCACCTGGAGATTCCAGAGCTCAAGGCCCCACGCAAGAACATCAAGTCCAAAGAGCACAAAGCGATCCAGCTGGTCGACGGCGATCCCAGCAAAACGGCCCTTATCGGGGCCAACCTAGATCTTAAATAGGAAGACACGCTCGTCAGGTTCTTGAGGAGCAACGTGAGCGTGTTCGCATGGAAACCCGCTGACATGCCCGGTGTACCTCGGAACTTGATCGAGCGCTCCTTAAATGTCTATGGCAAGGCCAAACCTATCAAGCAGAAACTATGATGGTTCGCTCGCGACAAAATGGAGGCTATTAGGGTAGAAGTTACACGGCTTTTGGCAGCCGGATTTATCAAAGAAGTGTATCATCCGGAGTGGTTAGCCAACCCGATTCTTGTACGCAAAAAGAATAATGAATGGAGAATGTGCGTTGATTACACTGATCTCAACAAACACTGCCCTAAAGACCCTTTCGGCTTACCTCGCATAGACGAGGTCGTAGATTCAACTGCCGGTTGCGAGTTGCTTTCCTTTCTCAATTGCTACTCTGGTTATCACCAGATCGCTCTCAAAAAGGACGACCAGATCAAGACATCCTTCATCATGCCCTTCAGCGCCTACTGCTACATGACCATGTCGTTCGGGCTCAAGAATGCCGGGGCTACCTATCAACGCGCCATACAGGCCTACCTCAAAGACGAGATAAAGGACGACCTCGTCGAGGCTTATGTTGACGATGTAGTTGTTAAAACCAAGGAAGCATACACCCTTGTTGACGACCTCGAATGTACCTTTGCAGCTCTTAACACATTCCAATGGAAATTAAACCCAAAGAAGTGTATCTTTGGTGTTCCATCTGGTATACTGCTCGGCAACGTCGTCAGTCGCGATGGCATACGCCCTAACCCAGAGAAGGTAAAAGGCTGTCTTGGACATGAAGCCACCCAAAAAGGTGAAGGATGTTCAGAAGCTTACCGGATGCATGGCTGCCCTTAGTCATTTTATTTCTTTTGTTTGTTTCTTGGTTATTTAGACATTAGCGAGTTTTCAACAGCTGCTCTCCATCTTTTCAGTTAAACTGTGCAGTGGCAATATTTGTTTTTTGCAGTCAAATCTTTTGAGCTGATTGCAGTAGCAGGCTGCTGGTTTCTTTTTCCCTTGCTATGACTAAGCGCATCTCTTGGTCTGAACCTCTGCTTAGCAGTCTGTTTGTGTTCTGGATTGCAGTATTAGTTAATTAAATAGTTAATCCAAAGGGGTATTTTAATTAGGTTCCTCAAGGAGCTACCTAGGCCTTGACATGTTTACTTTAATATCTTTCTACTAGGATTAGCAACTAGCTAGATACTCATCTTTCTTTTACTGTGGCCACTGCCCTCACCTTCAGCAGGGTCATCAGGGAGGTGATTGATGAGGTGTTCATTTGTTTGTTTTGCTGTTGCTAACTTGCTACCCTCCTCGGCTCCTCCCCTATGCTACCCTCATCTCCTCTATTTTTACCACCTTTCCTATCCTCTATGTTTAGGAAGCAGCAGCTGCTTTTTTTACACCTTTTTCTCTCTATGTTTGTTAAGCAGCTGTTGCTTTTTTGCCAAATCTCCCCTCTCCTCTCCTTTGTTTTACCGATAATGAAATTGTCCAAGTCTATACATTATATAGAATATGAGCTGATGATCAAGAACTTGTGAGGAATTTGGCATCATTAGCAGCCGCCCCTACATTATCTTCTTCTCTCTTCTCTGTTATGATGCCTTGATGCTCCAAGTTCAAGATTAGATGATGATTGACATGTTTCTGAGGCCTCTACTACTGCTACTACTTGTTTTTTATATATATTGTTGTTTTATAGGACTACATTGGTTTATAAACCTTTTTGATTTCTTATACCTTCTCGCGTATCTAAAGCACACTTTCTTGCATCTATTAGAACAAAGCACGAAATAATGTCGCGGACACCAGACAATGTAGCCCAATGCCCCGAGCATGATGAGCAGCCAACCTATGAGGAGCAAGCACTAGAGGACCAGCTTACTCAGGAGCAGTTCGATAACGAGGTAGAAAAGGATCTAGAAGTGATACTTACTCAGGAGCAGTGTGACGAGGAGGAAGGGGGAGCAGAAGGAAGAGCAGGAGAGGCTGCTGAAGGTGAAGAAGTTGATGATGATGAGGACTCAGAAGAGGGATATGTAAGTCCCGAGGATCCTTTCCCACGTGAAGCCAGAAGGAGGCCAACGGAGGAAGATTTGGACAAGGATTTTGACCCGAACGAAGAGGTAGAGAAAAAACCTTAGCTTGTAAATTTTGCTAAAGCTTTGGCTGTATTACCTCTGCTAACACTTTGACCTATCGTATATACAGGTCCCTCCTAAAACTCGGAAAAGATGACATCGACGTCCGTGACATCTCGCTGGACAAGACGGAGTAGAGGAAAGGAGAGCAGAGGCAACAGCCATAGAGACGGATCACGATGCCTCTGCTCCACAACCTCAAGACACAACCACGACTACCAAGCCTAAGAGGAAACGAGGGGATAGAAAAGCAAATCTATATCCAGATAAGGCATGTTATGTGATAACGGAGGTCGGGCTAGCACGGGAGATCCTTGAGCTGAAGAAATTAAGAGGACGATTCCGTAATGCGATCGGGGCCCTAGTAAGAGATAAATTGAACCCAGCAATCCCTAACTCGAAAGAGGTATCAGAGAACAAAAAGAATGAACTATGGGATAGGCAGCTGAAGCTCAATTTTAGATTTTCGGAGGGTAAGCATGAACTGGTAAAAAAATGTTTGATTCCAACGTTGGAGGTCGGAGCTCAACAAGAAGTATATCCAAAAGGGGTTAACCCCCTTCAATGAGTTCGGCAAATAACTCCTAGTCAATGGGAGGAGCTCGTGGCTCAAAAGACTTCACCGGAGGCATTGGAGCTCAGTACCCGTAACACCAAGCTGGCGAAGAGAAACAAACACCACCATCATCTAGGCCCCGGTGGCTACTATGCCAAGGAAGAGCAGTTTAGGAAGATGGACGAAGAGGCCGCAGCTGCTGGGAATATCGATGTGACGAATTTGAAGGTACGCTCAAGGAATTGGATATATGCGAGGAGTACAGAATCATCCGGCGGTAATCTTAAGTTTGATAAGCCGGAGACCCAAGAGGCAGTATCAAGGATACTGAAATATGCTGAAGACAAAGAGAAGGGCTCATTCAATCCTTCCAGAGAGAGGGACGAGCTTAGCCTTGGCTTGGGAAACAAGGAGCATACAGGCCGCACCAGGGGGCTAGGAAAAAGGACAACCTAGAAGCAAGGATTCGAAGAGGACAGGCACATGTACAAGAAACATGGCAGAGACCGGGAGACTAATCTTGAGCTCCAAGTGAAGGCTCTAGTTGCGAAGGCGTTGGAGGAGCAAGGACTGTCTACGGAGCCACATATATTAATGACGCCGCCGGGAGAACTGTCATTAGTTGGCAGCCCTCTGAAAGTTCCTAGCATCCAAGGTTCCTCTGCAGCCACAACCCCCGTCGATCGCATACGGGAACCAACTAGTTGCACCTTGGTGTTTCTCAGTAGCCGATAGAACACTGTGATGGAGGTGGCAACGGGTGTTGCACATCCTCCCGGTGGCTTACATCACAATAATAAGATACCGCCGGACTACACTAGGGTCGAGGTGCATACCATAAAGCCCGAGTTCATGTAGTGGAGGATAGACTACGCAACTCCCGAGGGGCTGGTATTACTCGGAGACGTTATGGGGCAGTTCATCCTCTGGCACAAATGAGACATTATATTAACTGCTTCTTCGCCGCATCCCCCTCTCTCAAATTTAGAGCGAGTTGTTGAGGTCAGGGAGATATTTTCACCATCTCATGACCACTACATTCCTAAGATGCCATATTCTTCCCCGCCTCCTAGCGACCATGTGCCTAATGAGATGCCACAACCTTCTCCAGCTCGTACCGAGCAAGTGCATGATGAGATGTCATAGTCTTCTCAACAAGCACAGTCGATACATGAACAATGAGTACCTCCTGAAGAAGGTGATGCACAAGAAGATGAGGACGTGCCTGAATGGAAACTTCGAAAGAAGCATCCAATCACCATAAGGCCAGTTTATGTTCCGATGAAAGACATCTCGTCGGTGTCCAAGTGGTATTCTCATGACCAGTTCAAGCCTAAGAACCAAGTTAAAAAAATCCCATCACGGGGTTCTGAGGAGGCCGTCACTAGCAAACTCCACCAAATTGCAAAGCAGTATCTAAATGTTGATGCCATCAAATGGTCAAAGGATTGCCCGAAAACATATGAAAGAGGCAAGCCCTTCCTACCAAACCGGGACATACAGCGCCTAACACTTGAAATGAGAAGGTTCCATGATTGGTACTTGCATGTTCTCCCAACGAGCATAGACCTCATACAAGCATGCTTCCCCACCGGCACATTTGGAAGCCCAGCCGAAAAAATTGTCTTTGACTTCAATGACATACAGGCATGCTTTCACCTGGGAGAAATGGAGATGAATCTAATTCGCACGTGGTGCCTGTAAGTCCTTGTCCTCCCGATATGATATGAATGTAATCTTTGAATTTTGTTGTAACTAACCCACACCGTGATTTATAGAATGCAAGTGCACATTGTCAAACAAATGCCAAGTGTGAAAGCTGGGTATATAGACCCTCAAGCTATAGCCCAAACAAATTTTAATTACCCTAAACAGTGGAAACTGGATGCCAAAGAGCTAGACTCTTCGGGAGAAAGAGCACATCCGTACGGCTAAATTAAGGGAAGAGTCCCTTAAGGTTGCGGCATTCATTGCCCTGGCTTTCAAAATTCTCCAACATCACTCTACTATATGGCTACCATACAATTTCGAGTAAGTTCAACTCTATACTTAAAGCTTTGTTTGATATATTTTATTCAATGTAAAAGAGCTTATCTAGTTTTATGATTAAATCCATGCAGCAACCACGGGATTTGTATAGCCGTCGATGTCGGGAGGAGCATGGCATGGGTCTTTGATTCAATAGATAGGAACCCAGTGACATACAAAGACTTCATATCGATTCTCAAGGCATATACATATCGACAATCCTCATTACCTTATATGTTTGTATACATACTTGTAACGTTCACTTTTGGATACTAACAAGTTGTATTTGCTAAAATAATTCGAACAGGACATTTGGGTTCTATGTCACTAACCATCGCAGAAGGCATGATCCAGCGAGGAAGAAAAAGCTGGCTATAAAAACACTATGTGCGGTAAGTGTAACTTACTTCTTCAGTACTCCATTACATGGCTGTCAAAAGCATTACTTAACATTTTTATATGTAAAACACACAGTGTCCCAAGCAAAAGCCTGAAAGTGTACATTGTGGATACTATATATGTTCTATGATGAGTAACATCGGTGTCTATAGAAGACACCCCTTAAGGGTAAGTTTGAACCTCTTCACCCGTAATATAAAAACTTCGTACATTGTATGAAATACTAAACCGAAACTTTTTCTCTTGTAGTGGAAAGAAGAGAAAGAAATTAAAAGAGATCCATACAAGGATGACCAACTCTTAGAGCTCGTCGACGACCTTTGCTACTTTATATTGGACCAGATTGTACACGTCAAAGGCACCTACCATGACCGAGAGTCTAACTTAGGTAGAAATCCTTAGTAACAACATCTTCGTGAGACTGAAAGGCTAGCTCTAGGACGTTGATAACAATGTGTATGGAATTTGACATTGATTTTACCTTGTGAATTATGTCTATTTAATGATGGATTGTATATATTCTTATGAATTGGACTTGTAATTGTAGTTTATATAATACTCTTGTGCTTGTAGTCTAAGGGGTTCGGAACGCTGGTCGCGGAGCGTTCGGCAACGCGAACGCGGTTCGGAACGTTGGTCGTGTGGCGTTCGGCAACGCGAACGCTGGATGGAATACGCGGAAACAAACAGTGTTCTGGTCGAATTTGAATTGTAAATTTGAATTTTTTTACGGGAAAACGTACTGTAGGGGTGGTTCTAGATTGAACCGCCCCTATAAACAGGTATTATAGGGGCGGCTGGTACTACAGCCGCTCCTACAAATTGATTTGTAGAGGCGGCTGGTACTACAACCGCCCACAAATCGATTTGTTGGGGCGGCTGTAGTACCAGCCGCCCCTACAAATCAGGAGCGGCCTGAGAACCGCCCCTACAAATACATGATTTATAGAAACGGTTTGGTAGACACGGCTGGCCAAACCGCCCGATCGTAATCTTATTGTGTATATATATATATATAGAAAAGAAGATTAAAAAGCGAGGGGCGGGGGAAAAGGCTTGCCAGTTTCATCGATCGCGTTCCCCGTAGGATCGGATCAGTATATACACCGGAGCATCAGGAAACCGTTTGGCCTCGATCCTCTCGCTATCCCTCCATCGGCCCCATGACTTGCCGGCGGGGATGGATAACTTGCGAGGCTGCGCCTCCTCGTCAGGCGAGAGGCGATCCGGATCCGGGGGCAGTTCTCGTGCCACAAGCATGAGGCATGGCGACATGGCGTCGATCAGTGGCGCGCGTTGGAATCTTCCACCTCAGCCTCAGCCTGCTGGCGCGCGTCCGATGTGACGTGCGCCCGCCGAGCCGGAGCCCCAGGAGAGGAGAGATAGCTAGCTAGAGGATAGCGACGGGAGCTTATTGCCTGGCAGCATGACACAGCAGGGGCACAGCGGTTTCTTTTGCTAGCCGCCTCCTCCTGGCTTCCTCCCTATAAAAGCATCCGGCCGGAGACCCAGCCACGCTCAAGACACATTAGAGTAGCTCTTTGGCATAGGTTCAGTGTGTAATTCGTCTCCTCTAGTCTAGTCTAGTTAAAAAGGCAAATTAACTGGCATGCAGGCTGCAAGAGATAGTTAGTTGATCGAGCCTGCTTGTTCATCTATAGCCAACGATATATAGCTACAAATAAAGAAGGAATCATCTATCGGCAGGCAGAGGCAGGGAGCTAGTAGGGAGGGAGGGATGGGGCTGAGGGAGATCGAGTCCACATTGCCGCCGGGATTCAGGTTCTACCCCAGCGACGAGGAGCTGGTGTGCCACTACCTCTACAAGAAGGTGGCCAACGAGCGCGCCGCGCAGGGGACGCTGGTGGAGGTCGACCTGCACGCGCGCGAGCCATGGGAGCTTCCAGGTGAGCACTGCACGCCGCCCCGGCCCCGGTCATCTCCATCTTACTCTTTTTTCTCTCTATCTCCCATGCATGATGTGCCCTTCGTCTCTCCTGTTCATGGTTGTTGTATGCATGCATGTTCCACGAATCTAAGCTCGCTCCCATGGATAGCTAGATGCCTCTTGGCTCCTGATCGATGAGGTGTTCATTCGTTGTACTATTCTTCGTGTCGGGCATTAGTACTCTTGGCCGGTTCACCTATTGACAGCTTAATTTGGGAATATGATGACGTTAGCTTAGCGTTTGCAATCACTGCTAACGCATATGATGGAAGGGAGTTTGCTTATGGAAAATGGAACCAAGCAACGATGTGTGACCTTTGCTGTTGCTGATATGCATGCCTGTATAGCTTAGCATGGCCTTTCCTAATAAAGGTATCTAACATTATTGGTGCCCTTGGTAGTAGCCAAGATAAAAAGGCTGCGTGCATCACATGGTGCAGAGGGCTGGAACATGTATGCATGTTCCAATTCTCTAAAATAAACAACAAGCAATGAGGCGTCTTTCGTGATCGATTTCTGTTTATTACATGTCTCCGTTGAATTCACCCAAACTTGCGTGTACAAATTCCACGTATACTGTTCTTCAACATTGCTCATGTGTACGTAGGACTCACACATCCAACATAAATAAGAGAGCACATGATGATTTTTTAGAGAAAAAGGTACTGCAAATAAATCACCAACCATGTATAGGACGGAGTATATAGTTTAGTTTGGAGCCGTGTTATTTTTTCCCCTTTCAAATAAACCGATGTTGATTGGACAAGTCACCAGCTAGTTACGTTGATGCTGTCTCGTACGTGCGCGGTACGTGTAGTTAATGTCGATCCTTCTAAACTAATGTTCCATATGCATCTGCAATAATGACCCTTAATCAATATATATTCCATTTGCATCGGGTGTAATCTCTTTCAAGAATAATGAATTAATTGATCATATCCCAACGCACAAGCGTCTCGCTTACTCGTCGCCATCTTGATGGCGCCCTTCCATTCCAGTCCATTTCCTTGCTACGTCACATGAGTAACAGCCACGATTCTTTCTTTCAGTTCCTTCAAAGTTTCAATTTCATTCCGGTGACCGACCGATCGATCCATCACTTATCTCAGTCTCAGACCTGTGTACGTATATACGCATGTTTTCCAGACGCGTTGAATTAATAATAAATAAATTTGCTGCACTTGTGTATGGTGTCTCGATGGATCATGTCAGAAGCGGCGAAGCTGACGGCGAGCGAGTGGTACTTCTTCAGCTTCAGGGACCGCAAGTACGCGACGGGGTCGCGCACCAACCGCGCCACCAAGACGGGCTACTGGAAGGCCACCGGCAAGGACCGCGAGGTGCGCAACCCGGCCACCCGCGCCGTCGTCGGCATGAGGAAGACGCTCGTCTTCTACCAGGGCCGCGCCCCCAACGGCGTCAAGTCCTGCTGGGTCATGCACGAGTTCCGCCTCGACTCGCCGCATACGCCACCAAAGGTACGGTACCGTCGACGACTATACCAGCCGCCAAGACCGCACCATGTATTTTCGTATACTTCTCTGTTTGCTGACTCTTGGTGTGTGCGTGCGTGCAGGAGGACTGGGTGCTCTGCAGGGTGTTCCAGAAGCGGAAAGACAGCGAGCAAGACAACGGCGGCTCCTCGTCGCCGACCTTTGCCGGCGCATCGCAGTCGCAGGGGGTGCTGCCGGACCAGCAGCCCAGCATGATGGACGCGTACGTAGTAGACCAGCCGGGCTCTTCCGTCGGATTCGCACCACCGCCGCAGGAGAGCCTGGACGCGTTGCTGATGAACGGAGCGATGTGGCAGTACACCTCGTCGTCGGTCTTCGATCACTTCCCGCAGCAGGAAGTGACCAGCTCACCGATGATGGGGCTAGGCTCCAGGGGAGGAGGAGACAGTGGGTGCAGCTTCTTCTACGACAGCGGCTTCGAGGACATGGCCAACATTGGGGGCATGGGGTTCCCACAGGGATGGATGGGCTGATGAGGAGGCACCAGTTGCAAATGCGTACGTGGAGAACGTACGTGCAGTCATGGTATGGACTGTGCATTGTAAAGGAAAATGATTGAATTGATTCCGTTAGTAGTAGTACCCTCTAGTATTATTGCACAGTAGGTACGTAGTGTGAGGTTAGATTATTGGAAATTATTAGAGTGCACCTCTTCCAATCAAAAAAAAAAAACGGAAAGAAAAGTAGAGAGTGCATGACGACAACTGTATATATGTATCTCTTCACTCCTACTATATGTTTGTAAATTAATATAAATCAATTTAAGTACATGCATGTGTGTGCCACACAAGAACTGTTACTGATCAAGGAGGTGTCATTTTCATTAGCTTCATATGACCATATCGAGTATATGTGTTTCTGAATATACTGAAGGTTTCTGATTGTTCCAGCTGATTTATTTATTCCTACATTTCTCACCGGCTTGAACTTTATGTTGAACTTATTGGTACATGAAAATTTTAGTTTGTGGCACAAAAACTTGCACAGCAATAGTTCCTTAATTGATTTCTCTTTTCCATGCTTTCTTTTTCCCGTATTCTTCCAGAAAATATGTAGTAGCTCATCTGGCCCCCCCTTTTTTTCGCGAATCACAGTACAGACGCAAATGCAGACACTCTATTTTGGTAAAATATGTATGTTGCGAGAGACTTGAAGAAAATATGATCATAGCCAATATATCCTGATCCCGGAGTTCAAGATATGAGAAATGCAATTTCAGGAAAAAATAATGCATGGCTGCCGCTTATATTTTATGTTTTCATTCATTTCAACGAGATTGTTTTTAATGTAATGCAATATTATTTTTGCCTGTATAGTTGCATATACTCCCTCCATCTTTAAATAAATCAATTTTTAAAGTTGTCTTAAGTCAAAAAAAAAATTAAGTTTGACTGAATTTATAGAAAATAGTGTCAAGATTTATGATACCAAATTAGTTTCACTAGATAAATTGTAAACTATATTTTCATAATGGGCTTATTTGGTGTCACAGATATTTCTATATGTTCATATAAATCCGGTCAAACATAAAAAACGTTTGACTTAAGACAACTCTAGAAATTGATTTATTCAGGGACAGAGAAAATATTTATTTTTAGCATGAATTGTATGGCATTTAATATTTTGTTTGCCTAATTCAAAAGCTCCAGTCGCTTATACACTGTGAGCAGAAGTTTCTCGGCGCGCGTCATATGCTATAATGGCGTAGATGGAACAGGTTTTACGTAATGTTGGCAGCTGGCAGAGTCTAAATATTATATTACAAAAGCAACGATGAATATATTTGAACCATAATTGACATTCTACTGTGCTAGCAGTAGAGCACTCCAGATTTTTAACGTAGCTATGAAAAGACTTTGGTCCTTTATTTTTCTGTGTGTGTTTTTTTCTCGAACGTGCCATTGGCACAATATTCATTAAGCAGAAAGAGAGTTTTATAAATTATTAAAATTATGACGGTAATCTATGGTTACCGAACCAAACACCGACAGAGCTCACACATCTATGATTACAAAAGAAACTACGTAGCGGCCGCGCAGGCCCAGCAAAGGGACAAACAAACTTTTGGCAGGTTGAGATTCTGTGTGTTGCGTATGTGTGTTGCAATTATTTGTCTGTGTGTGCAGCTGACACCTTATTACATGGTTACTTGGATGACTTAAGAATTAAAAAATGTGTTCTAGTTGTGTCAGTGACAATACATCTTATAATCAGACTTCATACCATGAGGCCTGTGCTGTTGTAACTAACATGACCAACTTAACGAGTCGTGAGTCCAGGTCACGGATGGGGGAAAGAGGTGCGCGAAGACATTATGGGAAGTGGGAAAAAAAAAAACTTTTGGCAGGTTGAGATTTCTTAGAATTCACAGCCCCTCGAATATATTTTGTTTTAAAAAATCTTGAATTTCCAAAAGACAAACGTTGCTATCAAGGGAGAATCAATCTCAAATTCTCAATAGCTACGGCCATCGATCCATCTCTGTATCTTCCAGGTATTGCCAGGCTATCATGCATGGGAGGGAATCTTGAATTTTTGGCGTATGTTATGAAGACCATATGTCCTATACCATGTCATAACTAGACAAAATTTTATATATATATATATATATATATATATATATATATATATATATATATATATATATATATACACACACACAAAAAAAAATCATATGCAAGCTTTATACTGGTATATTTTTTTGAGAATTACATAGTACAACACAGACGCCCACAACACGCATGCACACTCACCCCTATGTGGACTGAGCCGGCAGATTTCGAGATTCACGAAGTCACCATTAACGTCTCGCACTCGGTGGGGACGTCGTCTACCACTGAAAGCATAGCGCCGTTAAATTCTGGAATAAATCCAGAAAAATACGAGCACCTGTACCAAGTCGAGGACTTGACCCTAGGTGGGTAAGTTCCACCACAAGGAATCTAACCAATTGATCTATGATCAGTTCGTGCCACATCTCTAAGCATGTTGGCATGTTGGTATATATGTCTATAGACCAGCAAGTTGGCATGTGTACTTTGGGATGTTGCAGGTCACCGATTGATAGCTATTCCATCCGTTCTAAATTATAATATGTTTTAACTTTTCTGAATAAAATATTTTTACTATGTATTTAGACATAATGTATATATAAGTGTATAATAAAAACTATGTATCTAAAAAAACCCAAATCGTCTTATAATTTGGGACGATGGGAGCTATATATAAAAAAGAAAAAGATAACAATGTTTGTCTTTTGGAAATTCAAGTTTTGATCTTCCATATCTATCTGTAGAGTTCGATTTTAATAACCCTCAAACATCATCGACACTATCAGAACCATCTTTTTCACCTCCGGTCTATTGGTCAGTTTAAAAAGCGTTTTTATTGTTTTCAGAGGTGGTTTTTGCGCCATGCCATCTACCAGGTCACCTAGCAGTCTAGCACAGCCACGTCATCACCAGCTCCCTTCCTTTCTGACACCCTTTCTCTTCTACTGTGAGACATGATGCTCTCATCCATCAATGATCTAGAGCGATGTCGTGTTTCACCTAGATACCTCACGAGGTGGGCCATGTGTAGGGGCAGATTCATGACTTGTATTAAGGTGCTGCTGCTGCCCGAGTCCAGTCCATAAAACTTCGTATGTGATGATTGATGAATGTCGCTCCATTGTAACTTTTGTAACTTTAGTATATATTTTTCTTCAAGAGACAAGATAGTTGCCCTAACGAGAGTGGGACTTCTACAAGAATCACAAACCCCTCCGCTAGAATATGAGAATAAAACTCAATATTATTTGCCACATTGGAGTTTATGGTCTGATTTGGGGATTAGGAATTTGGAACGAGGGGCTACTAAACTCCCATAGGCCAAAGGGCGCGGACAACTTACATGACACAAGATGAGAACATGCAGTTAGGCATCGATCAATGAGCGTGAATATATAGGACATTGGGCCTTGGGTTAGAACTATAGGGTGGTCCATGACCCACGAGGACCACCCAGGGCCCCGTTCAGCTTACCCCATATTCGGTTTGTTTGACTTCTTTTTTCAGCCGGAATACTATTTTTCTCTCACAATATTTCAGCCAGAACAGTATTTTTTAGCCAATTTTAGCCAAGATTCAGCCAAATTTTAACAGCGACAAATAGTGTCAGGTGGGAAGAGATGATGGTGGGGTCACGTTGATGTCTTGACGAAGTAGGGTTAGCATGGGGTGGATGGTGTAACACCCTAAAAATTGCTCATTTGGAAATAGAGAGAAATTAAATTAATTTTAAATTTGTGTGCTCATGAAAACATAGAAAATAATAATTTTCATTAAATTAAAATTTATTATAGGATGTAGCAACATTGTTGTGCATACATGCTGGTGCATTTGATTTATTGAGGTGAGTGGGTTTGACCAAAAATTTAAAATTGAATTCAAATGTTTTTGAAATAGTTTTGAAATAAAAAAATAGAAAACTCCCCTTCTCGGTTTTGGCCCAAGCGGCCCAATTACTCGCGCGGCTTGCTTCCTTTCGTCTTCCCCGCTTCTCCGCTCTGGCCTGGCCTACTCTCCCGCCGCATCCTGCTCCCTCTCCCGCGTGGCCCGCCTTATCTCTTCCTGAGCCGGCCCAACCAAGCCGCGGGCGTCGCTCTCCTCTCTCCCCTGTGACGCTGACAGCCCGGCCCCAGCTGTCAGTCGCCTTCTTCCTCCCCGTGATGTCACCGAGCCGGACTCCGCCGCTGCATCGGTGTCCGCCGTCGCCCCGTCATCGCCTGTTTCGGCATGCGCCCCAAGTCTCCCCGCCTCTTAAGTACCTAGCCCGCACCGTGCTGCTCCCTACCAAGCTCTAGAGCAAGCCACATCCGTCGAGTCGCCGCACCGGCGTAGCCCTAGGCGCCGCCGTCGACGCCGTCCGCCATCCCAAGCCGCGCGCCGCCTCCATCTGCTCCATGCCGCCGTTTTTCGGCGTGGTAAGTTCGCCTTGGCCTCCTCTTCCTCTCTGTATCTTTCTCGAGTCGTACCATGGCCCGTAGGCCGTTTTCCACATGCATCGCTAGCCGCCGACCATGGCGCCGCCGCCAAAGCTCACCGCCAGCAGCCTCTCTCCCTCGTTCTCCCTCTCTGCTATAATCTAGACCATCCGTATCCGATCCAACGGCCGAGATCGGTCGATACCCTTTCGCCGAGGCCTTTTTGCAAAAGAGTCCTTTAGTTTCTTAGTATTCGAACCGCTGTCCCTGCACTTTTGGTAAAGAGCCCCTGTAATTTTCTATATCCGAATCCGTGGTCCAAAGCGTATTTCCAGAATACGTTTTCTTCTTTTAAAACGTAATTGATACGGTTAGATTCAAAATACGCTTTCATCTATTTACAGTTTTGCCACTATTTTCTTTATGCCATAACTTCTCCGTTTTAACTCCGTTTTAGTCCGTTCAAGTTGCGTTAGATTCGTAGTTGCGTAATCTACATGTTTATCTTACTGTTAAAAATATTTTCAACTTTTGAAATTCAAGGATTGATTTAATCTATTATCTTATTAAAGGAAATCTTGTTTAATTCATATCTTTTTCGTTATAACTCCGATTAGAGTGCTTTTCGCGTCTGTGTGTTCATAGCAACATGTAGAACATCTTTAAAATCTTTTTACTTGTTGTTTATTATGTTTGGTGTATTGTTCTAATTTATTTCTATTGTTTGCTTCATGTATGATTGCATGGATGCTTGTGTGGTGCTTTATGATTATGTCTAGTCGGTGAGCTATACGTGGTGAATCGAGAAGCGATTCATTGAAGGTTTTGACTTGAAGAAGGATCTGAGTTTAAGGCAAGTATAGCATAGGATCATCCTTATTGTCCTATTCACTATTAACCATTTAATTCATGCTGCATGTGTCTACCTTGACTACCACTAAGGATTTCCTAGTACTTTGTTACCTTGTACCTTGATTCCTATGGGTTTATGCATTGGGTAGTGCGATGCTAGTGCTCAACTACAACCATGATCTTGTAATTTGACTAATGGATTATGCAATAAACACTAAAAGATGCTTTTTAGCAACATGGAACAAGGGGGCTAGAGCATTGGGCTATTTTTATGGTGCTCTAGATTCCTCTCCCTAATGACTTATCTGTAAGCGAACATCCGGAACTTACAGTACAACTATGAGGGCTACATGGCTCTGGCTTTAGCTCAGTATGAGGACCTTTTCTAGCTTGTTAGAGGTTACCTTTATGGCATAAGAATGGCTTAACGAATTGGGTATAGGACAACCTCTACTCTTATGTGTATAGCCATTATGGAATTGTGCCATTCGACAGGGGGTTCATATATCTGTTTACCGAGTGAATCTAATGGTCCTAACTTGTTAGATGAACCTTTAAAAGGCTTCATAGTGAACCCTACCGACCTTCCTTGGTAGTGGGTCAAGAGGCTGATCACCTCGGGTGAAAGGGTAAATCACGACTCACAGTGAAAGTGTAAAACTAGTATATCAGCCGTGCTCACGGTCACGAGCGGCCATGGACCCTTACAGAATAGATGATGAACACTGATGATATGGACAATAAAGATACTCACTAATGATTCTGTTTAAGCTAATCATTATTCATGTTTACCTGATCATGTGTTTACATGGGCTTGTGATAAACTTGTTGCAACTCAATTGCTAAAATCATGACTCATTAAAAGCTAATCATAGTTAAACCAGTATCAACCTTTTGAGCCTCATGAACCCCGTGTTATATTTGTTGAGTACGACATGTACTTACGCTTACTTTACTTTTTAAATCTTTGAAAAATCCCGAATGGGTACCTGTCGACGAAATATGGTCGGCAGTCCACCGAGGGGGTGCCCATGGTGGTAGATTGTCGGTAGACGGTGCGTGTAATCAGGAACCAGATGGTGACACAAGGCGCAGAGACAACGATTTAGACAGGTTCGGGCCGTCTGATCGACGTAATACCCTACGTCCTGTGTCTTTGGTGTATTGTATTGATGATGTATACAGATTAACCCCCATGATCTAGATGGATTGTCCCTTGAGGGGGACCCCTGCCTCTCCTTATATAGTCTGGAGGAGGAGGGTTACAAGTAAAGTATCCTATTTGGTACTATTACAATATCTAGTACAACTTGTAATCTTGATGTGCACGCCTTGATCTTACGGGCCGGGCCACCTCGGATGGTGCGGCCCATGTACCACCTTGTGGTACCCGGGGGTATATCCCCCACAGCTAGTCCCCGAGCGCCATGTATTCTAATGCGACACGACGTTTTAACCTTCTCCGAACAGTGAGATTTGAGTTCTTGACATCTCCGACCACCGTTGTCGCCGGAGAAGTAGGTTGTCCGAAGAATATATGGTGCTCTTAAGAAGAAAGAAAAAGATTTCCGTCCTGGGAAGTGTGCCCACTTGTATTTCTGAACAGAAATGTAAGTGCGTCTTGGAGCGTAGCGTCCTTGATCATTAGAGGCGTAGGGGTCGAAAAACAAACACATTCACCGCAAGATGAAGTGTGCCCACTTAGTCCCCGAGCCTGGTAGTAGGTGACGTAGGCATATGGTGCTAGGGTCTAAAAAGAATTCCCAGTTAAGTTTGAGAATCCAATCGTCGTATAGGCGATACGAGATGCACCGGCTGGTGCATCGTACCGATGTAGTCCCCGAGCTTGCTGGAAGGCGAGGTATGATCCTTGTAGCAAGGTCTAAGTGAGAAAAAATATCCCAACTGTATGCGAGTCGCCAGTCGCATGTAGTCAAGACGCAAAGTCCTCGAGCCATGGTCGGAGAGTGGTCGAGGCAGTCCCCGTGCGTAGGTCGAGAAACGAGCGACGAAGTCCCAAAGCTGTGGTCGGAGAGTGATCGAGGCAGTCCCCGTGCGTAGGTCGAGAAACGAGCGACGAAGTCCCAAAGCTGTGGTCGGAGAGTGATCGAGGCAGTCCCCGAGCACAGGTCGAGGAGCGAGCGACGAAGTTCCCGAGCCATGGTCGGAGAGTGATCGAGGCAGTCCCCGAGCACAGGTCGAGGAGCGAGCGACGAAGTCCCCGAGACGTGGTTGGAGAGTGATCGAGGCAGTCCCCAAGCATGGAGTGGTCAGCCGAAGTCCTAGAGCACGGAGTGGTCTGGCGAGTCCCCGAGCACGGAGTGGTCTGGCAAGAAGTCCCAGAGCATGAGCGTGGTCTGGCCAGAGTCCCCGAGCACCAGGCCAGAGTCCCCGAGCACGAGCGTGGTCTGGCCAGAGTCCTCGAACACCGTAGTGGTCTTGGCGAACCCTGAAGCATGAGCTCGCTGACCAAACTGTGTTCTAAAAAATAAACACGGAGAGCGGTAGTACATGATGATGTACGAAATATATTGACCTCTCTGTAGGAGGTGAAGTAAACACTTGGTGTTCGGTTGGTGATGAATTATACTTGGTGTAATATTCAAAAATAACATTAGCTGTTTTTAGCCCTTTTGTTATGTAGTGGCGAGCGCGATGTATTAACTCGTTCGAAGAATGCGCCGCCACTGGGTGACCAACATCTCGTAGCACGAGGTGCGAACGTTGCCGCGCGTAGAGTGCCGGTGTTACCGAGGAGCGATCGCCTACTACCCGTGAAGCGCAGAGGGCGGACTCTCATGCACGCGTGGGGTGGAGCCGGAGACAGTGCCGGCTCTAGGATTCTCAAGCAGGAAGGAAAACGTATCGGCGAACCATTGTAAAAACTTATACATGTTTTGGATTGTATGTATGGAGAAAATTCGACGCGGAGCGCACCCTAAGGGTGGTCGGCGGAGGTATATGATGATCGAAGAAATTTCCAATTAAAAATAATACTTAGCTTTTATTGACGACCGGTGGGTGTAGTCGGCGTGTTGCGATGTTCGAGAGATGGCTTGACGTGTCGTTGGCGATGAAGTTGTCCGGTCCTCGAGCTTTTCGACCTGTCGTCATGACTGTGGTGGCAATTGTCGTAGCGCCGTTCTTCGCGGCGATCATCATTGCGACGTGGTCTGGTGGTCGGAGCTCGGCGGAGCCGCTCGGGACGTGGTCTGGTGGTCCGGTGGTCAGAGCTCGGCGGTGAAGCTCGGGACGTGGTCGACGTGGTCGGAGCTCGGCGAGGCCGCTCGGGACGTGGTCGACGTGGTCGGAACTCGGCGTGGCTCGCTTAGCGGCTCGCTCCGTGGCTCGGCGTGGCTCGCTTGATGGCTCGGACAGCTCCATGTATTTGAACTTTGACGTATTTCATTGTACGTGTTGCGTTGTATGGATGCGTCCGATTGGTTGGAGTTCCAGGTTAATGATGGCTGCTCGGCTCCTGCCAAAATAATCACGCATATGTGGGAGATATCTGGACACATACTATCTCATGGGATATAAATTAGAAAATAAATACAAGTATTGACTTAGCTTTGGACGTTGCCCGTCAGCTGTTTGTACATGTATATGCACACATGCATGCATGCTAATTTATCAGCACGTGCATGCTTTGTAGATCATCCAGTCCTCGTTTGCTTGCTTGTCGATAGGAAGTCGCAGATATAGCGAGCGTCGTTTAATCTTGCGTGGTGTTCAGACTCCTTGTCCGCCCGTTAGTGCATGTGTTCGAGACTCCTATATGCGCAACTTTTGGCTAGCTTGTTTGCGTAGTCTTCATGTGCTATGGACAAGCCCACGATCGGGTCGAGCCTTTGGCTTCATGACGGACGGATTTGTTTATCGAGCTAGAGACATGACCATGCATATGCACATCCATAATGAACCGCATGGTCTCATGAATTGGATCGTCTCACGGCCTTGGCTTGATTGGATCTTCGTGTTATCTTGTTGGTCACCGACGTCACCAAGCTTGATCCCAATTGATTTGGCTGATCCGTCGAGACTTGTCGCCGAAAGAGACGCCGAGTAGCCGATGCACAGAACCAAAAGCTTTGAGTAGTGGATTGATCCGTAGGGACATGGCATTGATCGAGTCTCATCAGGTTGTGGGACGCCGCCGTAGCAGATCGAGTTGCCGCGAACGACGTTGATGAAGAAAATCACCATCTGATTCGCCGGAAGATCAGCACGCACAACCCCTAAAAGGGGACCCCTACCTGGCGCGCCACTGTCGACGAAATATGGTCGGCAGTCCACCGAGGAGGGTGCCCATGGTGGTAGATTGTCGGTAGACGGTGCGTGTAATCAGGAACCAGATGGTGACACAAGGCGCAGAGACAACGATTTAGACAGGTTCGGGCCGTCTGATCGACGTAATACCCTACATCCTGTGTCTTTGGTGTATTATATTGATGATGTATACAGATTAACCCCCATGATCTAGATGGATTGTCCCCTGAGGGGGACCCCTGCCTCTCCTTATATAGTTTGGAGGAGGAGGGTTACAAGTAAAGTATCATATTTGATACTATTACAATATCTAGTACAACTTGTAATCTTGATGTGCACGCCTTGATCTTACGGGCTGGGCCACCTCGGATGGTGCGGCCCATGTACCACCTTGTGGTACCCGGGGGTATATCCCCCACAGTACCAGATTGCTAGAGTTTGGAGGAAATATGCTTGTGATCAACCAATCAGTTGTCCCTATGGAATTAGAGTCTTCACCCAAAGATCGGAGTTGTCTTGCCGCTGTTTGCTGTTTAAGGTTATATCCTTTATACTAAGTATATTATATTAAGCATTGTCTTTTGATATTGCCCCTTATTTGTAGCTATATGTGAGATTTGACTTCTTAGGCTCCCATATGGTGCGTATCTGGTTTTGTTCTTAAAACCGGGTGCTACAGATGGCAACAGCAGTGGATTTGACAATGACTCATCATCACGATGAAGGGTGGGATAGGGGCAAGGAAGGTTAGTCAGCAAGGTAGGAGTTGGCGATGGCTACGCCGCCGTTGTGAACAATAGAGGGTGGGAAAGGGGAGTTCATCATTGGCCTAGAAGAAGAGGAGGATAAGGGTCACCGTTACTCAAACATCTCTTTGGTGAAAAGATATTTGAGTAGGGGCCCTAGAATCAAAGATCTCAGAAAAAGTAAAAGCAGAGGAGTGGTGGAGAGCATCTTTGAGCAGCACTGCAACTGTCACATGTAGTCGAAAGGGAGGCAACAGTGAGGTGGTCGGTTGCAAACTCAACCATGGTGTTTAGGGCAACACCAACACAGGTACTATTACTAACGACCATAATTTAAAATTCATGTTACAAATAGATTTGGATCACATTCTCCTAACGCAAACCAGTGGTCATCTAATCCCATCAATCTCTCCCCCCGCACCAAAAGTACTTGTTGTCTTTTCTGTTTCTCACCTTGCTTTCTACTTTACGCACTTGAACCGTACATTTCTACTATGAGGCATCACTAACTTCTGCAGACAATCCCTAAGGGCACGCCCAACGGAGGCAGTACCTAATATTAGCCTCAGAGAGAAAGTGCAGTCCACATAGGTATTCATAAGTTGAGGACAATAGGTGTCAGTAGAGTCTCCCAACACAAGTAGTCATCCTCTGTCTGCTTCCTATCCCATTATCGAGGACTAATACTAGGGTACCCGAAGAGGAGCTAATGACCATCAACATTGATTCATCTGAGCAGTTAAGAGCGTGATGTTAAGGGGGTTAAAATAGAAGTTACCATTCGGATGCCAGCAAACCAGCCATGATTGGGAACATAGGACACTGTATTGACTAATTGTGGATGTCCCAGCAGAACACTTGAATCTCTTTAAATCAAATCCACTGTTGGATTTGAATTCCTTGTCCCTTGTTGTGAAGGGAACCCTTGTTGTTTGAATCTTCCCTTACAATACTCTTCTTATTCTATGGTCTATGACCCCATCGCCTTCATGACATGTAAGTTGGTAGTAGTTGCCCGGTTAATAGCTTATGGTGTCACGATGAAACCGAGGGATCCCTGTGGAACATCTGCCACATGGTGACGTTGCTCGGCACGTGCTGGTATCGAGGTTGTTGACCAAGTACCTTTACCAAGTTACACCGCCATACCATTTTTGATACAAAATATTCCTTGGAAAATATTTAGGTGTTCAAATGAGAAATCCACAACGGGTTGATGTAATAGTGTTCCCTCAAGTACACAAGAGAAGGTGGCATTGGAGGAAGAACGTTTGACATGGTCTTAGGCTACATGAAAGACGGATGTGGTCAAGAAGGGAAAGAAAAAGAAGAGCTAGCAAGGAAAGTTAGCCTCGGGTAGTAGGGAGTGATTGGAAAAGTCTGAGTGGACGCCATGTCTCAAGCCCTGTGTCTAGCTTGACTGCGCTATGCATGCTGGGTTATTTCGCTGTGTGCCCTACGGATGCCGTTTGTGTCGGGCCCATTAGCACCTCGTTCTCGCGTGGTCATGGCATCGTGCCACACCCACCGTCTTCGTGCACTATGCATTTCTCCTTTTCCCAGCATCCGGTCGGCTCTCGACCCCACACCTCGTCCCCGTACCAAACCCCCCTTTCCCCTCCCCTTTCTTCTTTTGGGGACATGGCTGCCCACACGCCTACCTCGTCGAGCGAACCCTCTCCTCTCCTTTATTTTCCCCTCTACCGCTCGTGTAGGAAGTGCACCATGGCCGACCTTATCCCCACAACATGAACCATCTATGTATTCCATCCACGCCCTCTCCATTTCTGGTGTGTTGCGTTCCACCTCCATTCACCACTATAAGATACCCTTGGTCCTTGCTCTTCTTCCTCATCCCCATCCCCTTGAATCCGAAGTAGAGCTACGAGATCCAGTCGCCATTGTGGAGCTAGGTTCGTCAGTCTGAGGTGATGGTGTAATCCAAGAAGAAGAAAGGATCTAGTTTTTGGAGAAGTTCGAGTCTACCGATTGGTTAGTTCGGTCTTAGGGTTCACGATGTTTGACTTCTCAGTCTCCTGTTTTTGGATCTATTGGTCATACGCCATGTTTTGGATAATCATTATCTTGTTGTTTCTTCATTGTCCTCATCTATCTCAACTTTTGGATTAAGTCTTGGTTGGATTAGGTTGCTCTTAGCCATGTATTCCTAAATCCCCGTGTGGTTTAGTAGTCGAAGTCGTGTAATCTTTCGCGTAATCTCAGATTTATGAAATGTAATCGCGTTTTCCCTCTTCTGGTTCTTGCTTCGAATCTCGGGACAAGATTCTTTTTAGGGGGTTGGTTGTAACACCTCTGGTGTTACGAGCTTGCTTAGCACCGAGATTTAGACCTAAGAGGATTTATCAAAACGATTTTCTCGGATGTTAAAATTTAACTTACGTTTAAAAGTGTCATTTTGGTGAATTATATTGAACAACGGGTTAATTAGTTCCTAGATGTTTTATTTCTATGAGTTAGTATGACGTATGGACTAGTGTATGAAATACGTGGTGGTTGAAATTAATTCGATTTAGGCATATTAAAAATTATGGCAAAAGCGCTAAAGGTTAGCAGTTCTAGCTAAGTTATTATTCTCTCTAAGTTGGAAACGATGATAGTAGACAATGCCAATTTGACATTCGATTTCCAACAAAAATGGTTAAGCACAACATCTATGTTTTCCACATGATTGGTTGCTTTAGGGCGTATACTAGGACGTGGTGCGGGTTGTGGTTGCGTTAGAGCTACGATGCTCACGCAAAAATTGACCGAACTTCGCTAGAACGCATTGAACCGCGTCGTTGGCGCTCTGTTCGTGAACCGGCGCATGTGGCGAGCGATCTTAGCCACTCACCTCAACTACCTCACTCGCGTCCATGCTGTTGTCCTCATCTTTGCCCTCCTGCTCGCTCTCTCCCTCCTCTGCTCTGTTTGGTGCTGCTGCCACTACTGGACGAGCGTAGTAGGCGCCAGGTGCGCATGCTCCCTCGTGTCCTTGTTTGGGAGTGCGTTAAAGGAAGATGGTCGAGCCTACTTCTTGAACTGGTCTATCACACAGGGGCATCAGAAGGAGAGCACGTGGCTCTGCTCTTGCCCATGCTGTGTCCACTACCTTTCCTATGCGGCACTGGTGCACCTCTATCGGCCATGCTGCGCTGTCATGTCCTGCCCCCTTATCATGCTTGAAATTGGTGGCGAGCCCGCACGCGTCTCCTGCTCTTCCATGCCTCCATTCGCTCTTCCTCTCTCTACTGCAACTGTCGTGGTCACGTGCCGCCGCGCCGCGCCTCACGGCTGCTGGTGCCGACCCTTCCCCGCGCAAGCACGCGACCCCCCATGGCCCTTTTCTGAACCGCTGCCTCTTCCGTGTGCCTGCAGCGCCGCCCCTCCTTTTTCCTCCCCGCATCGTGCGCCCGTGCCCACAGCGCCGCCTTCCCCTTCCCCTCTCCTCGCCACTACATCCTAAGGCTGCCTGGTCGCGCACGCCCTGGCTAGACTGCCGAGCTCAGCCACCATCACCGGGCTGCCATGCCGCATCTCCTTCCCACCGTCGCCCGGTTTCCCCTCGCGCGCGCGCGGAGCCACGACCGCCACTGCCCTGCTGCTGGTGCCGCCGCAGGGCTCGAGCCGAACATCGCTATTTCCATGACTCTGCCCTCTCCGCGCTCGGACGCCAGCATCATCACCCCTGCCCTCGCTAGTCGTCGTACCCCGCAGCCATCCTGGTGCGCCATGGCCGCCCATCGTTGACTCCCCTACTGCGGTCGCGTGTGGCCGCCATGCCGAGCTCTGCCTCGGTCCACGCCGTGGCCAAGTCTAGGATCGATCGTGGTCTGTGCACCTCCCCGTGCCGCCCCGCGATAGTACCACCGCCGGTGAGCCGCCGCATGGGCCGGTGGATTGCTGCCTCTGCTCCGTGCTCTGTTTTGAGGAAGGAGAGAAGGTGAGAAGTGTGATTAGAAACTAATATAGGGTTCTAGGTGTAAAATACGCGACTCACGTGAACAATGCTTTTTTACTGCGGATCGATTTGGTAGAACTATAGGGTTCTTTCTGCATAAGTGGCGCGCTCCTCTAGGCCTTGGCCGCGAGGGCCGCAGCCACCCCCTCTGGGCCTTGGCTGCATGGGCCGCAGCCAGCCTTGGGGCGCTGCCATGTGCGCGCTGGTGGGCCGCCAGCCTGGCTGGCTGGGACACAAGCGCCTGGGCCTCTTGGCCGCCCATTGTGGGCCGAGCTGGCCGAAGCCGGCCCAGGTGCCCTTTTCTTTTTCTAGTTTTTGTTTAAAATGGCTGAAACTTGTAGAATCCGTAAGAAATCAAATAAAAATCATAAAATGGTAAATCTAGTTTTGTTGAACTCTACACAGATTGTACTACACTATGAACACATAAAATCATATGCTTTAGTGCAAAATAATTGTCGTAAAAATTACTCTAGGGTTTGTTGTAATTAATTAAAATAGTTCTTATGCTCCAAATGCTATGAAACTTTTACAGTAGCATAACTTTGCTATGTTTGTACTGTAGTAAGAATTTTATGTTCAGTAGGTACTGGATGACTAGAGTATTAATTTAGCTTGGGAATACTAGTTTAATACTTGAAATAAAATTAAAAGAAAATAGAAATATAAAATGTATGTCCTTAGAATATTATTACTACAATAGTACTTTAGGACACTTGTTAACACCTTGGAATTGTATAACTAAAAGCACTTGTTGGGAAATGACACCTTTCTCAATGATGTTGATACGTAGACTAGCGCGTTAGAGCTATCTCGTTAGCTTGTGAGGCGTGATCGGATTTCTAAGCATTTCGACTGTCGTTGATTAGTTACATCTACGCATTTGCATCAATACCTATCATAATAGGAACGCCGGTGGATCGATGGTATCAACTGGAGTAGCTAAAAGGATGGTGCTAGGGATCATGTCACGGAGATGGAATGCTAACTTTTGGTTATATTTTACCCAGGCAAGCCCCGGTGCATAACCCCTACCTTTCTACACTTTAAATTATAATTGTGCATTAAGTTTTAAGGAGTTGAATGAAACCCACTTGTATATATATATCTTTATCCTATGAGTCTTACTAATATGACAGGATTGTGTAGGTTGCTATGCTACAGGACTCCGATAGAAGGCGAGTGATTACCTGTCACTCGCGAGAGATAGGAAATGTATTACTGTATTATTATCACTTGGAAAATATAAATGGTGGAAAGGAAAAATAAAGACCGAGCCGGGATATGGTATGGGTATTGGTGGGTGTAAGAGGTTGTGTCCTATGGCCAATGGGGCATAGCTTGGTTACATTGTTTTCTCTGTCTGTGTCGGTTAAGGACCGACCATTGCATTGGGTTTTAGGTAGGTCACAGACTTATTATGCCGAGCACATACTTGGGTATGGGCGTATGGAAGACTTGTTACTCTCTTGTCATGGGTTCTGGCTCTTTCTAGACTAATTGTCAGGGTGGGTTTTGGGTGGAGGTCCTTGCACCGCACTGAGTCCGGGACTCAAGGGCGGGGGCTCGGAGTCCTAGTTTGGATGGGGACCTGGACCCCATGACAAGAGGGTAGTGGGTTGGTCCTGCTTGTGCCTGGGGTACAAGCGGGGTGTGTGTTTTGGGGTACCCTGCTGGGGGCATTGATTCACGAATCACCGGTGTTCCGATATGACTTGTCTACAGTCTAGCAACATAGTAAGAACTGGAAGATGAAAGATGATAAAAAGAAATCTGATTGCTTACCACCTGCTTAAAAATAGCACAGGTGCTTACATAGAATGGTTAGTTAATGAACTAATGGTGACTGCTAATAAAATCAAATATAAGGACGCACGCTTAGTAATGCTTCCTACAGATGCAATAAACCCACAAGCCAGATAGCCTTGCATATCCTTAGAGTCTTTTCTTTCTTCCTGTCGGGTAAGTCTTGCTGAGTACAATTGAGTATTCAGGGTTTTATTTCCCCCTGTTGCAGGTGACAGGTGGATGCTAGAGCTAACTCTTGTGTGTGGATTCCTCCTGGTGGGCTCAGAGAGGATTTCCTTTACGCTGCGATTATAGTCTCTATTTATAACTCTTACGAAATGTTTTTATAAATGAAAGCTTTATAATCTGTTGTCATAGTTTATATATCTATGCTTCATCATTTCATGAATAGATATTTATTTCCACTGTAACTCTGATTGCATGTTATATTCTGCTGTTAAATTAAATTGTTCATAACTCTGATAACATGTTCATATTCTGCTATTATAAATAATAAATATTATACTCTGATGTTACATGGAAAGTGATATAAGAAATGGCTAATAATGATGTAAACTTTATTCTCTCATTTGTGATCCTGATGGAAAAATGTGGATTTTGGGGTTCTCCCAAGGGGTGTGCCCGACGGAACTACGTAATTTAGTGTTCTCCCTTGGATACTTAGTGTCTAATAGAAGACAAGTACTCCTGGGAGGCATTAGATTAGGCGGTTCTGCCACAGTAGAGCCGCTCTCTCTGGAATACCTCATCCGGAGTGCCCCGACAGCGCTCCCGTCCTGTCTCCGCAACACCAGCGCAACGCACTCCTTCATCCTCCGTGAACGACAAGTTTGTGGGGATGACCGAATATATCATGAAATCTTTCCATGACCTCCTCATAGGAGAAGAATGGAGTCGTCCTCCAGCTCTGACTCTAGCAGGGGGAGCCATCATTCCTCTCATGAATGTTTCATGGCAGGTACCCCCGAGGGACACGACAAAAGCATCCACGAGGGAGAGGCTACCTCAACGAACGACTTCGACGATGAGGTCAAGATGGATGTAGGGGCCCCACCTCGCCTGCGGGTAGAGCAGCTTAAGGCCTGGCACCAAGAGCTCGAGGAACCACGACTCAGCTCGAGCAGGAACGCTCAGAGCTCGAGCGCCACGAAGATCGGTGGGCGTGCGTGCGCCATGGCCCACGATATGAACCGGAGGATCATCGAGGATGATGAAGCCCTACCATACTTCAACCGAGCGAGCCAAAACATCGCTGCTATGGCGGCCTTGCTCTGGGGGCTTCTAGGGCCCGTGACGCCCGAGGATCGTCGGACCCACCGCGAGATTCGCACGCTACTCGAGCGTGCAGCGGCACAGCAGGCCAAGAGCTCGCTGTCCCAATGATGCGAGCTCAACACCAGCCAGCACATGCCCTCAGAATGACCTAACAAGGATGCATCAGTCCACCAGGCGCCGCAAGCCAGCGTGACGCCCGAGGATCGTCGGACCCACTGCGATCCCGGTGCATGAGCGTCTCGGCCGCCACCATGACGCGCGTACCCTCGATGCCCGCAGGCGTGCCCACGGCGATGCGAGGGAGGGGGCTAGCCACGACTACCACCCTCGTCGTGGGGGGGCGCTACGATAGCGGCGAGTACCGAAGCCTGAACCCAACTTGCCGAGATCTCAGGCCTTCGGCCGACACATCCCCAACGCCATCTTCCCACCACGGTACTGACCACCGACCAACATCCCAAAATACTCTAGGGAAACGAACCCCGGACTATGGCTTAAGGATTATCGGCTTGCTTGCCAAGCTGGTGGAGCGGATAATGATGATTTCATTATCCGCAACCTTCCATTGTTCTTGGTCGATTCAGCGCAAACATGGTTGAAACACCTTCCGCCCAACAGAATCCAAAGTTGGGCGAACCTAAAAGAGATCTTCATGAAAAACTTCTAGGGCACATATGTGCGTCCTGAGAACCCAGGGGATCTCAAAAACTACCGACAGAAGACCAGAGAAATCTATCATGGGTACATCCGGCACTTCTCAAAAACTAACGCCGACACCGATATCATAGGAGCTTTCTAGTCTAGGACCACCTGCGAGTCCCTAGTCCATAAGTTGGGACGTAAGGGCTCGCGAACCACCAAGGAGCTTCTCGACATCGCCACCAGCCACACCTCGGGCGAGGAGGCGGTCGGAGCGATCTTCGACCGCCTCAAGGGCAAGGCAAAGCGGGATGAGGGCACCGGCGAAGGCGCCTCCAACCATCCCAGCAAGAAGAAGAACAAGCAACGGTGCAAGGGCTCGCTCATGGCCACCGCCGACCACAAGAGGGGTCAGAAGCCCATCAAGGGTACCCCGAACCACTTCGAGAAGCTACTCGAAGGGCTATGCGTGAACCATGCCTTCCCCATCAAGCATCTATACAAGGATTGTGGCCTCATGAAGTGGTTCTTGTCCAGAGGCCCCAACAAGGGGTAGCATAGGGGGGACCCCAAGCCGACCATAGATGACACCAAGGGGAACGATGGTGGCTTTCCAACACTGGATGGCTGCCTCATGATCCTCAGAGGGTCGACAGACTATGACTCCAAGCACCGCAAGAAGCTTGCGCGCCACGAGGTCTATACGATCGAGCCAGCCGCGTCTTCCTTCCTCCGATGGTCGGAGTCCGCCATAACCTTTGATCGGACCTACCACTCAGAAAGCGTCCTGCAGTCGGGATGATATCCGCTCGTGGTTGACCCAATCATCAACACGAAGCGGCTCACCAAGGTACTGATGGATGGAGGCAGCGGCCTCAACATCATGTATGTTGAAACGCTCGACGCCATGGGCATCGACCGAGCGCACGTCCGACCGACCGGGGCGCCTTTCCACGGCATCGTGCCTAGAAAGTAGGTTGTGCCACTTGGGCAGATCGATCTGCCCATCACCTTTGGGGATCCATCCAATTATAGGATGGAGACCATTACCTTTGAGGTGGTTAGGTTCCATAGAACCCACCACGCCATCCTAGGACGTCTATACCACACGAAGTTCATGGTCGTCCCCAACTACACCTATCTAAAGCTGAAGATGCTGGGTCCATGCGGGGTCATCACCATCGGCACCTCCTTCCAGCGCGCCTACGAGTGCGAGGTCGAGTGCTACGAGCACGCCACGACAATTGTCGCCTCCAAATAGCTCACGTCCATCAGGAAGGAGGTCCCTGAAGAAGCACCTCACCCCAAGCGGTCGGTCGGGTCTTTTGAACCTATAGAGGGCTCTAAGGAGGTCCTCATAGACCCCAGCGACTCCAAGGGCAAAGTGGTGCGCGTTTGCACCACGCTTTCCTCTGAATAGGAAAGCGTGCTCGTCGACTCCCTCCGCGCCAATAGAGACATCTTTGCATGGAAACCCTCGGACATGCTAGGCATTCCGAGAGAAGTCACCGAGCACGCCTTGAAGATCAGGCTAGCCTCCAAGCCGGTGAAGCAGCGCCTGTGTTGCTTCGACGAGGAGAAACACAGGGCGAACGGCGAAGAGATTGCGAAGTTTTTGGTGGCCGGGTTCATCAAGGAAGTATACCACCCCGAGCGATTAGCCAATCTCGTTCTTGTATGAAAAAGAGTGGAAAATGGAGAATGTGTGTTGACTACATGGGTCTCAACAAAGCATGTCCAAAGGATCTATTTCCTTTGCCACGCATAGACCAAGTAGTCGACTCAACCTCAGGGTGCAAAACCCTTTGCTTTCTTAGTGCGTACTCCGGGTACCATAAAGTCACAATGAAAGAGTCTGACCAGCTCATGACATCTTTCATCACCCCATTCGGATTGTTCTGCTATGTCACAATGTTGTTCGGTCTGAAAAACGTAGGGGCTACATACTAGCATTGCATGCTCGAGTGTTTCGAGGACCTCATCGGGCGAACCGTTGAGGACTATGTGGATGACATCATGGTCAAATCCAAATGGGCTGACTAGGTCGTAGCCAACCTAGAACAGACCTTCATGAAACTCTGAGCAAATGGAATCAAGCTCAACCTCGAGAAGTGTCTTTTTAGGGTCCCAAGGGGTATGCTGCTACGTTTTATCATTTTCAAGCGTAGCATCGAAGGCAACCTAGAGAAGATCTCGGTCATCATGAGGATGGGCCCGATTCAGAACATAAAGAGGTACAGCGAGTTACAGGGTGCCTCACCGTGGTCAATCGCTTTATCTCGCCCCTCGGCGAATGAGATCTCCCCCTCTATCGACTCCTGAAGAAGGCCAACTGTTTCAAATGGACACCCGAGGCCCAGGAGGCACTTGACACGGTCAAGCAGCTTCTGACGAAGGCCCCGATCCTGGTCCCCCTGAACGATGGGGAACTGCTTCTGCTCTACATCATGGCCACCATACAAATGGTCAGCGCCGCCCTGGTGGTAGAGTGAGAAGAAGAGGGACACGCCCTCAAAGTGCAACGTCCCGTATACTACATTAGCGAGGTCTTGTCTAATTCCAAGACCCGCTACCCCTAAATCCAGAAGCTCCTATACGTTGTCCTCATCTCCAAAAGGAAGTTGTGTCACTATTTCGAGTCACATCTAGTGATAGTCGTGACGTCCTTCCCTCTCGGCGAGGTCATCAAAACATGGATGCCACGAGAAGAATCGCCAGGTGGGCACTCAAGTTGATGGGTCAAGGCATTTCATATGCCCCCCAGACGGCCATCAAGTCCTAAGTGCTGGCTGATTTTGTTGCAGAGTGGACCAAGGTCCAAATACCGCCAGCAGTCGTCGACCAGGAGTACTGGACGATGTACTTTGATGGATCGCTGATGAAGAAAGGCACCGGTGCAGAGCTGGTCTTCATTTCACCCCTCGGGGTACGCATGAGGTACATGGTTTGCATCCATTTCCCTCCTCCAACAATGTGGCCGAATATGAGGTGCTCATCAATGGCCTGTGCATCGCCGTCGAGTTGGGTATCCGACGGCTTGATGTCCGGGGTGACTCCTAGCTGGTCATCGTCCAAGTCATGAAGAATCAAGCTGCCAGAACACCAAGATGGCTGCGTATTGTCGAGAAGTCTACCAGCTAGAGGACAAGTTCGACGGTCTCGAGCTCAATCACGTCCCGAGGCATCTCAATGAGGCGGTCGACTCGCTGGCGAAAGTGGCATCTGGTTGAGAGCCGGTGCCGATAGGCGTCTTCACCAGCGATTAGTATAAACCCTTGGTCTACTACGAGGAGCTAGAACAAGCCGGTGATGGGCCACCTGTCCTAGGGGCTAACCAGCCGTCGGCTCCATCGGACCCCGAAGTCATGGAACTTGATGAGGATCCAGCGACGGAGCCTGACCCTTTGGCCGACTAGAGGCCGCCTAACCTCGACTACCACCTCCTCGAGGCACTGCCAATGAACAACACGGAGGCTCAGTGGCTCGCACATCGTGCCAAGTCCTTTGTCATTATTGATGGCGAGCTCTACAGGTGAAGCCACACTGGGGTCCAGCAGCGATGCATCCCCATCAAACAAGGGAAGCGGTTGCTGAGTGATATCCATAGTGGGGTATGCAGTCACCATGCTGCGCCTAGAACCCTAGTCAGAAACGCGTTCCGACAAGGCTTCTGTTGGCCGACCACGGTAGCTAACGCTGAACATATTGTGTGCACCTACGAAGGGTGTCAATACTATGCTCGGCACACCCACCTGCTGGCCCAAGCACTCCAGACGATCCCCATCACATGGCCATTCACGGTCTAGGGGCTCGATCTGGTTGGACCGCTCAAGAGGGCGCCCGGGGCTAGATGCACTTGCTTCTCATGGTAGATAAGTTTACAAAGAGGGTAGAGGCTTGACTGATCTCCGTGATCAAGTCCAAGCAAGTTGTGCTGTTCTTCCTTGACACCGTCCATCGTTTTGGATTCCCAAACTCTATTATCATGGACAACGGCACGCAGTTCACCAGAAAGAAGTTCCTCCAATTCTGCGATGAATACCACATCCACGTCGATTGGGCCGCCGTGGCACACCCCCACATGAACGGGCAGGTCGAGCGTGCGAATGACATGGTCCTACAAGGCCTCAAGCCTAGGATGTTCAACTGATTGAACAAGTTTGGCGGACGATGGGTCGTGGAACTTCACGCAGTGCTCTGGAGCCTGAGGATGACCCCCAGTTGGGCCACCGGCTACATGTCATTCTTCATGGTCTACAGTTCTAAGGCTGTCCTCCTGACCAACCTTGACTATAGAGCGCCAAGGGTTAGGGCACACGATGAACAGGGAGCCGAGGCATCCCTCGAGGATGCCATGGACCAGCTAGATTTAGCGCGCGATGTTGCCCTCATCCGCTCGGCTAGTTACCAGCAAGTGTTACGCCGGTACCACAGCCGTCGATTCTGGGTTGGGCCTTCAACATTGGGGACCTAGTGCTCCACCTCGTCTAGAGCAACAAGAACCACCACAAGCTCTCCCCACTATAGGAGGGACCATACGTCATCGTAGAGGTGCTCCGACTAGGCACCTACAAGCTCAAGATCATAGACGGTGAAGTCTTCGTCAATGCCTGGAACATCGAGCAGCTACGTTGCTTTTACCCTTAATATACGCACACTTTCTCTTATTAGTTTTGCTATTGACTTCCTGATCTTTAGTGACACCCGACCCCAGCAATGACAAGGGGTCGGGCGTCACTCGGGGCTAATAAGAGCATATCTATTTGGTAGACATTCTATATGCCTGACCCTTTCTCACCTTGAGACCTGGAAACAAGGGTTGCGGAAACAAACGCTGAGTAAAACTGGTCAGACTGCAAGAAACCTATGCCCTAGTGGCTATGGCATTTTTGCTCACCAGCGTGATCAGAATTTTTTCCGCACCCGAGCTTTTTAGCCTTAACTACAGAAATAGTCGGTACGCGTCTAAGAGTATATCCACCTGGCAAACATTCTCTATGCCCGACCCTCTCTCACGTTGAGACCTAGAAGCTACGGTTGTGGAAATGAACGCTGAGTAAAACTGGTTGGACTACAAGAAACCTACGCCCCAGCAGCTACAGCATTTTTGCTCACTAGCGTGATCAGAGTTTGTTCATCCGCACCCCAAGCTTTATGGCCTCAACAACGGAAAGGGTCAGAACACACTAACCTTTTTATACAAAATGGCGAGAAGGGCTAAAAAGTTGTTTGGCCATAACAAAATTTAAGAGCTTGCCCATTTATTACAAGTTTGTCGCCTAGCTTATCTGCCTAACTAATTTCTTGGGCGGGATGATCTCATCCTCTATCTCCACTGGTAAGTCCTATGCCAGCGGGTCACATAAGTCGATCAAATGGCTTGGCCAATGCTGAGAGATGGGTAAGGAGCAGTAGGATGCCCCATATAGTTTATGCCGATTCCATCATGAACGACGGACCCATATTCCACTCGGACATGGCCGGTAAGAGCTCTTCGAACCCATCACTCAAGCCATCAAGGTAAGTTCTATGCTAGCAGGTCACCCAAGTTGATCGAATGGCTCAGGCCACTACTAAGAGATGGGTCATCTCTAAGTGACACCTGACCCTAGCAATGGCAAGGGGTCAGGCCTCACTCGGGGGCTAGCAAGAGTGTCTATTCGGTAGACATTCTTTATGCCCGACCCCTTTCTCATGCTAAAACCTAAAGGCAAGGTGTGCGGAAACAAACGCTGAGTAAAACTGGTCGGACTATAAGAAACCTACGCCCCAGTGGCTATGACATTTTTGCTCACCAGCGTGAACAGAGTTTTTGTCCCCGCACCCCGATCTTTAGCCTCTGCCTTCCTAGGAAGGGTTTGGAGGGGCCCACCGGTGGAATCTCCATTGAGGAGAGGCCATCAGGTCGCCTAAGTCGATCGGACGGCTCAGGTCGCTACCGAGAGACGGGTCATTTCTAAGTGACACCCGACCCTAGCAACGGCAAGAGGTCGGGCCTCACTTGGGGGCTGGCAAGAGTGTCTATTCGATATACATTCTCTATGCCCGACCCTTTTCTCATGCTAAAATCTAAAGGCAAGGTGTGCGGAAACAAACGCTGAGTAAAACTGGTCGGACTGCAAGAAACCTTCACCCCAGTGGCTACGGTGATTTTTGCTTACCAGCATGATCAGAGTTTTTGTCCCCGCACCCCGAGCTTTAGCCACCGCCTTCCCAAGAAGGATTTAGAGGGGCCCACCTATGGAATCTCTATCGAGGAGAGGCCAGTAGGTCGCCTAAGTCGATCGGATGGCTCAGGCCGCTGTCGAGAGACGGGTAGGGAGCAGCAGGATGCCCCATGCGGGTTATGCCGACTCCTTTATGAACGATGGACCCTAATTTCACATGAACATATCCGGTAAGAGCTCCTCGAACCCGTCACTCAGGCCATCGAGGTAACTTTACAACCCCCACTTTACTTCTCCAGTGCATGAGCATTCATTCATCCATTCTCATGCATGTATTCATACATTCATCCATACATTCATCTCATACATCCAAGCATCGCATATGCAATTATTGCATCACAACGCTTCGCATCGCATCATGAAGAGGTAGTCGTCTCATTCGATATGAACGACGACCGATTGAGGTTCGAAGGCTAGCCTACAAAGGGCTCGAGGCCGCCTCATGTCAAATAGAGCCAAGGGAGAAAATGAAGATGAGCCCCAATGGCCTTTGCCCGACCCGCTCAGAAGCGGACAGGGTCATCTCGACCTTCTCGTTCGATTCTAACCTCGCGCCAAGCCCATAGAATCTCCATCGAGGGGAGGCCAACGGGCCACCTCAGTCGGTCTCCGAAATGACTCGGGCATCTACCGGGAGGTGGGTTAAGGAGTAGTGGAATGCCACATGAGGGCTATGCCGACCCCATCACGAACAATGGACCCGGATTCCACTAGAACATGCCCGTTAGCGAGCTTGCCGAGCGCGACACTCGAGCCATCGAGGCAAGTGTTGTTAGCTCAGCACCTCCGGTTGTGGAAACCACAGATAGGGTGATGCATTAAACTCGACTGACCCCTACTGAGCCCAACGGGGGTTGAGGGTCGGGGGCTCGAGCCGCCCGACACCGACTCAGGAATCCAACCGACCGAGGTTTGAAGGCCAGCCTACGAAGGGCTTGAGGCCGCCTCGCGTCAGACAGAGCCAGGGGAGAAAACACAGGTGAGATCCAGTGGCCCTTGCCTGATCCACTTAGAAGCGGATAGGGTCATCTCGACCTTCTTGTTCGATCCTAACCTCGAGCCATGCCCATAGAATCCCCATCGAGGGGAGGCCAATGGGCCACCTGAGTCGATCTTTGGAATGACTCGGGCATCTACCAGGAGACAGGTTAAGAAGCAATGGAATGCCACATAAGGGCTATGCTAACCCCATCATGAACAACAAACCTAGATTCTACTCGGACATGCCCATTAGAGAGCTCACCGAGTGTGTCACTCGAGCCATTGAGGCAAGTGATGTTAGCTCAACCCCTCTAGTTGCAGAAACTGTGGATGGGGTGACGATCACAAAGACGAGCTGACCCTCGACCAGCCCCCGCTATGTGTGGGTGCTCGAGGAATGTTGGACTTGCAAGGAGACCAAATGCGTGGTCATAGAATGATGGCTTAGATCCTAGGGAGGGGGTACGTGCGAAAACTAAGAATAACATTTCTAAAACAAGAGCCGAGAGAGAGCTGGTCCCCTCTGACAACACCACCTGAAGGTCATCGTGGACCACTCCGAGGGTGGTGCTCAGGATACCAAGCTCATCACTCTTCGCCTGAACATTTTTCCTCACCTCGGTGAGATCCCAGCCAGGCAAAAATGCTCTCGGCTTCCAGCTTCCGGGTCATCGCGCTTTTGAGCTTGGCCTAGAGGGAGCCGACCTTCTACCACATGTCGTCGCGCTCTTGGTAGGCCTGGTCATGCTCTTGGAAAGCCTAGTCATGGTCCTCGTGAGCCACACCGTGTTCTGAGCGAAGCCTCTCCGTGGTTTGGATTAGTTCATCCCACTCCTTGCGCAGCCGAGTGACCACCATGGCATCTAGGCTTGCCCTCTTCTCTAGGGCCGCAAGCTTCTCCTCGGCCCTCAGCTTTGGATCCCTTTCCTTCTCAACCTCGCCTAGAAGGTCAAGGATTCGCTGGTGGGTCTCGGCGTCCTTCTAGAGCAACTCATCCCACTCCTTCCTGACCCTGTCGGCTTCTTCATCGTCCTTGTGTGACCTCGCTGATAGGGCCTCGAACGCCTTCTCAGCCTTGTCAGCATCCCGACAGGCCTCGGCCACCCACGACCGAAGATTGGCCGCCTCCTCGGCGAGGGGAGTTAGCTTGGCCACCCTATGCTAGGTGGCAACAAGCTGAGCTGTCACCTCCACGCGTAGCCATGCCTCCTCAACGAGGTGATCCCAGGCATCCTTCTGTTGACAAAGGAACCGAGATTTCTCCCGGCTGCGAGCTATAAGGGACTACAGCGAGATGATGGTCAGAATACAAAAAGTATATAGAGGAAGAAAAAGGCAAAAAGCAGGATCAAGCAAATACCCGGTCGGAGGGAATGACAACTTCGCGCAAAGCACTCGTGGCGTGGTCTAGGGCCTCGAGCACGAATGCGATCCCTACGTCGAGGCTCTCCCGCTCCATGCTCTCCGTAGCGTCGTCTAGGGTAAAAAGCGTCCACACCGGATCCTACTAGAGCAGGGGCTCGCCCCGTGCGGGCGAGCCGTTGCCCACCGATGTCAGGGCCAGGGACAACTCCTCGCTGGCTCCAAGCGTCGCCGACCCCTCTCGCCATGATGTCCCCGCTAGGACACCCCCTTCGGCGATGGAAGGGGTCAGCGGTGTGGACACCAACCTCTCTCCCAGCACCATGACTCTCGGGGACCCCTCGCTCGCATCCCCCTCCGTTCGGCCCACCCCAGGCACCGTCGCTTGGGCCGCCGATAGCACGGGTCACACCGGTGCCTCAGGCGCCGCTGCAGTTGCGCCCAGCTATGACCCATCTGTCACGGTCGCCGCCACGTCCACCTGCATTGGCGAGTCATGACCAGTTGCGTCGCGCCCGCCACGGTTGGTGCCATGAGCAGTGGTATCGTGGCCATCACTGGCTGCTCCACAACCTCCGAAGGAGCCCCTTGAGCCCCTACGTCCGCTTGTTCCACCGAGGGCATGGGCACCACCATGGGCGGCGTCTGACCGATCGACGACGTGGTCACACTGGCAAAGCTCCCGCCTAAAATGGGTGTGACACCAGCCAATGGATGCCACCTCGATTGGAGGGCGATGCTCTTCTTCGGTGCCAGCGCCAAAGGATTCCACTGCCTATCGATGCTGTAAGGGACGAAAAACATAAGTCACGATGAAATATGACCAAAATAGAAAAAACAGAGGAACTAATAACTCACCTCAGCGCCGTCGGTCAGCAGATGCGTTTGGGGGGCGAACCCACTGACCCTCGCCCCGCCTCGTCGGAATGAGGCCATTTCGAGCCCTCCCCATGCTCTTGGGCAGAGGGGCTCACTCCCCTTGGCTCTTGGGGCATGACGGCAAAGCCGCCCACCTCCGCTGGCACCTCGAGCACGACGGCAGAGCCGCCCACCTCTGTTGGCATCTAGGGTAGGCCAACGGTATGTCCCGCCTTTGTCGATTCTTGGGGGCAGCATCGGAACGACCCGCCTCTGTCGGCTCCCCTGATGTGCCCTCCCCTCCATAGAATGGGAAGGGTCTCTACACCTGGAAGGACGAACCAATGCCTATCAGCACATCCTCATTCTCTAGGTTGTCCCACTCAATATTGTTGGCTACCGATTCTTCTTTCTCCATCACCTCATCGTCGTCACCATCATCATCATCATCATCATCGCTGTTAGTGTCCTCCCCTCGTTCTCGTGCCTACAACTTCTGCTGCTTCTTCCTCTTCTTGTCCTCCTTCGCCTTCCTTAGCTGCTCGCCCCTGGCATGATTTGCCACCCTCACGCTCGAATACCTCAGCAACGGCACCGGGTGATCCATGAGGACGAGGTCCTACCCCTCTCAAAGTTAGTCTCAGGGGTCGAGAAATAAATTGAGTAGAAGGAAAGACAAATGAAAACTTATGAAGATGATATAGCTTGGCTTCGTCTGCATCGGAGGATGCCCCGGCACCGGGTAGATGAAGTTGAGGGTGGCACCCGTGTCGTCCCGTAAAGGCTCCATCGCCTCCTTGATGCATTGCGCGATCTCGGAGTTGGGAAGCATTCCCTCAGCGAGCGCCGTTCTGTCAAACGACGCCTTGGGCGCCATCGCATATAGCGGGAGCACGCACGTCATCAACGGCGCCACCCTCCTTGTGTGGTAAGCCCTGATGATGCCCGACCCCTTTAGGCCATTCTCCTTCAGGATGTGGATGGCGGTGATGTGATCTTGGATCTTCTTCTTGTCCTTCTCTAGGATGCCCCACATCCTCCACTGCTTCGAGGCCTCTTCGACCAGGCGCTCGATGAACTCCGGCAGAGGGGCGGCGACATCGTTCTTGAGGTAGAACCACTGTGAGTGTCACCCCTTGTTGGATGTCGAGAGCCGCATGGACGCTGGCGCACCCCATCAGCACGTGCAGCTCCTGCCAGCCGCTTTTCTCCCTCTTCTTCCAGAGGTTGACGGCGAAGAAATGCCTCCATAAGTCGAAGTGAGGGCTAATCCCTAGGAATCCCTCGCACAGCGTGACGAATGCCAGCATGTGCTGGATCCTGTTGGGATTGAGATGCTGTAGCTGAATCTTATAGCAATGCAGTAGCCCCCGAAGGAATTTGTGGGTGGGGGTCGTGAGCCCACGCTCGTGGAAGTGGAGAATGACACCACGTAGCCATCAGGCGGCGACGGCAGATCCTCGTCGTTGGGCAGCAACCACTCCTCGCCCGAGGTCCATGCGTGGAGAAGACCACGACGGACGAGGCCCTCCATGCGCTGGGAGGTGATATCGGAACAACACCATGGATCCATTGGAGGTGGGGGTGGATGGATGCGGTCTCAACGGCGGCAGAGGTGTAGAGGCAGGAAACCTAAGCGATGGTGGCGACGACAGTGTTGCTACAAAGGCAAGGATTTAACGTATGAAACCCGGAGGGCTAACCCTTTGGTTTATAGGGGCGACGGGTATGAGGAAACCAACTACCTGCCTAGATCTCCGTGCCTACCATGACCTGTCACCATGTCTCGCCACAGGGCGTGCGCACGCAACCTATGGCCGTCCCCTCAAAAAAACTCGTCGGACGTTTTGCCTCCCCGAACGGGCCACGACCCATCACAGGTAAGAGGGATACGAAGCTAAAAACTCTCCTATGGCCCGTCTAGGCCCAGGAGTTCAAAGGTTGCCCCCCCGATGGGTTCAACAATCGCTCCAGGCGCCTTTAGAGTGAGGGGTCAAAAGAGACGGTCCCGCTAGCGGCCAGTACCCGGGCGCACGAGCGTCGTGGGCATCTCGGCCCGTGGTCGTGTCTCGGCCGGATACGATCCATGGTTTTTCTCGAAGAAAGGCAGAGAGCCCTCGGGACCGATCGAACAGACCCGAGAACTATATGGATTGACCACTGAGAATCTAGAGTCGGTCATCAAGTTGACCCAAGCTAGGATCCCTGCGGATGGGATGTTGGGGCCCCACTCGGACTAGCCCATTAACAGTTCACCGAGCACCATGATTCATCCATAGAGGAAAATCAAGGCATGGCTCGACCCCTCCATTTTTATCTAAAAAAATGCTTGAGGGAAGACAATCGCAAAGACGAGCCGATCCTCGGCTGGACCCCTGCTACGGGTGGGGGCAAGAGGAAAGTTGGACTCGCACGAAGACCGAATGCATAGTCGTAGAATGACAGACCCCGTAGGGGTCGAAATCAGAAAAGACCTTTTCTGACCCACCAAATCTCACGGCTATCCACCCGAGGGGACCGATCTCGACGAAAGGGAATCACCGTCCCTAGGTCACGTAATGGGCGACAAAAGAAGGCCAAGTCCCTTAGAGTCCTCCCGTTCGGAAAAGCCTCCGAAGGAGTATTCTACTCCTTTGCAGGCTCGAGGGCTACTGTTGGAGACCAATACTAGGGTACCCGAAGAGGAGGAGCTCATGACCATCAACATTGATTCATCCGAGCAGTCAAAAGCACGACTATAGCTTCAACCAACCCTCAGGCACGCAAGCTCCGCCTCGCCTGATCTCCGGGGGCCTCGCCCGACCCCGAGGCCACGGTCTCCGCCTCGCCCGACCCCAAGGCCACGGGCTCCACCTCGCCCTACCCTGAGGCCGTGGGCTCTGCCTCGCCCGACCCCAACGCCGCGGGCTCGGCCTCGCCCGATCCCAAGGCCGCGGGCTCCACCTCGCCCGACCCTTGGGTTTGTGCTCCGCCTCGCCCGACCCCGAGGTCGTGGGCTCCGCCTTGACCGACCCTTGGGTTCGTGCTCTGCCTCGCCCAACCTCTAGGGGCGGGCTCCGCCTCGCCCGACCCCGAGGTCGCGGGCTCCAGGTCCAAGTGTATGGGTCTAGGTCAAAACTCTGACACCAAGGAAGAGACCGACATGCTCCGTTGTAACCCGTGGCCATGATGGGCCATACCTAAGGATTCACATCAGAAACAGCATCAGGCGTACCGGTGCTGTTCTGCCTAACCCCCGTACGAACGCTAACAGGCGCGTCAGCTCACCACGACGTCCACTGCAACAGAATGGAACGCCATAACCAGCAGACGACGCCTGCGCATGGCGCCAGTGACGGATAGGGCCACGACGTGGAGCTGTCCCTGTTGACATCTACAGGGTCAGCAGGACCCGCATGAAGGATAAAAAGGACCCAGCGATCCTGAAGGGCTCTCTCTCTCTGGTTCTTCTCTTTTCCTCCGTTATAACCCATGCTTTCCTTTGATCTATAAAAGGAAAAGCAGAGTGTCACATAAAGGGGGCCCGATCCTACCCCGAACCGATCAGATCGAGATACACACAAGAGTAGCAACCGAGCTCTTGGCACCCGTTCACTCCTTTCACTAGAGACTTGGGACATGTCCCTCTCTCGTCCGTTTGTAACTCTACTATAAATTTTCAGTGCTAGTAACACGAGAAGCAACGACGAACTGGATGTAGGGACTTTCTGCCCGAACCAGTATATCTCGTGTCCTCTAAGCACACCATCCAAACCAGACGCGCAATATTAGAAATTTACTCATCGATGATAACTCGAAACACCGACACCCTTCATCCAGCAGGCTGCAGCTTTTTATTAGCCAAGAAAGCAAGGTGATCGAGTGGCTTCCTTGCCCCCATCGCACTCCTCCAATGCTGTCTTGTTCTTTTGTCAGACCAGGCTATTGCTTTCTCTGCGGGAGTATATGACAATCTGCGAGACCATTATTGGCCTTGTTCGCTTCTGTTATAATCCATCTTTTTAGCTTGTTTTTTTTCAGCCGGAACAGTGTTTTTCTCTCACAACAAATCAGCCAGAACAGTGTTTCACTTAGTTTTTTCAGCGAAACGAACGGGGCCATTGAGTGTGACATGTCAGCTTGGTAAGGATGTGGAAGATGAGGCAGCACACCAGCGTGGCACATTGGGGAAGCCCTAAGCCATGGATTTTACTTCAGAATAGCATTCGACCCTAGGTGTCGTGTCGAGGCATAAGGCCACCGTTGAGCTTTTGATCTGCTCAAGGGGGACGTGCGCTGGGGGTGGGGGCAGGGTGGGCGGTGGTTGTCAGTGCATCATCGCCGGAGTCGGTAACAGATTTTACGAAGAAGAAGCCATGAATGAAGGTTGACGTGGGCCAATTTGGATGGGCTGTATGCCTGTATGGGCTGAAAACGGTGTTGGTGGGCTGTACGTTGGTCTAACCGATGGATGTGCTGCGCCTGGCCTGCGGGCTGCCGCCACAGCCCTGTGCTTGTAGGTCGGACTTGTACGGTGGGCCTCTTCCTCACCAGCGTCGGGCCGTCGGCACAACTGCACACGGTACACATGCATGCATACGGTATGGAGGACCACGATGCCGGCTGTCTCGTCTCTCTATCATCTGTTTGGTGCCGCCTGCTGGACGCCTCTTTGTTTGGGACTGGAGGCTGTCTTTTTTTTAGGCGGGATTTTGTGAGTTGCGACAAAGAAACTAGTCTGTGTTAGCAAGTGCAATCCACATCATCGTCGTCGTCATCATCATCTAGGGTATACATGATGCAGACCGCACACACGGTGGTCCTTCTAATAGCGCGAAAGATTTGTCAGTTTTTGATTCAAAAAGGGAGAAGCAAAGGCAAACCATCCATACGAAAGACAAAACGAGGCGCCTCTTCAAGATAGGCCGTCCAAAGTTTGTTGCGGGACGCGACACACCCCGCACACATCAATTCAGTTCACCAGGCCCGTTTCATCCTGATACTCTGTCGCTGCAGCGGTGCCGGTGCAGCGCTGCAGTTGGGTTGCGCTGAGCAGAGCAGGAAGGATGGCGACCAACAAGGTGGTGGACCTGCGGTCCGACACGGTCACCAAGCCCTCCGAGGCCATGCGCGCCACCATGGCGCGCCGACCATGGCTGCGAGGCCGCGATGGGGTCGATGACGACGTCCAACGGCCGGGGCGGTGCTCTCGACGTCGCTCACGAACACAGAGAACTCACGCACACACCAGAGACCGAATATGTGTCGACCGCGCGGCCTTTTCAGGGCGCTTCCAGGAGGCGATGGCGACGATCCTGGGCAAGGAGGCGCGCGCTCTTCGTGCCCGCACCGTGAACGCAGCACGGGACCTAACTAGCTAAACTTGGGAAGATAAACATGGAAATGCAGCTATGCCTATTTACAATATGAATTAAGCATGCACGGGATTAAAAACAACATGGGCAACCTCGTCTCCGTCCTCGCGCACTGCGACGTCCGGGGCAGCGAGGTCATCCTCGTCGACGACTCGCACATCCACCTCTACGAGAACGGCGGCGTCTCCACCATCGGCGGCGTGCACCCCGAGACGGTCAGGAACAACGCCGACGGCACCATGGACATCGACAGGATCGTCTCTACAATCAGGCCTCCGGGCGGGGGCTTGTATTACCCGACCACCAGGCTCATCTGTTTGGAGAATACACATGGGAAGTGAGTAGGCTGCCGATCTTGCTGGTGAAAAGACATTGTTTTTTTTTGTTTTTTGTTTTTTTATACCTAAGTAGTATGTTTGTTACTGCTTCTGCAGTTCTGGAGGGAAATGTTTATCCGTAGAATACACTGACAAGGTTGGCGAAATTGCCAAGAGTCATGGCCTGAAGCTTCATATTGATGGAGCTCGCATTTTTAACGCCTCTGTGGTGAGTAGTAGTATGGTGTCTTTGTTCAGTCTTCAGATATCAATTTTATAGAGGATTGAGGTCTGAAAGAAACCATATATCCAAGTAAGATGTACAGTAGAGTATATAATTTGTCTCTTCACTTAGAAACTTTAGACATCTGTGCGTGCGTCCTAGCCTCTCTTATCCATTATTATATTCGTTGAGCCAGGCACTTGGAGTTCCTGTGGACAGACTTGTGAAAGCCGCAGATTCAGTTTTGGTATGTTCCAATTTTCAGAGCACGAGAACCGAGCAGAGCTCGGATGGCTAGCTCAGCCGGTGGGCAGGCAGCCGGCGAACTCGCGTTTCTCACCGGTGTTCGACCCCCAATAAATTATGTTGCCTCGCGTGGAGCCACAATGGAAATGCGATGCGCCCCATCGCCCACAGGTCCATGGTTGGATCCGGTGATCTCACAAAGGACGTGATCAAGTGATCTGAGTATAGTTATAGGATTTGCTTGTGTACGTATGGCGTGCGTGTGTAGGGTTAGTGTGTGTCTGTACATGAGCACAGTTGTACCCAGATAAGAGGCGAAATTTTTTTTCAGAGCACTATGATCAGCTACACTACTTACATGTGAATGGACTATAGATACATGTATAATGGTGCTTCTATTTCTCTTTGAAACTTAACCTTCAGGTATGCATGTCTAAAGGTTTAGGCGCCCCTGTTGGATCAGTTATTGTTGGTTCAAAGGCCTTCATTGACAAGGTGTGGTCATTTGTGTTTTTAAGTTTAAACCGCAGCGTTGTATTATTGTAAAAAGAAAAGAACTGCAAGTTAGAATTGAAATATGAACAATACCTTCAGGCTAAAATTCTTCGAAAGACGGGAATGAGGAAGGTTGGAGTTCTCTGTGCTGCTGCTCATGTTGCCGTCCGCGACACTCTGGGAAAGCTTGCGGATGACCACAGAAAGGCTCCTGTTCGGCTCTTCTTGTCTCGTCTTGTTTCAGCTTATTCTCTCTCACAGAACACTATTGAATCATCCGGAACCAGCCGGTATACAGTACTTTTTGTGTACCAGCCGAACACCCTGTAAGGCTTTGGCAGGTTTGTTTTTCTCTTTTATCAAAAACTTAGTCAGAATTGGCTGGCTGTACGCTGTTTAAGGCCAGAATTTTTCCCTTTTTCTAAAAAGACGGTTTATTTTTCCCGGAATATTTGTTGCCCGACCTTTTATCCTACTTAAAACAGCGGGGTAAAAAGAATACACTGTGCCATTGCATTTTCTAGAAAACAAATCGACGAAGCCTTTTTTCATTAAAAAAAACAAATCCAAACCTTCATTGACTTGAAGTTCTGAACTTGTCACTCTTGTTCATTTGCCTAGAGGGACTGAATAAAATTGAACAGTTCACAGTGGATTCAGCTTCAGTCGAGTCCAATATGGTCAGCCTCCTATATTATTTCTCATTATCCACAATATATGTAACTGTAAACGTCCCATTAATTTGTAACATATCCTATGCTTTGTAAGGTATTCTTGGATATTGTGGATTCACGCATATCATGTGACAAGCTGTGCCAAGTCCTGGGAACGCACAATGTGCTTTCAAATCCAAGGAGTCCAAAAAGGTGAAGTTCCTTTGCTGTTTAGTAGTTTTTAATAAGATTAGCATGTCAAGTATTTTTCTAATAAGATTTACAATGTACATTGTTTTTAAAATATGATTTAAAATTTTCAATATCTTTGTTAATGCTATATGAAGGGTGGGCCTGGTGCAAGCGGTAAAGTCTTGTCGCCTGTGACCGGAAGGTCCCGGGTTCGTAGTCGCGGTCTCCTCGCATTGAACATGCGAGGGTAAGGCTTGCCACTAACACCCTTCTCCAGACCTCGCACAGAGCGGGAGCTCTCTGCACTGAGTATGCCCTTTTTGTTGATGCTATATATCGTATTACCATTCTTCTGGACTTTGTGGAGTATTACCATTACTAACTTCACTGAGACTACCAAAATTAGCAGTCTTTGAAACCCAGACAATACCATTATACTACTTCCATTCTAACTATTCATATGACGACCTCCTTTATTTATGCAGTGTCAGGCTTGGCCTTCATTACCAAATTTCAGATACCGATGTTCAATATGCACTGACGTGTTTTAACGTAGATATGCAAAAAAAGCTCACGCCGTTTCTACTTTTAACTATTACTGTTCTGGTTCGTGTGTGGCAGTGTGAATGTCACTGATACGATCTTATGTTTTCAGAAAGCTGTTGAAGAGCTACTAAAGGGCAGTACTGAATTCGAGCATTTGGCAGATACTACTACCAAGAACTCCTATGGGCACTAGGACACCCTGATGCATCAGCTCGGTGGCCTTGCTTGTCTGTAATCAACTCGAAGATATTGTAGCCACACCAAACCTTTGCTGAATAAGTGTTGCTTTTCACTCATTTCTCGGATGTGTTCGTTCTTGTGCTTTAGTCTGTCCAGAATTGCCTGATCCTTTTCACTTCCTGGTAAGACGGATCACGGATGTGGTGAAATGAAAATGAATAGGTCTTTCCCTAAAATAAAAAGGTAAATATGGCAACAGAAGGAAAATATTTAGAACAGAGCCTATAGCATGCAGAGAGGGAACACAATGAAAAGCAAAGGTAAAACCCAAGCATTTCATTTGCAAATGCTGAAAATATGACTCAGAGGATACTCGTAGAACAGTGTTGGGTTTACAAGATGTCTGTCGAATATTTTTGGTTTTCTTTCTCCGAATGACCTGAAACATAGGCGCATGGGAAACAAAGGTTTATCCGTCGAATGCTAGAAATGAGCTTAATGGGCCGAGCTCTTAGTATTGCTCTCTGCATGGAACATCGTTGTTTTTGCTCTGCCTGGATAATAACATATGGAGCGAGGATGGGTTCGAGTTTGGGCTTTATGCTTGACACAAGCTTTAATAACCTGTCCCCAGTTTAAGACTTTTAAGTCTGGATTTTTATTTCACATCGTTCAGATTTAGGGCTTAGGAAAGGCTTATCATTCAGGAAATGCTACTAGCAGCAGCAGGTATGAGTTGTTCTATCTTTACCTCACCAAGCTAGACCCTTTGTCGTCTGCCGATGCCTCCAGTACAACTACCACATGCTGTGTCGTTTGTGAAGATGCTCTTCGTTCCTGTAGCTCCTCCAGTGTCCACGCAGTCCTCCCTGCTGGCTGCTGCCGATCGCACCAGGACAATTCTGAAGTCTATGCTACGCAGGCTGCACGCACCGCTGCGCCCTAGCACTATATAAACAGGAGCGTGCTACGCTACGCACCCAGAGCAATGTCAGCGTCATAGGCATTGTGCTGGCTGCAGTGCACGTACAGTACAGACGCTGCTATCGGGAGAGCTGCACTGCACAATAGGCAGTAGCATTGGCATCGTTGGATGCTGGCAGCGGCGGATCCAAGAAATATTTTAGGAGGTTGAACAACACTTCTCAGCCCCCTACATTATAGAATTTTGTCTAAAAATTTGTATGGCTCTACAGTAATTTGTTATGTTTCGGTATGGGTAGGGGGGCTTGAGCCTCCCCCTGCTGGATCCGCCCATGGATGCTGGGTTAGGCCACGCTCACGCAAACCCTTGATCAGGCGTCCAGGCGACGAGCGGGGATCCAGCCAGTCGATCGAGGCAGAGGCGACCGATGCAAACGGCCGCGGCCGCGGGGGCCGCCTGCGCGCACGGATGACGGCACGGCAGGTCGGCAGAGTGCCTGTGCCTCGGCTGGATCCATGCACCGCCGGAGCCCACCACGCAGCACACAGAGGTGACGGGATGGGGCACGGCGGCCGACGAGACGCGTGCGTACAAGTCTCGTGACGAGACGAGATCACGAGGAGGCGCCGACGATCTCGCTGCCGAGGGCGCGGGGCGCACCCGTACCGCGCGGCGGCCCCGCGCTGGCGCTCGCCGCCGCTTATACAGTCGTCTCCCTGTCATGGGCCATATGTGCTGGTTCGGTCGTTTAGCTAGGCCCGGGCCCGTGATGGTTCTGGCCTTCTAGGCCCGCCCGCGCGCGCGCGGTCAGGAAAGGAAACGAGCAGGACACGGGTAAAACTGCTGGGCCGGATGCATGCATTTGCATGGAGACGGCAGACCTATCTCAACTCAAGGCTCCACTCAAAAAAAAAAAAACTCAACTCAAAGGTGTTTCTAGTAGTGAGGAAACTATCTCTATCAATCAAAAAACAGATCAACTGAATCCAGATGCATGATTGGTTAGCATGTAGCATAAAAGGCGGTTGTGAGTTCACTTCACCGGCTCCGGCTCCAGCTCCTTCAAGGATACTGTAGCAACTAGCAAGTAGTAGCATGCAGCTTCAAACCACTACTGGTCTCCGGACTAGCTAGCAGCTCCGGAGAAACTCGACTGGTGTTTTCTGTAGAATCATGTGATCGTGTCTCGACAGGTAGTGCTGCCCAGACAGCACTGAAAGTCAAGGCGCGGACAAGACTGATGTCGTCCGATCTGTCTGCGCGATTGATGAGATTAGATGAGAAAGATGAGTCAATGTCCGTATGATGACCGTATGTAGGAGTACATGTACATGCAGACTGGGCTTTTATTGGACAGAGAAAGGGAACCTCCGGATTATTATATCGTAAACTATCGTAAATTTTTAATCGAACAAGATTTTCTCTCACACCAAACCAGCTAGCAGTACTTCTTCACGATCCAGAACAAACAAGCACAGCCAAAGGAATAGGCCGCCAGTTCACTACTTCCCGGCCGGCCGGTAGTCTCCTAAAGCACGAGAACAGATGGCCATGCATCGTCAGCCCATCACCGAGTGATCACCAAGCTGTAAGAGACCACAGAGGCACCGAGTGATTAACTGCCTGATTAGCCGTCTTTCGAAAAATTTCTGTAGTACGACAGCGGCTTTTCGCTTCTGAACTCGGGGAGGCTGGACACTGTAATCCTAGATCCCTAGCATGCACCAATGTAGCCGGGTGGCGCCATGGCCTTGTTTTCTTTAAAAGAAACAGGAGGGGAGGAAAAGAATTACTCCGTCTACCGAAGAATACAACGTACTATGATATCCACGCCGGTTAGAGTAGTTCAAATTTAACCTTACCTATTGGTTGAGCCGTAGCTAAGGGTGTTTGGATCCATTTCAAAAACTAATTTAGTACTGCCTCCATTCTAAATTATAATTTATTTGACTTTTTTGACCTCAAGTTTGACCACTCGTCTTATTCAAAAAAATTATGCAAACATAGTCAAATTTAAGTCATTCTTAAAGAATTTTTGTTAATAAAGCAAACCACAACAAAAGAAGTGATATTTAGCACAAATTTTTAAATAAGACGAGTGGTCAAACTTGTGGTAAAAAAAGTTAAACGAACTATAATTTAGAACGGATTTAGTACTTTCTAATCCTAAAATACCTGGTACACGTGGTAGGGCCCCTCATATACCAACAGTAGTTTGTAGGTACCGACATCTACCTTCCTGAAGAAGACAGCGCAACCTCTCATGTGCACCTGACGTTCTACAATGACATCACCATCATCACTGTCCTCATTGGTGTGGGCAACAAGACTTAGTAACATCCGTAGTCTCTCCCTCTCACCTGTAAAGCCATCCCCTTCAACTATAAAAGGGGATGCGCTCCCTCCAACGAAGAGGATCGAGTCCTTCAAGTTGAGATTCACTAGATCGATACCGACAACCCCTCAAACACACGCTTAAACACCTAGCTCATAACGGAGCTCTGGTAGCTCTCGGCCCTTCCGGTCGGACCCGACCGGGCCTCTCGAACACCCCACCTTTCTCCTTCTCGTTTGTAACCCCACTACAGACTTCGAGCACCTAGGCTCAGGAATAAAGTCACCGACCGACCCAAACTGGACGTAGGGCATGTTGCCTGAACCAGTATAAATTCTATGTCATTGAGTGCTAGGCCACCTCCGATCACGACGTATAACAAAACTATAAATATTCACTAGTTGGTCACTTTCTGTACCAACAGTTGGCGCCATCCGTGGGGAAGACGCTGTACGTTCAACACTTTTTGGTCACCGGATGGCCCATCTTTTCACCACCTCTGCCGTGGTGGGCTCGGGCGATACGATTCGCTTCGGCTCGCTGGAGTATCCCGCACTCTCGCCTGCGGGGATGCGGGTTCCACCCGTTTTCGAGCCATCCCAGGCCTTCCTCTTCGGAAGCCTGGACTTCGCCGCCGACTGGCTCGGCGTGCTCCACCTCCGTGGGGAGACTCGCGACCCGACACTTGTCAGAGAGACGTCCTCCATCGACTCTGGGGCGCGCGACCTCAGCGGCGCGGCATCTGCGCCTCATTCCGAGCAAACTCTCTGCTCCAACCCCGCTGTGAGTAATATACATGTCGTTCTTTACTTACTACATTCTATCTTCCGCCAAAAACCCAGAGGGCTGTCGCCGTCCCTTTCGCGGCCACCGTACGACCGGTTCCCCTACGGCCTCGCGTCTCCCATGGACGTGTACGCCCAGGGGCTCCAAAAGATTATGGCGCCGCCTCCTCTCACGTCTGAGTTCGTGGGGATGGCGAGCTACGCTCCCACCTATTTCCTCGACATCATGGACGATGATGTCGGGAGTGACGGCTCGAGCATCAGTGACGTGGCACCCAGCCACCGTCCGTCCCGAGAGTGCGCTATGACGGACGCTCTAGAACAGCCACTAGGGGCAACGGAGCCCTCGCGGACTCACGCCCATCCAGGCCCTCGCACGGAGGCCCCCGAGCTCACACGTGAGCACGGGGAGGATCTACGACGACAGTGGCCCAGCCACCGACCGCATCAGCGCGCTCGGCACACCACGCTGCGCCCTGTGCGCATAGACCGATGAACTACGCTCGGGGTCGCGCCCGTCAGGTCTGGCGCAATACCCCGGTTAGGGGGACCGATCCCCCGCAGTTCGCTCGGGCCAGTCAGAACATTGCCACCGCGATAATGCTTCTACGTAGCCTGACCGAATCAAACGACCCTCGCGAACAGGCGATCCACCGGAACCTCCGGGCAATGGTGGAGACCACCGTCGTTCAGCAAGAGGAATGCTCCCTGTATCGCGACGTCGACTCACGACCTCGCTCCCCGCTCAGGGAACATGGACGCAGTAGATGGGGCACTACGCCCTGTCATGGCAACAGCCGCTGAGCATGGCACACGAGGTCGCAATGGCACCTCGTCTTAGCCTGATGACCGCACCGCACCAACCGCCCATCTACGCGCGGCTCGGACCAAACCAAGGCACATGCAGCGGCTACTGGAGTCCCAGCACTGACGGCTCGGGACCACCAACCTTTGCCCAACACCCCCACCAAGCGCCGTTCTCACCGCGCTTCAACGGAGGCCACGACAGAGGTAAGGCCAAGCGCTAGGATTAAGACGAGGGCCCCACCACGCAGAAGGGAAAAAAGAACAGAAAGGACCGCCGCCGACCGGCCAACTCCGCGTTGGTCGCCACGGCGGATTTACGGGCACTCAGCCCCAGCAAGACCCTCCAGGACACTTTCACGAGCTCATGGAGAGCCCGTGCACCAACCACAACTATCCTGTCAACCATCTCTACAAGGACTGCTAGCTCCTCAAGCGCCTGCTGAGGCAGACTGGCAGGCCAAGGGAAGAAAGAGGCGTAGCGGGCTAGGATCCAGACGACTGAAGGCTGAAGTGATCTGACCGGACACCTACCGACTGAAGGACAACAATGACCACACCCTCTCCAAGCACCCTGGAACAGCTATGTCGTTTTTTCTTCCCCTAAGTTTTGGTCTTACCATTATTTACTTAAGCGACGCTCCTGTAAGAGCACCCTGACCCGAACACTTTTTGGCTCGGGGCGCTCGGGGGCTCCACTAGGGGACACTACTACCTCTCTATTTTGTTTACTGTCGCGTGGAGAAATCCCTTCCTACCCTAACAAAGGGGTGGTTCATTCCCTTAATTTACCTTACCTAGCTTTGCATTAAAAATTCTGACCGATCGCACCCCGCCTTTTCCTACGGTTACAAGCAGTTGAGCCTCGCGGGCCATGCCCCAGGCTCCCAAGGTTGCAGCCTACGGGACAAACGGGCAGGTACGAGAAAGAAAGAAATAAAAAACAAAGTTATGCCAAGGGAAAGCTAAGGGACGAAAGGGAACAAGCTTCCCCGAATGGAGTGACTCCATCACAGAAAACAAAATACCATTATAACCGTTAAGCACACAGAAATATTTACAACAGGGGCTCCCCCATGAACTTAAACCCCTTTTACATTTACTACACATCTCATATCCTACAAACTACTGAACCGGGCCGGCGGCATCTACTGGCGGCGTGATTGACGAAGGCGCAGGCTGCTCACTCCCCGGCGGCACGACGTTCGGCTCGGTCGAGGCCGAGGCAACATCCCCCCAAACCAGGATCCGGGCTATCCGCAGGCTCGGAAGCGTCCTCTCCACGCATGCTTCGGGCCATGTCTTGACAGTGAACGTCCATCACCCACTCAGCGGAGACTTGCTCTAACATCGACCGCGCATGCGGCAGCGAGCTCTCCCCGATTGATTGGATGTCCTCCATGCTTAGACCTTCAGCATACCCATTGCAGATACCGGCGAAGTCCAGGTTTGGGTGGTGCGTCGCCACCGAGGTCAGCACCCCCGACGCCCCGTAAAACAGCCCGCTCCTGACAAGGTCCCGGACTGCATCCAGAACCTCCGCTAGCTGGATTGCGGGCGCGCTCGTACTTGGCGCCGACCTGAAGACTTCTGAGACGATGAGCCAGGCAACGTTGCGGATCTGGTCAAGATCCCCTTCGAGAGCACGTCGCTCTTCATGGGACTTGGCCAGCTCCTCGGCATTCCGGCTAAAGCTCGCCTTGGTCGTCTCTAGGTCTCGCTCCAGCGCCCTCACCTTCTCACCCAGCTCTAGAAGAAGGGCGACAAGCTCAGAAATAACCTGAGGGAAAAATCAACACCATGAGAAAACAAAAAAGGTATGCACCGATGCGAGAGGCCTCAAGGGTGGAGAGATCCTTTGCCTGCCGAGCCACCTGATCGCGCAGCCAGGCACTCGTGTCCTCCGTCCCCATCACCCGACCCTGGAGCACGAGCACCTCCTGATCCGCCTCCAACCGGGCCATCTGCTCCGCCTCCAGAGCCTTTTGTGCCAACTCCAGGGTGGCCCGCACCGGCTCCAGGGCCGCCAAGGCATCTTGAAGCGCCGTCTCGGTGTTCTGTCTCATCCCCACGCCCAAAATCGCCTCGGCTGCGCAACGACGCCGTGGTTAAACAAAATTCCATCTCAAACTAAAAAGAACACGCACGCCCGCTAAAACAACCCCCCCAGACAGTTCTGCCCGAACCACCCGGGGGCTCGGGGGCTACACCGTGGGGTGCTCTCGCCGCACCCGCCGACACAACAGAAAAACCTCCCCCGCTGACAACGCAGAAACCCCCCCAGCCGATTCTGCCCAAACCGCCTGGGGGCTCGGGGGCTACACCCGCCGGTAAGACAAAAATCCCGGATGATTCTGCTCAAAATCGCTTGGGGCTCGGGGGCTCCTGTCGGGTTCATAAACCCGAGGTCCCTCAGGGACCGGCTTCCACACCAGGGCTCGACCCAAGAAAGCAGCATATAGTTCATGGGCTGGCTCAAGAGTCTAAAACACAACGGGGCAGAAGGACAGTCCAGTCGCCGATCGGAAGGTCTACCCAAAGGAACAAACACCCGCTCGTCAACTTCTTCGGCCCGCCTCCGACCGGAGAACTCGCCTCGGATACCAGCCGCCTCCAGGCGGTCTCTCCGATCAGAAGGCCTGGCCCAAGACGCTGCTTCCTACTCCGACCCCGCATCTCCGACCGGGGCCCCCGTAGGAAGCCTGCTCGCCGCTCTCCTCCGACTGGCGCGGCAAGGGCCGACCGGGGCCATCCGACCGAGGATGCCCGCTTGGAAGGAACCAGGGGCAAATGGGGAAGGCAGTGCACAAGTCAGACCATGATACCAGGACCATACCCTGTACGCCTGCGGGAACAGTGCTCCACAACCGCCCTGACACACACAGTATTGTAGCCGCCGACATTTATGTCTACAGTATTGTGGGCGTCGTTGAACTCCCGTACAGCAAAAAGCCCCCCAAATACCTCTGGGCATCGGTAGTACTGCGGGCGCTAGGATTCACCATACCTGGTACACGTGGTAGGGCCCCTCACATACCAACAGTATTTTGCAGGTATCGACATCTACCTTCCTGAAGAAGACAGCGCAACCTCCCATGTGCACCTAACGTTCTACAGTGACATCAACAGTATTGTAGGCGCCTACCATCATCACTGTCCTCATCGGTGTGGGCAACAAGGCTTAGTAACATCCGTAGTCTCTCCCTCTCACCTGTAAAGCCATCCCCTTCATCTATAAAAGGGGATGCGCTCCCTCCAACGAAGGGGATCGAGTCCTTCAAGTTGAGATTCACTAGATCGATAGCTGATAACCCCTCAAACACACGCTTAAACACCTAGCTCATAGCGGAGCTCTAGTCGCTCTTGGCCCTTCCGGTCGGACCCGACCGGGCCTCTCGAACACCCCATCTTTCTCTTTCTCGTTTGTAACCCCACTACAGACTTCGAGCACCTGGGCTCAGGAATAAAGTCACCAACCGACCCAAACTGGACGTAGGGCACGTTGCCTGAACCAGTATAAATCCTGTGTCATTGAGTGCTAAGCCACCTCCGATCACGACGTACAACAAAACTACAAATATTCACTAGTTGATCATTTTCTATACCGACACTAAGTTAGTGCCTAACTTTCTGTAGCAGTGTGTTGTAAGACTAAAAATACTTTCTATAAAAATACTTCGCAAGAATGCCACATATCTATACTTTAAGGAAGTTGGTAGTTACAAAACACACCGACAAGAAAGAAACAACTAGATATGCATCAAATACTCCCTCCGTCATGTAAAAAGTGTCATAATAAGTATAATTAGATTAATCATTCAATATATTTTTATAATAAATTTATTGAAGATACAACTATTGCTAATAATATTTTTATAAACCTAGTTAAATATAAGGAAGTTTGACCTGCATAAAATTCTGGGCAGACTTTTGTTTTTGAAAGGAAGGGAGTATCTCGCACCGAACAATCGAGATAGTGGTTCATTCTCATTTGTTGCTATTTAGATGCATCCCATCCCATGGAAAGAAGTATCTATAGCGAGGCCTCTATTCAGAGTCTCCGACACCCACTGTTGGAGTCTTCTATTCGAGTTTCAGAAACTTTTTGTTTAGGACATCATTTAATTTCTCTTATTCTCTAAACGGCCGTACTTAATTTCCAAACCATGTATTCCATTTTGGAAACTCTGACATTTTTTTATACGAATTACACAAACACAGACGTAGACGCTCAACACGCACGCACACTCAACCCTATGAACATACGGACACAAACCATACCCCTATGAGCACCTTCGAAAGACTATGCCGGCACATCAAGCTACAGCAGGTTAAAGCCTCGAACCCGCTACTTAACTACAGGAGTTTATAGGGGTGTTTGGGACTATGAAGCTCGATCTGCTTCAAGAAAAAATGTGGAGCAGCGAGAGCACCTAAAGAGATGCTCCTCAAACTTTAGGTTTTCTATGTAGCTACTCCACGTGGAAGCTTGTGGAGCAGTCATAAACACCCCCTGTATATGAGTGGTATATTGCATTGACCTGAAAATTAGATCAATATGGTCGAAATTCGCTCTTACCTAAAAGTATGCCTATTATTGATTTTAAATTATAATATGATGTTTAGACTGCAACTGCAAACATTACAATCTAGGGGACCACAATGCATGTAAACATGAGTAGTGTGAATGCACCAGTGTCATACATAGTTTCAAGATTATTTTAAAACTGTGAACCTGTGCTTTCGCCCTAGTTCGCTTGGGTTTGTTTGGTTGATAAATTATGGCTGAAAGTGCTGCTAGTTGATTTAGTGTGAGAGAAAAGTACTGTTTGTTGGCTGAAAAAATACGATTTATAAGTCAAACAAGTCCAAACGAACAGGTGTGTTTAATGTTCGTACTATGTTCAGTACTAGTTTCATTTGAAATAGTTCGAACGTGAAACCTAAGAAGATCCCGGGATCAACTACTCTCGTCAATTTCTTCGAAAACAATGGTTAATTTCCACATGGGCTGGCCCTAGCTAGAAGCATGGCACCAATAATGGCACCTAATAATGAAAAAAATCGCTATTATGCCCTTGCGTAAATAGTAATTTGGCAGCCTTTCAACCCCAATAAAGGGACGGACAATGAATCTTCTTGAGTTGGCAACCTTTTTCCCAATGGGGAACTGTCTCTTGATTGCGTTGCTATTGGCAATAGCACTTAACCTGCCAGGCCCTAGCAAGATTCCTGCCTAGCTGTGTTTTAGTAGTGCCTCTATCGTGCGGGTCACTTCAAGAAGCTATGCAACTACGGAGAGCAACTTATATATAAAATAATTATATATAGGTGTACTGGGCTAATCGGTGCATACAAGTGAGCCCGTGTTTAGTTGTCAGGCGAAATTTAAAAAAGTGCTACAGTATTTATTACATCGAATCTTGCGATACGTGCATGGAGTATTAAATATAGGCGAAAAAAAACTAATTACACAGTTTGGTTGGAAATCGTGAGACGAACGTTTTAAGCCTAATTAGACCATGATTGAACACTAATTGCTAAATAAAAACGAAAATGCTATAGTAAGCCCAAAATCCAAAATTCACCAAACTAAACACCCTCTGAGAATTTCTTCGAGATATATACTGTTGATCAACGTGTGAAACCCTGATCGTTTCGCTGAAATTTGGTTTATACTAATTTGTCGTGAGAGAAAAATATTATTCATTCGTTGAAAATTAATGCTGAAGTAGTGCCGAAGAACTAGACGATGATTATCATCACCTCCTAAATATTGATGCTCTGGATGTAGATGGACGACACGGCATGGGGTACGCATAGCCACTGCTCGGTTACTTAGCCGTGCCAGGCTTGTCAATGACAGGTTCACTGGCAAGCAATCATGGTTCGGCTGGCTGGCTGGTTGTCGGTGGTCATCCAACTCATAGAATTACTGTTCACATTATGTTAGAACAATACTTTTTTTATAATAATCAATCAGAACAGTATTTTTCAGTCTTACCGAACAAGACCTCTAAACATGCCCCTTCCAGCACGTCAGCCCAATGTGCTTGTCATCTACATGTCGTCGCCCCGGTAGCCTAATACATAAATCTAAGACATATTCCTATTACACATGAACTTAAGAAGACCAATAAATCAATCGTATATACATACAAAAATCCATCATCATAAACAAATCGCACCATATCTAGCCATCGCCACCATCTAGCTACAGACGGAAGGGGTGACTAGCAAGGGAACACAGCACTGAATGCCGGAATAAAGGGAAGAGAGGAGAGGGGAGCGACAAATGGAAGGGGAGCTAGGAGGCGAGCATGGCACACAATGGAGATGACAAGAGTTGGAAAGGAAGCGCGGATGGGAGAGGAGAAAGGAGTGTGGCTGAGTGGGTGTTGGGCCGATGAGGAGCGCGGCTGGGTGGGGACAATTAGGTGTTGGCTAGCTAGGATTTGAATTAGGAGGGAGAATTTATAGGCATGGCCATGAAGGGCAATTATTAGATTGGCTAATCGCGAACCATTAATGAATCATCATGCCATGCTCGTGCCGTTCCTATAGTCCGAAGATCAACATAAGCTATCGAATCGTGTTGATACAAGCACATGACGGCTTTGGACCATATACCTCGTGCCGCACATTTAGCCTGGACCTCTTGGCCATCTATAATGCTCGCTCACTCATATTTGAGCAAAAGAGGCAACTGTAACAAGTGCTTAAAAAAGTTTCTCCCAAGGCTGCGGGGACTTCGAAATTCACAAGGTAAGATCCTCCGATAGATTATTACCTTCTTCAAGGAAAACAGGCCAACGCCTATGGCGGCTTTTGGCCACATGGATAGTAGCGTTAGAGTGTACAGAATACTAACACATCACTCGAGCGATCAAATCATCCTATAGAGCAAATTCGACCTTTTTTGTCATCTCATCTTGTGTTTACTTAGTAGCCAGTGTCGTTATCATGGAGTTGCTTGTAGTCCATACTTATTACATTTTTATGCCATTCCACGCGGCAGATTATTTCTGGTTTACATACTAGCAGGTAATAACATAATAAATTTCACAACATAAATCATGACAAGAAAAAAATACTAGTATGTAAATCTTTAACATAATAGTTGAATCAACAACATCAACAATACTATGACACAACCAGGCATACTGAAATAATAGTTCAGATCACAGTTCTCATTTGCAGATGGAGACGCCATAGCTGCTGGTGGAAAATCCTCAACTAGTGGTGTTGTTGAAGTCAGGTCGAAGCAGCCGGCGGTGAAGACGTGTCATGCGCCCTTCGTCCCTCTGGAAAATCCTCAACTAGTGGTGTTGTTGAAGACAGGTCGAAGCAGGCAGCGGTGAAGACGTGTCATGCGCCTCCTCAACTAGTGGTGTTGTTGAAGTCAGGTGGAAGCAGCCGGCGGTGAAGACGTGTCATGCGCCCTTCGTCCCTCTGGAAAATCCTCAACTAGTGGTGTTGTTGAAGACAGGTCGAAGCAGGCAGCGGTGAAGACGTGTCATGCGCCCTTCGTCCCGGCAGGTGAGCGCACGTTTGAGTTTCCTTCTCTCTCTCCACACTAGATTTAAAGAAGTGGAGAGGGCTTCCATATTTAAGTATGGCAACATCCACTTTCACTAGTAAGGTTGATCTAAAGTTCACCCACTTCTGCATATGCACATATGAATGGGCCTTTGATATTTATTATGAATTTTTGGGATTTCTCTGTTGGGCCAAGGTCATGCACGTGAATGCATATATTCCATAATAATAATTCCCCACTAGACCTCAAATATCTGTTAGTGATCTGCTTGTTCCCACTACGGCACTACTGTTTAACATACTAGTATTTTAGCTAGAATGTTAAGTTGAACTTTTGCCTAGAGCCTAGGGGTCTTGCGTTGTATTGCATAGGCTGGAAGCGGTGGCTATTGGGGTCATCTCTATAACTAACATATTTGCCAAGTGTTTGTGAGCTTGTAGAAAATTTAATTAGTCTATTCAGCCCCTCTAGTCATCCATAGATCCTTGCAGGGCGTGGAAAGAGTCAACCAGGGTGCACAAGGGTTTGGAGCCTGCGATGAGCATGGTGATCGATGCTGGCTCAACGCAGATCGACAACCATTGGAGGCGTGATGACAAACTCTGTGCCACAGGTTGAATGCAGCCCGACAACCAACTGGTGCCCCGAGAAGCAATATATTGCTAATAGCACCTAACCTTCGGCGTGGCTCTCCATCTTCACAAACATTCTTCTAGTACCACTATTGTGCATCATCGCAACTATGCATAATGCATGAAATGTGTATGTGTAGGACTCTCCCACAAAAGAGCCCATATTTGTGGATACTATAAGTGACAAAAACATTATGATGAGGTATCTTGCATACTAAATTGGACAGTAGGGGGACCTCATCTTTCGCTGTCGAGGCATCAAGACGCCGTTTTTATAACAAGAAGCAATGATGATAGGTGGGATCAACGGTGGAGAATCAATGTTGTGATAACTAGGTGGATCCAACGCCTGAAAAGAACTAATACTAAATGGCAAAGACAAAAACCGGTAGTGAAATGCAAAATATCACTACCGGGTCGTGGCTTCACCCGATAGGGATTGACAGGCGGTGGTCATAGTGATAGGCACCATCACTGTCAGGTATAGCTTCCCACCAATTTTCTAGATCGTCGCCCTACCACCCGATAGTGATTAGCACACTAGTGTAGGAGTGGGTTTCAGTCCCGGTTGGGAAACCCCCTCTAGTCCCGGTTTCCCAATCAGGACTGCCAATCCGGGATTAAAGGCCCGGCTTTAGTCTCGGTCCCCTCAACCGGGATTGATTTGGGACTTCTAGTCCTGGTTGGTAATACCAACCGGGAGTAAAGGCGGCTCCAGCCCGGGCCCCAGGCGCTGCCACGTATTACACCTCCAGTACCAGTTGGTTATACAAACCAGCACTGGATGTCTCTTTTTCTTTTCTTTTCTTTTACACTTTCTTTGCATTGAATATTGTACGCACATATTAAGAGTGTAACTAATTAAGATGTTATATATTACAATGATCATCCATCCCACAGTCAGATTTCATAAAAAACCATAATAAATTTAAACCAAGTCATTACACACTAGATGCCCAAGTACTCCCCAAAGTTCATGCAAACATAGTATGTCACCACTACTACCTAATGAAGTTGACTTTCTCGGATGTGGTATCCAAAAATATCACTGATGAAGACCAACACATTAACTAGTGCACTCTCCCTTGCTTCACAACTACGAGCACATGGTTTACTAATGACGGATAACGGTGCTCGAGAAGTCTGTGGGTCTCCCCTCTTAGTCGTAAGCAGCTTTGCCTAAAATCCTTCCAAGGTGAGTGTTGGCCATTCATGAGCATATTTCCAATCATAACCCAATTGATATATTGTCTGGTTTAGAATGACTTCAAAACTGCACCATTTGTAGGTTAAGTCATAGTCCTCAACCTGTAAGTGTTGGCAGAAAAAAGGTTATGAGAACCAAGCTTTGCAACTTATAACAACAAATCCAGATAAGCTATGAGTTCGACTTCGACTTTACCACATCATTTCGGTTGTTTCGAGCAATGCTTGCACAAAAGCCCTGAACATCATGACGCATGTCCGCATTTATAGCTTGTATTAGCACGGAGGATAGTGTAGGCAGGGTGCACCCAATATTCTCAAGCTTAGTTACACATGCAATGACATCATATTTTTGTGCAACAGTCTGCTGGGTGCCTTTATTCCCATCTCTGAGATTTGTACAATACCTCTACCCCTCCTAGGGGTGATGGAAAAATTTGATATTGGATTAATGGACCATTATCTACATGAAAGGTCTGAACAACCATTTACTAAACCCGAAATTTGAGAGTGTCTCTTTAAGCCAAATAATTCAGTCAATTACCTACAGTACATTTAAGAATCACATATATATACATATTAGAAAATATATTTATATAGACGTATTTGATACATTAATTTATTAGAAACATATAGAGTTGCTTACTATGCTTGAATGATTAAACGGTAGATCCAGCAACACTAGATCGAATCACATCCACTTTACATAGCCGCTGAAACCTATGACTTTCGACGAAGGAAGACGACGTCCAACCATCTCTTCTCACTAAAGTCAATATATCAAAAAATTATATCCCTGGAGACAATATTTTTCATACACGAAAATGCATATCACTAAAGTCAATTTTTTTTTCATAAGTCTACAAATATCAAAATTCACATAACTAAACCCTATATATCAAAATTCAAATCATTGTAGTCAATATTTATCATATACCAAAATGCATAAACACTAAAGTTAATATATCAAAATTCATATATGTATGTCACTGAAGTCAATTTTTTTATAAGTCTATATATATATATATATCAAAATTCGCATCAATAAACCATATATATCAAAATTAATATCGCTAAAGTCAATATATCAAAATGCATAACACGACAATATATCAAAATTCATATTTGTATATCACTGAAGTCAATTTTTTTATAAGTCTATATATACCAAAATTCACATCAATAAACCCTATGTATCAAAATTCTGCATATTTCCAAGCCCGGTTTCCAAGCACGAACGGATGACAAGGGGTTGGCAACAAGTATTACCACCTGGCGGTAGACGAAGGTCGAGGCCTAGGACGGAGACGAAGAAGGCGCCGGCGGAGGCCGGAGACATGAAGGCGCTAGTCGGAGATAAGGAGGGCGATGGAGCCGTTGTGCGCACTGGAGATCAGGAGGACGAGGGCGCCGCGTGAGCCGGAGCCAAGGACGAGGGCGAGGCCGGCCGACCGCCAGAGGACGAGGACGAGAGAGCGCCGCTGCGCGCCGGGGAGACGAGGACAAGGGCTCGTCGTGCGCTCGCCGGAGCTAAGGACGAGGACGCTGGCCAACCAACGGAGGATGATGACATGGGCGCGCCCGTGCGTGCATGCCAAGCCGAGGACGAGGACGAGGACCCGCCACGCAAGCCAGAGAAGAGGGCGAGGTCAAACGAGCGGCGCACGGCGGCGTGGTGGAGTGCGTGGCATGGATCCGGCGACGCTTGAAAGGAGAAAGAAGAAGAGAAGACATGGGTATACGTAGGGTTGGTACCTTTAGTTCCGGGTTGGGCCACAAACCGGGACTAAAAGGCCTCTAGTCCTGGTTGGAGGTCCCTTTAGTTCCAGGGTTGGAACCCAGGACTAAAGCCAAATTTTGGCGCGCGGCGGAACTGCTGCCTAGCCGACAGTTTTGTTTCCCGCCCATGCAACAGTTTATAACATATCCTTTAACATAAATAGGCTAAAAATTAGAAATTGCATAGTAAAATTCAAAAAAATACAATACAAATTTGCTTTTATATACAATTTATGATGCTTTTGTCTCATGCTTTAAATGTTTAATAACATATGCTATAAAAAACAAATTTCAAATCTTAGAAATTCAAACATAGTTTTCTTTGACAAGATGATTTCAAATGAAAAAGTTGTCATAACTTTTCGTGATCTACAACTTTTGTTTTGGTCATTTCTCCATTTGAGAACATTTTAAAAATTTAAATTTCAAATTTTAGAAATTCAAACATAGTTTTCTTTGACAAAATAATTTTAAATCAAAAAGTTGTCAACTACAAAGTTGTGTAATTTTTTAAGATCTATAACTTTTATTTTGGTCATTTCTTCATTTGACAAAGTGGTGCTGCACATTGTTAACAAATTTACATCTCTCTTATAGGAAGAGATCTTATAGGAGAGAGAGATGTAAATTTGTGAACAATGTAGACTACGACTTTGTCCGGACGAAGAAATGACCAAAATAATAATAAAGATCTTAGAGAACCTTACAATCCATACAAATATAATTATGATATCCATACAAATAAACCTAATGAAACATAATTAACTTGCATACAAACATAATTAAAATATCCATACAAATAAACCTAATTAAAGTACATAACTGTTAGAATAAACTAGATTAAACATAACAATATGAATAAACCTAACTAACACGTGGATCCTATAAACCGGCTGCAACCCAAGTTTGTCTCCACTGTCAGTAGTGTATGTCTCGTATTGTGTAACCACAGTCATTATGTAATGCAAGGCCCGCACTACAACACTCTCCATTGCCTCACAACACCGAGGACATGGCATCCCATAGATGTAGCCTACTGACGGACTATCGATGGCCTAGTTCTACCTAAATCTCACGTAATACTGGATGCCAGTTGTCATCCTCTGGCCCATCACTTCCACAAAGTCCCAGGCGTACCCCAGTCGCTTAAGAGCTTGCGTGAGAATGGGCTACAAGCTACATGTAGCATAGGTGAAATCATAGAGCAAAACCTGCAAGCGGACAAACAAAAAATATCAGGAAGCGCTCATATAATAATAAGAATAAATAAACATTACCCTTATATCATACACGACGTACCACATCCATATAGTTGAATGTCGCATGCATGCCTCTCGCTTACTCACGGCACATCTAGACTGTGCTCACGTAAAGCTTCTATCTTCAAGGATTAGAAATCAGACATATGGTAGCCAATTTGCTCATTTGCCTGCAAAGAAAGCAGCACGACATCGATCTAGGCGCCTATCTTGGTTGGCAATCGTCATCTAGTCTGCACGATATCCTGGCGCACCTCATTATTGTATCTAATAGGGATGTCGAAGGTGAGACTGCACGTCCATAACTGGCTTCCTTCATCATTCACGACCTCACTTGCCATCGTCTCGAAGATGTCTCACACCCCAAGCAGCCATAGTGCTGATTCCAGCCACTTGACCGGTTTTATAGTATGTGACATATGCAACAATCATATTATAAATGAATGTATATATGTAAAAATTATATTAGCACGTAAAACTTAAAATATTCCATACTATTGATGGGTCTAGGTAACGCGGAACGACCCTATCTGACGATGGCCCTATCTTGATGATTTATTGTTTATATATATTTATATATATATACATATATACATATATATATATAATATATATACATATACGGTAAGGCTATTCTACAGCTGGTCATAGAATAAGTTATTCTGTAGCCACCTCCATTTACGATAATTTTATATACTAATTTACAATAAAGTGAATACATATTTACGATAGTTGTGTTACTATAACATATGAGGATATTTACCATAACATTATAGTAAATCACATAGTAAGGAGTTACTATAATCTCGTGAATTAACATAGTAATTATCGTAACTCAAAGTGGCCATAGAATAAGTTATTTTATAGCCTGTGCAGAATAGTGTATATGTATATGTATATGTATATGTATATGTATATGTATATGTATATGTATATGTATATGTATATGTATATGTATATGTATATGTATATGTATATGTAATTAGGAGCATAAGGCTTCCAATAATTCTTTTTGGAATTTTTTCACAAATATGCTCTGGAGGTATGAAAATCATGACCCTAGCTTGGCGCCATTGTTGGTCTAGTTCCACCAAACTTGGGCTCCCCACTGTGCACCAACCAAACCAGCCAAGATCTATGGCGCCAAGGTGGTGTTTTTTGCCCATCCATCGGCCTTCTTTCTCCCCACCTCTCCCACTTTGCCCTGGGCCCTATATATGCCCCCAAACCCTATTCCCCTAATCCCCTCCCAAATAGATTTGGTATATATTAGTCGGATTTTTCCACCTACTAGGGTTTCCGAATTTTTATTTATTTTAGCCCTTTTTGAAATTTTTCACAAATATGCGGTTCTAAAATGAAAAAGGTATGCTTTCAAAATCATAACCCTTCAAGCTTGGCACCATTGTTGGTGGGGCCGAGCGATTTAGGTATGTCTGAAGAGGCGCCATAGATTTTTTGGCGCCTAGGTCTTGGGCTTGGCGGGCCCAGCGGCACCCATCGATGGCGATGATTGACCACGAGTTCCCCCACGCGAGGCACCTTGAAACCCGAATCATCCACGTCAAAGAGATCAATTTAGCGCAATATACATAGGTGGTGTTTTAAGTTGTTTCCTTACATAACCTTCATACAACCTTCCTACCCAAACCTTCTTCCTCTTCTTCTCTCCTCCCTCATATTGACATTTTTCGCGCATGTCTCCCCACTTTGCCCTACCTCAGGGATGAAGGACTTTAGAATCGGCATATTGGACCTTGGAAACTTTGATTTGATCTTTCAAGTTTTTACCTCTAGATCTTTTAGAGAGCAAGGTATCCTCAATCCTCCTCCTCTTTTCTCATTTTTTTCAAATAGATTTGGTATATATTAGTCGGATTTTTTCAACTTAAGAATCGTCATTACTTAGGGTTTCATGCAATTTTATTATTTATATTATCACACTCCTAGTAGGATGCCTTAGTAAGGCGTGGAAAAGCAACCAAACCAAGGTAACCTAGAAGATCCACAATGCATAGTCGTTGTTATTATATGGGTTCATTGTTGTGGATCAAATGAAAAACCCTTGTAAATGTGTAGGATGGTTTAATGTTAATTGCTTTGCAAGTTAACATAAAATAAAAAATGGCTAAATTGTAGTTATGATCGGATGATTAAATGCCGGGATTCAACCCATTGTCAACTAGCCTTAGTGGTGTTCTAGTGTCCATGTGCTTTTGCGGCGATCCTTGCAAGGTAGCCAAGTCTAATGAAGAGGACACATATAGGCAAACTGAGGTATTGGATGTGTTCTAATTTTGTGTTTGAGCCTACACTCATCGTCCCAAATGACCTCAAAATTTTATGTAAGCTTCATTAACAATATGGTGAGGAATTGATGTTTGTGTCATATGACATCTTGCATGAGTTTTTTTAAACCATACTAGAGCATTTTATTTTTTAACAATTGCATTTTTTCAAAATCGAGAAAATAACAAAAGTCACTATTCTCTCTCTTGCTCTCCTCCACCGCTCTAACCTGATTTTGAGCGGTGGATCGAGCTCCGGTGAGCTCCCAGATCAAACACTCACAAAAGACTCAAGACAAGGAATGGATGCAGACGTGGTGCATTGGTGGTGGGAGGCAGAAGGATCAGAGGACATGGAGATGATGGAGAAGAGACGTGGAGAGGAGGCAAAATGTAAAAATAAGGAGCATCACAAGAAAGAGGAGGAATGGAGGAAGAAGTTGCAAGCGGAGGTTCTCGGCGTGCACAACCACAATGGGATGGGGAGAGGAGAAGAAGCTGGTTTGAGCTAAGGAGTGAGGGAACTCGCGGAGTTGATGATGCGGCGACGCTGGGAAACAAAGGAGGGAAAGAAAGAAAGCGGGCTTTATGATGGAGGAGAATCCGATGGCATGCCCTCGGGAAGGGAAAGTGGCCTCGTTGCACTTTGTTCATGAGAGTAGTCTTCATTACTTACTAGTTCTATGGTTTATTCATGAACAATGTGAATTTGTCTGCATTTGAGTATTTGAATCATTTTGGACTTTTTATTGTGTTGTCATGTAATGCACTTTTTAAGTATGGGCATGGCAAAAAGGTCATGTACTACGTTATTTAGTTTTCTTAAATTTGCATGTACTTCTAGTATTATTGTGTTGTTGAAATTTTGTGGTCATGATCTTTGTTTAACTTTTGAATCACATTGCATCATATAACCATCCTTATTTAGTGAATCCCCATATATCATCTTCCATGCTATCTACTTAGCCCTCCAAGCTTTACCATAAGTTATCACATAACCTTCATACAATGCCTCAACGGTCCTGATAATTATCCTAACCTTCATGTTGGGTTCTTCCTACAATATTCCTATCAACCACTTAGCAATGAGGGTAGATCTCAACGATGCCCCTCAAGAAAGGGAAAGTGGCCTCGTTGCGATGCTTCATTACTTGCTGTTAGCACATGATCATCACAATTGTGGGCATGCTTAGGTCATGACAACTTTTGTGATTTTTCACTTTGTGGTGACCTTTTGCTTCCTTGGACAAACCCTCTATAGGCAAGCGTTCCTTGTCACACGCCTCAATGGTCCCGATAATTGTCCTAACCTTCATGTTGGGTTAACGGCATTCCTATCAACCGCTTAGCAATATGAATGCAAGACCTTGTAAGGTCTCTTTCACTTTGTGGTGATCACTTGGACAAAACGCCTACAACCACCTCTTCAATGCAAGAGAGGTCCTTAAATACCCTACCCTTCTCAATGCAGAGAGGTCCTTAAATACCCTACCCTTCTCAATTACCATGTTAGGGCTGGCCTCAGGAGCTTCTAGGAGCTCATCATCACTTCCTTCTACACACACCTGATCGAAATGAGCAAGATCACTAAACTCGTGAACTCTTAGATCACGACGGCTAGGAAAGATACGCCTCAGCATCTCAACATCACTCTCTGTCAGCTCTCCAATAGGACGATCATCATTAGAATCAAGAGCCCTTGCCATCTCATATGGCTTCGAATCATTCATAATTTCAACACTATTAGAGCCACATAATCCATCTCCACAGTGCACTTGCGCAGCAACACTGGGCACATCCATATTGTTAGGAATGTCTCCTGCAACATAAGTAGAAAAATAAGGAAAGAATGAAAAAATGGATGTAAGGAAGGAGGTAAGCTCCCAATAACCATGCGGATAAGACACTTACTTGGATGATTCTATGTCAAAGGGATCTCATGAGGAGGATCTACCACAACATCATGAGTCTAACAAACATCTCCAACTAGCTCATTGGGGGTAGATTGAGCATCGGGAACCATAGGTGTAACCTCCACATCCATATCAGGTTCCGGGACAGGAGGGTCAAAGTGTGCCTGCTGACCCATTGGTGGGGAAACCCATGAGGGATGGGATCAACTAACACCCGATGCACAACCATGTCCAAACTTTGGAACTGGCACTTCATAGCCGATCTCATATAGTTCTCCCACTGGTCTGCACATCAAATTGGGATCATCTTTCTTAGGATGTTGGGAGGGGAACCTAGGTGAAGTACACCCTCCACTATGATACCATCATCATCATCAGCTCTATGGCAATGTAGCTCCTCCCGAGCCCTTGCAACCAACTTACTAAATGAAGGCTTCTCATTGGATAACACAGACACGCTTTGCATCTCAACAAACTCAACATATCCATAGCGATCTCTTTCCACGGTGCCTCCATGATATATGCTCACTAGGTTGTCATCTAGTGGTTTAAAAAAATTGAAATACAGTTCGTTTAGTCCAAAGTAGCTGCTATATAGTACCTCTCTAATAGATACTAACCAACTACACCATAAATAATTATGTCACTAGCTATCTAACTATATTTATCTCACTAACTAAATCAACTAGCTATCTAATAACTATATCTATGTACCTATGTCACTAGATATCTAACTATATTTATCTAACCATATCTATCTCACTAACTAAATCAACTACCTACATCATCAAATTTACTAGAAGCTACCAAATAATCAAAGTAGCACTACAATTCAAGCTAACTAAGTACCTACATTGCATATTCAAAAATTTTACCTGTCCAAGTCAATGCAACGATACGACGCGGACGCGGACACTAAGACCGGAGCAGGACAGGGACGCGGAGGACGGGATCCACGGCGAGGTTGCGGCGCGCTGGGAGCAGGGGCAATGTCGCGGTTGTGGTCACCGGAGGGAGAGCCTAAGCGTGCGGCGGGCGCCATGAGCCAGGACGGATGAGGCGGCACGGGCCGGGAGGGTGGCACGTGACCAACATGATGGGAACGGCGCGGGCGCCGTGGGGTGGGGCCGCAGACGATCGGGGCTACGTGCGGCGGTGGGCACAACGGTGCAGCAGCGCTGGCGGCGCCCTAGCTCGGGAGTGGTAGAGAGAGAGGAAGAGATAAAGGAAGGGAGCGCCTATACGTAAGACAGGGCTTGGCGCCAATAACCATGACGCCAAGCTCGGTGCCAAGATCTACGGCGCCAAGCTCGGCGCCAAGATCTATGGCGTCAAGGTGGCTGCCAAGTCACCGCCACGTCTACATCGAGCCCAAGACCTAGGCACCAAAATCTATGGCGCCGAGACATGTAAGCTCGGCGCCACCAACAATGGCGCTAAGATAAGGGTCCATATTTTTGAAAGCATACCTCCAGAGGCATATTTGTGAAAAAATTTCAAAAAAATGGCTAAAAAATATTCGGCCACCTCTGCCCCCCCTATCGGTGTCGTCCCTGCTCGCATGCGTGCCGCAGCCTCCCTTCTCCAGCGTCTGGTGGTGACGCAGCCGGCCGAAGGACCGATGGCTGCGAGCGGCGACCTAGTCGGCGAGAGGCCCCTCCACAGTGCCGGCGGCGTGGCTCTGCTGCAGGGACTGGTGCGGGCTTTGGGCTAGGCCGATCATGGCTGCGGCTCCGCGTGCGCCAAGGGGAGGGCCAGGCGGACTCACCAGCCGGCGGCGGCTGGCAGCGCGGGTGCCCGGCCACGCATGGACGGTGACGGGGCGCAACGAGGATTACTGCGAACTTGGCTGCGCGGATGGTGAGATCTTGGCGGCTAAGAAGCAGTGAGGGCGTCGTCGGATCCAGTGCAGTGACCACCGCTTCCTCCCGCGCGGTTTGTGGCTAGAGGCCCGAGCGGCCACGGTGCCGGCGGCGCGGCTCTGCTGCAGCGGCGCCCCCCTCCATCCCGGCGGACGGCGTCCCACCCCCAAGACGACGGCGCGGCCCACCCCACGCGGCGGTCTCCTGCACACACGCGTTGGTGGCTCACACCTCCACCACACCGGTAGCGTCGTCACCTGTAGCTGACCATAGGTGAGGGGATCCTACACCTGCTGCTGCAGCTCCCCACGCTCGGTATCCACCAGCACAACCAGCACTCCCAGATGTGGTAGCGGCGGCCCCAACACTCCCAGCTGTGATGATGGCCAGGCCAGGAGTGCCATAGCCCACCTGCTCAGCCAGGCGTGGTGCACGACCAGCCATGACGCACGACGGGGAAGGAGCTGCATGTTCGGACCTTTGGACCACACCGTGTACTCCCCACCTCGATCTCTATCCTTGGACTTTGATTTGGTGAGTAACTGTTGCCCTATTGGTGCTAGATGAAATGCCCTGCTGGTGTTCTGTCTTGGAATAATGATTATTGGTTTGCATCCGCAGGTGCTAATTTCCTTGCTGTCCAGATGGTGTTGATTTTGTTGGATGTTGGTGCTTCTACAGCACAGGGCCGGCTAGATCCTATTCTGTTATTCATGCTTCTTTTTATATATTGTTGGAACAAATTTCTATGCATTATCGGAGCACATTTCTATACATTATCGGAGCACATTCTATACATTATTGTTGGCTGCAGGTGATGTGGCATCACTGATTGCTAAGGATCTCCTGGTGACCATGTACGTATAAATATGGATGTGCAATGAATTTTCTATCCAGATTTGATTGAAACTTTTTATGCCTTGTATGAATAGGTGGTTTGCAGGAAATGAAGAGCTACCAACGCATGCAAGAAGGATTTTTGTGCGCTTGATTTTGATTTTTTATACATCTATGAAGAGCTACCAACGTTTTGTTTGTTGATTTTGTATTCCTATACTTATGTGCATAAGTTTTTACTAGTCTATCACACGCGCCCTTGCGCGCGTCGGTTATCCAACCAAAGATACAGCGCAGGATTGAAAGCCTTTTTTTATCTGAAAACCAAGTAAGAAACACTAAAAGTAACAAGACAATGCATTACCTTAAATCGATAAGCTAATAATTTTTTTTTCTCAATGCAAGCTAAGAAATAGTGTTTCTGTTGAAACATTGGTGAGAGTCATAGTAATCTTAGGCTGTGTCTGTGCTAATCAGATAGAAAGAAGAAACAGAAATGGTGCTCTGATCTTACTGCCTCTACAAAATCTGGAATTAGTCATTGGGAGCTGGAAAATTGGAAATGAACCAATATTTTTAATTCCAATGAACTAAGGGTAAGTAGAGGGTATTATATAAGTCAATGCTACACGCATTGATCAATCAGCTAATTAAATTCATAACTTAGTGAACTTAAACATTAGTTTTTACCATCCTAACTAATGCATCTTGCATCTCAGGTTCTCACTCTATTAATAAATGAGAATAAAGGCAACCATAGAAGCAATTTAGAATTGTTCGCTCTATTTCAAGTACACACCTTCATAGTAGTTTCTCAAATGAAGAACTCATCAAATAGAAAGTGTTAGGCCTAAACACAATAGGGTCACCTTGCCCAGATAGCACTGTAGCTCAATGACAATCAGCATCATAAAATGGATCTAATTGTTTATTACATTTGCTAGAGGATATGTATGCACAATTTTAAGATGGTTAGTAATAAACACGAATGGGGACATCTTCTGTAATGCTTTTGTCTCCAAGACTTCATGTAACTAAATCAAATGAATTTAATTCTCATAAACATGTAAAAACAATCGGAAATTGTACTGGATTTTACTAAGCACTAACTGTTCATGGGCATATTCAAATTGCTAAGCCTCATTAACCCCTACTGTTTTACTTCAACCATAGAAGCATCATTATATAAGAGGACTATTCTGAAGAAGCATCATACCTTTTATGGAGCAGGACTGCACGAAACATTAGTGTTTACACACCGGACTGTAGGAAATAAAGTAGAACCATATGATATTAGATTCATTAGGGCAAACAGCGAACATGCAAAAATTAAGAACTAAATACAATTCATCTTGCATCAGGAGATAAGAGAATATACAATGAAATAATAAAGGATAAAAGAAATCATCCATTTGGTCTCCAACCTGATGGTATAGAGAAGTCTGTACTGCACAAGCAAGCATAGAAGTCACAGGAAAACATACCAAAATGCAAACTCTAAAGTTAGCCCAATCCCTCTCCTTTTTTCAGTGGCCCAAGAACTAAACCTTAAAATGGCATAAGAAATAATCAAGGCCAGTGCATACACCATGAGTAACAATGCAGGTTTATTTAGCAAAGGTTAACCGAGGAACATATCTATTTGTTTCTCTGGGTTATATTACCGCAGCACAACACCAATCGCGGCACAATAGACCATACCATTTGTGTCTAAGCAATCAAAGACGTATCTCAGTAATAAACTCAGGTTCATAAAGATAGGGTTCATGAGACTGTGCAGAACTGCAAAAAATGTTCATTCACATAATTAGGTGCCACATTATCTAATGAAAATAGTAAGCGCAGTTGGTGTACACATATATTACACATGAGCTGGTACATCGGTTACTGAATTGTACAGGAAAAGCGGTCACTTGTCGCACAACTATACATGATATTTGTTATTTGAAAAGTTAAAGGCACAGTGTAGTTGCAGGGTGAATGTACATAGGAGTGGAAATTTTGCACCGTGCGCTGTCTGATTGGCTCCAAGCGTGCATGGTAGAAAGCTTTTTTTGTAGAAAGCGCTTAGATTAGTATAATTGATGGTCAACATGTCTGCATGAGTGAAGGCTAACTTTGTTAAGAACCAAGTGGGTTTACCTGACTTGATGAAGTTGTGGGAGGCATTGGTTTCAGATATATGTGTTCGATGACTCTGTTGAACTTGTTGGCGGCGTGGTTTGATCTTGGAGGCTTCCAGGTTTTTCTGCCCAACTCCAACGGCTTGGTTTTGCGTTTGGGTGCAAAGATACTGAACCTGCATATGGAATGATGTAGAATTCTAATTTTGAATGGAAAGCGCGGGGGAAACACAATTGTAAAACCGTAATCGAACGGCCAAAACTTTTTGCACTAACGCTGCCACCCTGAACTCACGACAACTGCAGCCGAAGTGTAGAAAGCAATATCCATGAAAACATATGAAGATGGCCCAGAATAAAAAGATCATAAAACACAAACAGTGATAATCATGACCGCATATTCTCAAATGGTATAGCTGAGAAGATATTTGGTGTCAAGCAACATTGAAACTGACATGTGCGGGAAAAAAAATTGCAAAATAGCAATGGAATGTAAATATTTTTAGGTTTGACATATATGAATACCTCACTCGCGATGACAAAGCAAAGAATCATAAAAGAGTGATAATCATGACCGCTCGTCGCAGGCCGTCCATGTTAGAAAAAATCACATCGTATATTTCAGATAAAGATATTTATTTGCAGCATCACTGGCATTGACATATGGTCAACCCAAAAGAATGCAAAATAGCAAAGGCACAAAAATATGTTCAGGTATATTAAAGGCACCTCACAGTCATCATCACATCATCAGCAATGGCATATGCTCAGAATTAAATAAATAAAATAGCACCATAGTCACACACTTATAATCCAGAAGAGGGACATAGAGGAGACTGCAATGGGATCAATACAAAGGAGAGGGATGGTCTTGCTTCACCTGGGAGATGCCAAGAAATGAATACAACTGAGGGGGCACCATGGTCACAACCGTCGGAGCCAGCGGTGGCGGCGCAACGCACACCGGGGATCGTCGCCGGCAGATCCGACCCCACCGTGGATGTCACACGTCTTGGGGAGAGAGAGGCCACGCCACCGCACCGCACGTGTTGTGTCTAGGTCCGTGCCTGAAGGAGAGGGAGAGAAAGTGGGGAAGAGATGAAGACTGGCATCTAGGGTTTCCTCGGGGCAGATGCGGCCGTGGTCGTCGGGAGAGAGAAAGAGAGAGGACGCGAAGGTGGGGGAGGGAGCAGCGGAGGTGCTAAAGCGCCGCCTCGTGCCGGCCGCACGCAGTGCGGGGAGCCGCCCACGCCACCCGCTGCCGCATCAAGAGGGAAGGAGAGTGAGAAGGGGAGGGAGAAACAGAGATGAGAGGCAGGAGAGGGAGGAGGGGGAGGGAGGAGGAGGAGGAGGAGCACGGCCGCCGCCACGCACGCTGCCCGCTCGCCCTAGCGCCGTCGCCCGTAGTGTCAGGAGAACGAGGGGGAGAAAGAGAAGAGAGAGAGAGGAGGGGGTGAGAAGAAAAATCTAGAACGAGAAGCTAAAGCTGCTGTATATATTTGATTATCTAGATTCTGATGAGAAGCGAGAGAAGCAGAGAAGAAACCAGAGAACCCAACCAGAAGTTGGAGAAGCGGGTGCAGGCGAGAATCCGCTTTGAGCGATCTGGGCCGTTGCACCGAAGATCCGAGGGCCATGAGATTTCGGAGCGATGTGGCCAGGCTGAGAGGCGGCCAAACCAAACTGCCTTAATATATTAGAATGCACACCTCCCCACACCGGCAGTGTCGCCCACCTGCAGCTGCTGCTGCAACTCCCCATGCTCGGCATCCACCAGCTCCACCATAGTTGTTTTCTATGATTGTATCTTCAATTTTCTAGTATTTGCATCAATGTGAGTTTCTGTTATAGCGCTATACTGTGAGATTATATGATTTATAGTAGAAGTTACATGCAACATTAGGTTGGCACATTATGCATTAATAGATACGGATGTTGTTCTATTGTGTTGTTTCTGAAAAGCTTTAACTTTCAGAAATGGTCTACTGCGTTTTTATTCGGTGCATCCTTTTCAGATTAGGTACAGATACTTCTCTTCAGTGCTTGCTGATGCAACTTGTGCTTGCCTAAATATCTTGTCTGATTTATTCTCTGCATATGTTGTAGTTCTTAAGTTTAGCAGCTGTGTAACTTGTTCTGTTCAACAGCACATTAGTCCATTTGCAGCATGTTCTGGTCATCTCGGCAGAGAGCAATGATGGGAGATAGAAGAAGCATCTCATCCATCAGGTAAGCAGGTAAGTTGTAGCACCTTCTCACCAAAAGTTCAGACTTTCTTGCTACTGTCACCATTCTCCAAGTAATCATTAGTTGCCTGCATAGTTTAATTTGCATTAGCTTATTAATTTAGTGATCCTATGCTACACTTGAAACTTGCATTGATTAACTCTCTTGATATGACAGTGTTCGACAGTAGCACTTATTCTTAGTTTAGTTTCATGGTATGATCTCTTGCAACGAATAAAATTGCATGGGAAATGGTGTATTTGCCACGCCATGGCGGCCGTGGCAATAACACTTAAGGCAACAAAATTCTAGCATGGCAATGTCTCTATTGCTACGCTATCGATCGTATCATGTACCACCTCTTGCTACGAAGACAGGCGTGGCAAGTGCTTATATTGCCATGACCATGAACGTTGCGACAACATCCTATTGCCATGCTTGGCAACGGACAACTATGGTTGCAAGAAACCCCAATAGTTGCAACGCCAAACTAGCAACGGTTGCAATACCTTATTGCAACATGATTTTTCGCAACCATTGTTGTTGGGGACCTACCTTATTGCAACGAGACTTTTTGCAACCATTGGTGTCGGAGACCTAATACCGGGGTACCCAATGAGGTGGAACTAATGACCATCGAACATTGACGCCTCCAGTAAAGACAAGAATGCTACTACACTTCTTGCCCGAATGATGGAAGGTTGGTTCCGCCTCGCCCGACCCCCGACGGCTAGACTCCACCTCGCCCGATGGCTGAGGGTAGGCTTCACCTCGCCAAACGTCCGAGGGATGGGTCCACCTCGTCCGATGGCTGAGGGATGGCTCCGCCTTGCCCGATGTCCGAGGGCTAGCTCCGCCTCGCCCGACGGCCGAGGGATGGCTTCGCCTCGCCCGATGGCTGAGGGCTGGCTCCGCCTCGCCTGACGACTGCACCCTACTCCTTCATAATGACGAGCACAGGGTACGATAGGACATTCGGGTCAACCACAGTATCGAGGACCATGCCTTGCATGCCTGCAGGAAGGTACCATCAGGATTTGATGGGACGGGCGCTTTAAGCCCTTCCAGGCGTAGCAAAGTCCGAACGGTGTTGTAGGCACCGACTTTTGTCTCACAGTGTTGTGGGCGCCGCCATCAGCCCTCGGACGTGGATCCTGACATTAGCATACGACAACCACTACAATCCAAGAGAGAACTTGCATCACCTACAGTGATGGGCATATGGTCATTTCCCATCCGCTCTCCGTGAAGCCATGGCTCAGCATCCCAGCACGCTGCACCGTCCACCGAGGAGGATGGGACTTAACCACTCGCTGAAGCGAAGCCAGGGCATGGCCCTATCAGGGTCAGTGAACGTGCTATCAATAGCATGGTCTACCATGTCAGCGGTACAGGCTCAAGGGAAAAGGAAGACCCGACACCTTCGAAGGGAGATCTCTACCTTAGGTTTTTTTCTCTTTCTCCCATCTATAAATCCCCTGCTCCCCCTTGGACTATAAAAGGGAGGGCAGGACACCCCACTAAAAGGGGATCGATTCCACACATAACACGCCACATAACACACAGCCGAGTTGCCACCGGGCCCTTGGCACCCTTTCGACCCTTCCATTAGAGACTTGGGACCTGTCCCTCTCTCGACCGTTTGTATCCCCTTTCTACGAACCCTTTTCGGTGCTAATAACACGAGCAGCAGTAGACTGGATGTAGGGACATTCAGCCCAAACCAGTATAAGCCTTGTGTCCTTTAGTGCACCATCCGGGCCTAACGCGCAACAAATATAAATTTACTAGTTGGTGTTTGTTCGAAACATCGATAGTTGGCGCGCCAGGTAGGGGACCTTTGCGCGTTCCACATCAGGCCATGGATGGCTAACCATGGCATCAGCTGGGTCCTAGGCGCACACATGCGCTTCAGGGCCTAGGCTTCATCATCATGGTGGGAGGAGAGTTGGCATTGGCTCATGCCACCATCCAATATCTCCCCATCGGCCTCAACCACGAGAGGCTTGGGCGCCAGCTCAGCGTCTCCCTCGGACCCCGGCAGTCCAGGGAGGACCAGCATCGCCTCACCCTTTCCGACGCCAATGACATGACATGGTCTTCCGGAGGAGGATCCCTCTCTCTAGAACACCGCATACGGAGCACCCCGATAGCGCTTCCGTTCGGTCTCCGCAACGCTGTCGGCGACTGTTAGCCACCTTGTGGCACGACGCATGGTTCAGCCACCCATGAACAACAAGTTAGTGGGGATAATCGAACATGTCATGGAGTCTCTCCACAACCTCCTCACAGAGGAGCCAGGGTCATCCTCTACCTCTGATTCCAGTAGGGGGAGCCGTCACCCATCCTGGGACTGCTTCATGATGGGTACCCCCGAGGGGCACGTCGATAGCGTCTCCGCGGAGGAGGCTACCCCGGCGGGCAACCTCGGTGGCAAAACTGAAGGGGAGATAGCAGCTCCAACCCTTATGGGGGAGGAGCAGCTGAGAGCCCGAAAGCAAGAGATTGATGAAGCCAGACGCGAGCATGTTTGGGAATACGCGGAGATCAATCAAGAGATCGGACACCGTGGAGACGGTGGGCGCGCAGGCGCCACTGCCCGCGAGGTAAACCAAAGGATCATCACCGATGCTGAAACCCTTCCTCACTTTGTTCGGGCAAGCTAGAACATCGCCGCCGCAATGGCCTTGCTCCATGGCCTTCCAGACGATCGTCGGGCCCACCATGAAATTCGCACGCTGCTCGAGCGTGCAGCGGCGCAGCAAGCGGAAAGCTCGTTGTCTCAGCGATGCGAGCCCGACACCAGCCAATGCACGCCCTCGGCGCGTCCCTCTTGGGACGCGTCGGTCCACCAGACACCACCAGGTGGCAAGCAGCGCGCCGCGATCCTAGTGCATCAGCGCCTCGGACGTAACCGCGACACACGCAGCACCCTCGACGCCCACAGACGTACCTACAGCGACCCAAGAGAAGGAGCCCACCATGGCTATCATCCTCGTCGCGGCGGACGCTACGACAGCGGTGAGGACTGGAGCCCAAGCCCCGGCCTACCAGGCCCTCAGGCTTTCGTCCGGCACATCCTCAACGCTGCTTTCCCACCAAGGTACCGGCCACCTACCAATATCCCTAAGTACTCCGGGGAGACAAACCCTGGGCTTTGGCTCGAAGACTATCATCTTGCCTGTCAAGCCAGTGGTGCGGGTAATGATGACTTCATTATATGCAACCTTCCACTGTTCTTAGCCGATTCAGCACGAGCATGGTTGGAACACCTGCCATCCAACGTGATCCAGAGTTGGGCGGATCTGAAGAGATCTTTGTGGGAAACTTCTAGGGCACATACAAGCGCCCTAGAACCCATGGGACCTCAAGAACTATCGTTAGAAGGCTGGTGAGACCCTCTATGGGTACATCCGGTGCTTCTCCCGATAGTGCAACGAGCTCCCTAACATCACCGACGCTGACATGATAGGAGCCTTCCTATCCGGGATGACCTGTGAGTCCTTGGTTCATAAGCTAGGATGCAAGGGCCCACGAACCACCAAGGAACTCCTAGACATCGCCACCAGCCATGCCTCAGGAGAAGAGGCGGGACGAGAGCTATCTTTGATCGCCTCAGGCAAGGCAAGGCAAGACGGGACGAGGGCGCCAACGAAGGCACCTACAATTGTTCCGCCAAAAGGAAGAATAAGAAGCAATGATGCGATGACTCGCTCGTGGCCACTGCTGACCGCAAGGGTGGTCGGAAGCCCATGGAGGGCACTCTGAACCACTTCGAAAAATTACTTGAGGGGCCATGCCCAAACCATGCCTTTCCTGTTAACCATCTACTCAAGGATTACTACTTCATGCGGTGGTTTTTGTCCGGAGGCTCCAACAAAGGGGAGTAGGGGAAGGAACCTGTCGCCACTGCGGACGATGCCGAGGAGAAGGGCGACGGCTTTTTGACGCCGAACGGCCACCTTATGATCTTCGGAGGATCAGCGGCTTACGACTCTAAACGCCGCCAGAAGGTCGCGCGCCAAGGTCTATACGACCGAACCAGCCACGCTTGCCTTCCTTCGGTGGTCAGAATCCACCATAACCTTCGACCGGACCGACCATCCGGATACCGTCCCACACCTAGGGAGATATTCACTTGTAGTCGACCTGCTCATTGGTCCAAAGCGACTCACCAAGGTACTGATGGATGGAGGCAGTGGCCTCAACATCATGTACGCCAAGATGCTCGATGAGATGGGCGTCGACCGGACACGCCTCCACCCAACCCGAGCGCCTTTTCATGGTATCGTGCCGGAAAATAGGCCATGCCACTCGGGTAGATTGATCTGCCCATTACCTTTGGGGATCAATTCAATTACAGGACTAAAACCCTCACCTTCGAGGTGGTTGGGTTCCCTAAAACTTTCCACGCCATCCTAGGACATCCATGCTACGCGAAGTTCATGGCCGTCCCCAACTACACATACCTCAAGCTGAAGATGTCGAGCCCCCATGGGGTCATCACCATCGGCACCTCCTTCCAGCGCGCCTATGAGTGCGTGAGGTCGAGTGCTGCGGTCACGCCAGTAGCAATTGTCACCTTGGGGGAGCTCGCCACCCTCAGAGAGGAGGTCACCGAAGAAGCGCCCGATGCCAAGAAATCGACCGGGTCATTTGAGCCGACAGAAGGCTCTAAAGAGGTCCTCGTAGACCCTGGGAGCACCGAGGGCAAAGCGGTACGCATTGGTACCATGCTTTCCTCTGAATAGGAAAGCGCGTTCATCGACTTCCTCCGCGACAACAAAGACATCTTTCCGTAGAAACCCTCGGATATGCTAGGCATTCCGAGGGAGGTCGCCGAGCATACCTTGAAGATCCATCTAGGCTCTAGGATAGTGAAGCAACGCCTGCATCGCTTCGACAAGGAGAAACGCTAGGGCCATCGGTGAGGAGATAGCCAAACTCTCGGTCGGACGGATTCATCAAGGAAGTGTACCACCTAGAGTGGTTAGCAAATCCCGTTGTATGAAAAAAGAGTGGGAAATGGAGGATGTGTGTTGACTATACGGGTCTCAACAAGGCATGCCCAAAGGATCCGTTTCCTTTGCCGCGCATAGACCAAATAGTGATTCTACCTCGGGGTGTGAAACCCTCTGCTTCCTCGATGCGTACTCCAGCTACCATCAAATCATGATGAAAGAGTTCGACCAGCTCGCGGCGTCCTTCATCACCCCAGTCAGCTGTATGCTCAAAAGCTTCGGGGACCTCATCGGGTGGACCATTGAGGCCTACGTCGACGACATCATAGTTAAGTCTAAATGGGCTGACCTCCTTGTTGCTGATCTTGAGCAGACCTTTGCAAAACTTCGAGCGAATGGCATCAAACTCAACCCCGAGAAGTGTGTTTTGGGGTCCCAAGGGGCATGCTGCTCGGCTTCATTGTCTCCGAGCATGGCATCAAAGCCAACCCGAAATGATCTCAGCCATCACAAGGATGGGCACGATAAAGAACATAAAGGGGGTTCAGCGAATCACAGGGTGCCTCGCCGCCCTCAGCCGATTCATCTGATGCCTCGGTGAATGAGGTCTCCCCCTTTATCGTCTCTTGGAGAAAGCCGACCGCTTTGAGTGGACATCCGAGGCCCAGGAGGCACTTGACATGGTCAAACTACTTCTAACAAGGGCCCCGATCCTAGTTCCTCCAAGCAACGGAGAATCCCTCCTGCTATACATAGCGGCCACCACGCAAGTGGTCAACGCCACCCTGGTAGTACAGCGGGAGGAAGAGGGGCATGCCCTCAAGGTGCAACGCCCTGTGTACTTCATCAGCGAGGTACTGTCTGACTCTAAAACCCGCTACTCCCAAATCCAGAAGCTCTTATACGCTGTCATCATCACCAAGAGGAAGCTACGTCAGTACTTCGAGTCACATCCTGTGACGGTTGTGACATCATTCCCCCTCGGCGCGGTCGTTTAGAGACAGGACACCATGGGAAGAACAGCAAAGTGGGCACTCGAGTTGATGGATCAAGGCATCACATATGCCTCCCGAACAGCGACCAAATCCCAGGTGTTGGTTGACTTCATCGCGGAATGGACCGAGGTCCAGACACCACAGGCGATCATCGATCAAGAGTACTGGACGATGTACTTCAACAAATCGCTGATGAAGAAGGGCGCCAGCGGGGCTAGTCTTCGTATCACCCCTCGGGGTCCGCATGAGGTACATGGTTCATCTTCATTTTCCCTCATCAAATAATGTGGCCGAGTATGAAGCACTCATCAATGGCCTACACATCGCCATCGAGTTGGGCATCCGACGCCTCGACATCGGGGCAACTCTCAGCTGGTTGTCAACCAAGTCAAGAAGGAGTCAAGCTGCCACGACGCCAAGATGGCGCGCATACTACCAAGAGGTTCGACGGCTTGAGGACAAGTTCGACGGCCTCGAACCCAATCACATCCCAAGGCGCCTCAATGAGGCGGCCGATGCATTTGTGAAAGTGGCGTCCAATTGAGAGCTAGTGCCAACGGGTGTCTTCGCTAGTGACCAACACAAACCCTCGATGCGCTACAAAGGGTCAGAGCGGGCCGACGATGGCCCATCTGATCTAGCCCTAGGGGCTAACCAACCGACAGCTCTGTCTGGCCCTAGGGTCATGGAGCTTGAAGAGGATCCAATGATAGAGCCCAACCCTCTGATCGACTGGAGAACACTCTACCTCGACTACCTCCTCCGTGACACGCTGCCAACGGACAAGACGGAAGCTCGACGGCTCGCACGTCACGCCAAGTCCTTTGTTCTTGTAGAAGGCGAACTCTACAAACGAAGCCACGGGATCCTATAGCTCTGCATCCCCGTCGAATAGGGGAAGCTTTTGTTGAGCGATATCCATGGTGGGGTCTGCGGTCACCATGTCGCATCTAGAACCTTGGTTGGGAATGCGTTCCGACAGGGCTTCTACTGGTGCACTGCAGTAGCCGACGCTGAGCAGATCGTACGCACCTGTGAAGGGTGCCAGTAATATGCTCGGCAAACTCACCTCTTGGCCCAGGCACTCCAAATGATCCCCATCACGTGGCCCTTCGTGGTCTAGGGGTTTGATCTGGTTGGGTCTCTCAAAAAGGCACCCGAGGGCTACACCCACTTACTTGTCACCATAGACAAGTTCACAAAATGGATCGAAGCTCGGCCAATCTCTGTGATCAAGTTCGAGCAAGCCGTGTTGTTCTTCCTTGACATCATCCATCACTTTGGAGTACCAAACTCTATCATCATGGATAATGGCATATAGTTCACTGGCAAGAAATTCCTTCGATTCTGCGATGAGCAACACATCCGGGTCGATTGGGCCGCCGTCGCGCACCCCCGAACGAACAGGTAGGTCGAGCGCTCAAACGGCGTTCTCCTATTGGGCCTCAAACCTAGGATCTTTAACCGGTTGAACAAATTCGGCGCACGCTGGGTCACTGAGCTCCCTATGGTTCTCTGGAGCCTAAGGACAACTCCTAGCCGAGCCACTGGCTACACGCCTTTCTTCATGGTTTACGGTTCTGAGGCCATCCTCCCAACCGACCTCGACTAAGGAGCGCTAAGGATCAGAGCATACGACGAACAAGGAGCCGAGGCATCCCATGAAGACGCCATGGACTAGTTAGATGAAGCTCGCGACATCGCCCACCTCCGCTCAACCAAGTACCAGTAGGCACTACATCGGTACCACAACCGATGGGTGTGGGACCGAGCCTTCAACATCGGGGATCTGTTTCTCCGCCTCGTACAAAGCAACAAGGATCTTCACAAGCTCTCCCCACCCTAGGAGGGGCCGTACGTCGTCGCAGAAGTACTCTGGCCAAGCGCCTACAAGTTGAAAACCATCGACGGCGAGGTCTTCACCAACGCTTGGAACATTTAGCAGCTACGTCGTTTTTACCCTTAAATAAACGCACACTTTTTCTTATCAGTCTTTGTTTTCAAAAAATCCCTGATCTTTAGTGACATCCGACCCCTACAAAGTGCAAGGGGTCGGACCTCACTCAGGGGCTGATATAAGTATGTTTATCTTGCAAACATTTTATGTGTTATCTTTGCAAACATTCTCTGAATTTTCCCTCTTTTCTCATGGCAAGTCCTAAGGGCTAGGATTTTGGGAACAAAATTTGAGTATAACTGGTAGGACTGCGTGAAACCCATGCCCCAGTGGCTACGACCTCCCTTCTCACCAGTGTGATCAGAATTGGCTCGGCCGTACTTTGAGTTTTGTGCGACCTTAACTATGGGAAGGATCGGAAGGCACCAAACCTCTTTTACAAAAAGAAGGAGAAAAGCTGAAAAGCTGTTTCCCGTAACGAAAGTTGAAAAACTTGCTCATTTTTTGCACAAATTCATCGCTTACAAAGTGATTTCATCATGAAAAGGACTAATGTATTCATAAATACAAAAAACTATTCACTCGGGGGCTCCCCCGCAACTTATTCGATTATAATTTCTGACCAGTTCTACTATGAGCACTACTATGGTCGTCGTGCCACACTCTCCATCGGCGACGTCCTACCGCTCTGCGGGATCCTCGAGGACACCATCGTCTGCAATGTTGAGCACCACGTCAGCGACTATGGTGCCTTCGCCAGTGCATCTAGGGACTACGCCATCGTGATAGGCCGCAACCCTAACAATGGCACCTGGACGGGGGCGCTCCCTACCAAAGAAAGGCCACCGTGGCTGATGGATGTCTCTGACATCTCATCAAGCTTCATGAACCGGCCGATCTAAACAACAGCAGCAAGGGCACAACCCCCCATCGACACAGTCCTGTGCGGCCTCCCCACTGACAAGACTCGCCCGAAGAAGATTCTGACGGAAGAGCTTCCTGTGCGGCTCCATCCCAACGAAGGCCTCACGGACAACGGCAAAGCCGACGACGCTCAGCACCCTCCATTGCGCCTCGTCCTTCGGCAGAAGCGGTCCCTTCTCGGCAAAGGTGGCTAGCACCATCTCATCTATGTTGGATGACCTCCAACTCAACATCGCACTCTGAATTCATGAATGGATCTGTGAGTTCTCTCCTCGGCATTACCCCCTCTCACTTAGGAACAGTTGCGATGCAACGAACACATTCAGCGAAAAGGAAGGAGAGAAGGTAGTGGCTCAGAACAGGCGAAGGAATGGGATGAGAACTCCCCTCCCCCTCCCTATTTAAGGAAGAGGCGCAGCAGCTGAGGAAAGGCGAAAGGTTGGGACGAAAAACTCTCTCCCTTCCTCTATTTAATGTAGATGGGAAATCGATGCTGACGGGAATCGAGGGGACGCGCCTGGACCGATGGGACATGCTCTGGTCGACGAGCGTCGCCCGGTCAAATAGGATATTGCCTGGGCATGGCCCACCACTACCGCACACTAGGCGCGAGAGTCAGGTGCACCTACATGCAGGTGACTCTCTGCTTCCCTAGGCAGGACCATGGAATGACCTAACGATGGAACCCCCATCTAGGGGGGCCAACGGGCCTCCCGGGCCAAACGGACGGCCCAAGTAAAATGACGCACTAACGATCGCTGAAAGATAAGCACCTCTGTTTACTTATTTGTGTGTTAATTTTATTACCGAGCTTCCGACCCCAGCATGCGGCAGGGGCACGGACATCGCTCGAGGGCTGCCGAGAGTGTCTACTTATTTAGACATCCTCGTCACCTGACCCCTCCTTACGTTTAAAGACCGGAGACACGACGTGCGGGTGGAAAAACTTTGAGTAAAACTGGACGAACCACTAGACACTACGCCTCGGTGGCTATGGTGTTTTTGTTCACCAGCATAATCGAATTCATAGTTCCTCGTACCCCAAGATTTAGCATCCACCTTCTCAAGAAGGGTTCGGAGGGATCCGCCTACAGAATCTCCTTCAAGGAGAAGCTATCAGGTCACCTAAATGAATCAAATGGCTCGAATCGCTGCCAAGACACAAAAACAAAAAATTACGATACTCATGCAGGTCACGCCGGACCCATCGCAAACGTTGGACCTGAACCCCGCACAGACATGTCCGGTATGAGCTTCTCGACGCTCATGCCACCAAGGTAACATTACCGACCCCCGCTTTCATTTCAATTAAATCGTACATTAAACCCATGCATCCAAACGTTGCATATGCGACCATCACATCTCAACGCTTCGTGTCACGCCATGAAGCGGCACCCACCTCATTCGATATGAGCGGCAACTGACCAAGGTTCTAAGGCTGGCCCGTAAAGGGCTCGAGGCCGCCTCACATCAAATAAAGCCAGGGGAGAAAAACCTAAGATGACCCCAACGGCCTTACTACGACCCCGCGTAGAAGCGGACTGGGACATCTCGACCTTTCTTGTTTGATTCTAACCTCGAGCCAAACCCATAGAATCTCCATCGAGGAGAGGCCAATGGGCCACCTGAGCCTATCGATTGGCTCGGGCATCTACCAAGAGGTGGGTTAAGAAGTAGTAGAATGCCACATGAGGGCTCTGCCGACCCCGTCAGCTAATGATGGACCTGGATTCCACACGAACATGCCCGTTAGCGAGCTCATTGAGCACGACACTCAAGCCGTCGAGGCAAGTATCGTCAACTTAGCCCCTCTGGTTGTGGAAACCGAGGACGGGGTCACGTGTGAAACACGGCCAACCCCTATCTGGCCCCAAGGGGCTCGGGGGCTCGAGCCACTCGATCCGAGATCGAGAGACCAAGGTTTACAAAGGCTAACCCATGAAGAGTCCAAGGCCGCCTCACGTCAAACAAGAGCTAGGGGAGAAAACATAGATGAGCCTCGGTGGCCTTTGCCCAACCCGCATTGAGGCGGATAGGGTCATCTCAACTTTCTAGTTCAATCCGGCCTTTAGCCAAGCCCATAGAATCCCCATTGAGGGGGAATCTATTGGAAGGTAGGTCAAGGAGCAATGGAGCACCACCCGAGGGCTTTGTCGACCCTATCGCAAAGCAACAGGATCGGGTTCCATTCGAACATCCCCGTTAGCGAGCTCATCAGGCATGTCACTTGAGCCGTCGAGGCAAGTGACGTAGCCTCAACCCCCCAGTTGCAAAAACCATGGACGGGGCGACAGTCACAAAATGAGCCAACCCTTGACCGAATCCCCACCACGCGTGGGGGCTCAGGGAAGGTCGGGCCAGCAATGAGACCAAACGCATGGTCATGAAACGATCGCCAAAAACCTAAGTAAGGGGTACGTGCAAATACAATCGTTGCATCAGACCTTTTCCTCACGGTAAGATTGGCGGCAAGGTTTGTGGGAACAGATAAACAAGCACGCCTGGTAAGATCACAAAATGGCTATGGGAAGTTTGCTCACCAGCATAATCAAAATCTCCCCCTTATACACCTCGAGCCCTATGGTCTTAAAGAACGAAAGCGTCGGACTGCATAAATATTTTTTCTCAAAATGCAAAAGGGAAGAAAGCAAGTTCAAATGAACGAAACAAAATTAAGAAATGAAATTATGAAATTGTTTTCGGACATGAAAGCACCGACACTTGTCCATGGATTATAGATAAATGTTTATTAGACTCGACCGACTAACTACCCCTCTGGGGGAGAACCATGTCTTTAATTTTGCTCACCAGGCTTTCCGCAAGAGGAGTCACCACCGCTTCTATTTCATCAAGCTTGGAGAGCTCATAGACAGGCGCAAAACCTAGGCTCATTGCCCCCAGGTCGATGTTAACATCATAATGTGAGTGGGTGATGGCGAAGGCTTGGATAATCCCAAAGCGAAAAGCTTCCTTCTCTAGTTCGCGCACCAGCGCTATGATATCTACGGCACGGGCCACGAGCGAGCTGGTCGCCTCCGCCTACACCACCTATAGGTCGTCGCAGACGACGCTAACACCAACCTTCAGGAGTTCAAGCTCGTCACTCTCCGCCTGATGAACACTCCTTACCTCGGTGAGATCCCTAGCAAGTCCGGCAGTGGCGCCCTTAGCCTCCAGCTTCTAGGCCTTCGTGGTATCAAGCTCGGCCTAGAGGGAGCTGATCCTCTACTGCGCCTTGTCACACTCTCGGACTGGCCTGGTCGCGCTCCCCGTGGACCATACCGCACTCTGAGTGAAGCCTCTCCGAGGTCTCGCATAGCTCGTCTCGCTCCCTGTGAAGCCAGGCGACTGCCTCGGCGTCTAGCTTCGCCCTCTGCTCTAGGGCCATGGATCTCTCCTCGGCTCGTAGCTTGGGCTCCCGCTCCTTCTCCACCTCATCTAGGAGGTCGATGATCCGCTGGCGGGTCTTGGCATCTCGCTGGAGTAGCTCATCTCACTGCTTCTGCACCCTAGCGGCCTCCTCTACGTCCTGCCGCATCCTCGCCACCAGATCCTAGAGCATCCCGCAGCATCCTCCGCGTGCCGGCGGGCCTCGGCCTCCCACCATCGAAGATCGTCTGCCTCCGCCGCAAGGGGAGTCAGCTCGACCACCCTCTGGCGGAGTTGGGCGGTCATGTCCCTATGCAGCCACACCTCATCGATGAGGTGGTCCCACTCTTCCTTGTGTTCATGAAGGAACCAGGATTTCTCTCGGCTACGGGCAACAAGAGACTGAAAAAAGACAGGTGGTCAGAAAATAAAAATAGATGAAGAAAGAAGAGATCGAGAGGCAAGACCAAGTGAATACTTGGCCGGCGGTAGGAATGATGATGTCTCGAAGGGCACCCGGGCATGGTTCAGAGCATCCAACACGGCCGTGATCCCATTGTCGAGACTCTCCCGCTCCATGCCCTCGGCGTCATTGTCGAGGGTGAAGAGCGCCGACGATGGATCCTGTGGACTCCCCCATTAGAGCAGGGGCTCGTTCATCATAGGTGAGTGGCTGCCCCCTGATATCAAAACCAGGGACAACTCCCTGTCGGCCTCCTCGGTGACCACTATTGCTATGTCCGGGGGTCCCACATCCACGACCCCCTCCATCCTGCCCATGATGGGCATCGCCTCGGGGGCCACTGGTGGCATGGGACGCACCGCTGCCTCGAGCGCCACCACCACAACTTCTTGTTGCGACCCATCCATCGCAGCCACCATCACCTCCGCCTCCATCGGTAGGACCTTGTTCAACTGCGCCACGACCGCCATGGTTGACGCAACGGGTGCGGCCAATGGCTCCGCCTACTTCGACGCTAGAGGTGGAATCACTTCCGTCGCCGGTTGCGTGGCAACCTCCGAGGGTGATCCCTCGGCCACGCTAATTGCTTGACCCGCTGAGGGCGCGGGCACCATCATGGGCGGTGCCAGACCGGCCGACGAGGCTGTGGCGCTCGGCTCCGCTCTCACCTGTAATGGGAGCGATGTCAGATGGCGGCCCCCGCCTTGCCTAAAGGGCGAGGGTTTTCTTGGGCACCAACGCTATAGGAGTGCCCTGTCTGACCATTAGCCCCCCGGCGCTGTAGAAGAAACAAAGGGCATGAGTCACCATGAAAAACAGAGAAAAACAGAGATAACAGAGGAGTCGGCAAATTATGTTGGCGCTATTAGGCGACATTTGGGGGACGAATCCCAGCTCCCTACTCCACCTTGTCAGGGCGGGGCCATTTCGAGCACGCCCCCTGCTCTGGGCCAAGGGGCTCACCTCTCTCATATCTGGAGGCACGATGGCAGAGCCGCTCCCCTCCATCGATGCCTCGGACGCGGTGGTGAATCCACCCGCTCCCACCAGTCCTAAGGACGGGTCAATGGTTTGGCCCTTCTTCGCCGATCGCACGGACTCACTTACCCCCACATGGAACGGGAAGGGTCCTTGCTCGAACAAGTGGGTACCTATCAGCGGATCCTCACCCTCTAGGACATGTCGGTCCACATTAGCAACTACCTCATTGTCATCATCATCGTTGTCATCACTGCCTGTCTCTTCACCTCGCTCCCGTGCTTGCTGCTTCTATAGCATCTTCTTCCTCTTGAGCTCCCTCATCTTCCTATCTCCCACTCGGCCGCGGTGCGATTCACCGTCACCATGATCCGATCCTTCGGTAGTGGAGTCGGGCTATCCCCGAAGATGAGTCTCTTCGGCTAGTCCTACTATCCCGAGGTCAGCATCAAGGGGCCGAGAATTCAAGAAAAAAGGAGGCACGGGGAAAAAGAACTTATGAAATCAATGAACCCTGGTTTCGGACGCATTGGGGGATGCCTCGGCACCGGATACATGAAATCAAGGACAACGCCGACGTTGTCCTTCGAAGGCTCCATCACCTCCTTGATGCGCTGCGCCACTTTGGTGGGGGGAGCGCTTCGTCGACAAGGGCCGTCCTTCGAGCGACGCCCCGGGAGCCATCAGGTATAGGGGAAGCGCACGGCTCATCAGCGGCGCCACCCTTTGTGTATGATAGGCGCCGATGATCCCCGATCCCTTCATGCCCCTCTCCTTTAGAATTTGGAGGGCGGTGAGATGGTCCTTGATCTTCTTCTTATCTTTGTTCGGGACACCCCACTTCCACGGCCCTAGGACCTCTTCGATGATGCGCCCGGAAAACACTGGCAAGGGGACAACAACCTCGTCCTTGACGTAAAACCAATACCAATGCCACCCCGTGTTGGAGGTCGACAAATGCATCGATGGGTATTTGTTCACTCGGTTATTGCGGAGATGAATGCTGGCACATCCCATCGGCACGCTCAGCTCTTGCTTCCCAACCCGCCTCTTTGATAGGTTGACGGCGAAGAGATACCGCCATAGGTCGAAGTGGAGACTAATCCCTAGGAACCCCTCACACAGGCGATGAATGCCGCAATGTGCCAGACCCCATTGGGAGTAAGGTGTTGCAACTCCACCTAGTAGTAATCCAACAGCCCCCAAAGGAACTTGTGAGCAGGTATGGCGGATCCCCGCTCGTGGAAGTGAGCGAAGGAGCGAAGGACATGACATACCCTTCGGGCGGCGATGGCTCGTCCTCAGTACCGGACAGCCGCCACTCCTCGGCGGCGGTCAGCGAGCAAAGGAGGGGTGATCTTGGATTAGCACCACGGCGAATGAGGCCCTCCAGACGCTGAGGGGTGATGTTGGATCTGCACCACGGCTCCATTAAAACGATTGGGGGGTGGATGCGAGATTAATGGCGGTTGCGATGCGGATGCGAGCTTGACGGCGGCTGCGATATGAGTGCGGGAGGCTCAGGTGATTGGCGGTGGAGGTTGATGATGCGAAGGCGAGGAGGCAAAGTACGGAACCCTGGGGGGGCGAACCCCTCGGTTTTATAGGGGCGACGGATGCGAGAAGAGCAACCGCCTACCTCGGTCTCCGAGCTTGCCACCATACACCACCACGTCATGTCGTGGGATATGCGCCCGCGATCCCTATCCTTTCCCACCAAAATCGCACCGGGTGTTTCGCCATCCCAAGCAGACCAGGACTCTTTTCCCGCAGAGGGGATACGGGTCAAATGTCGTAGAACCGACCAATTTATAAGAACACAAGTACAATGGTGGCCCGCAAGCGGTCGCACTGTCATACTTGAGCCCATATAAACCCGGTAGTCTGTCGAGTACCACGACGGGTCTCGATAAACGATTGACAACAACCAAGATCGTACATGATTCAACATACATGTCACATATTACATAAAGTTCACAGATACATTTTCATCATCAGAGTATGAAACACAGTTATTACAAACCGAGTTGGTAGATAAAAGCGGAAGCAAATTAAGTTTGAAAGTAACATTTGCCAAATAGTTTAATACAATGCCAACATACGATCATGGTCCACAAAATTATGTAGAAGGATTAATAAGAAGCCTGCCCAAGGCTTACTCCTCATCCACAGCAGGATAGAAGCAACTCTTGCAATAACCATGATACACAGTGCCATCTGCAACAATGGGAAATAAAACCCTGAGTACGAGAAGGTACTCAGCTAGACTTACCCATCATAAACCAGAAATAAAATGACTCCAAGGATTATGCAAGGTTGTATAAGTGGAGATAGCTTGACAACATTTTGCATAAAAGCGATTAACTTAGTTATACAATTATGGTTTCAATATCAGGTTAATTATAACTATCCATCTCTAGATTAGCAACTATCCTATGCCAAACATGTGGTATATCCATTTAAAAGCATACAATATTAACCATAGCCGGTATTGTAATTCCATATTCATCCGAACCATCATGTTCCATAACACAGTTACTACGATGTTGGAGCTAGCCAAGTTTCTCACTATCCGCGAGAGACGGCGATTCGAATTGATTTCAACCAGCTGGGAATTTATTCCTAACACAAACCCAGGCATACCGCGCGAAGGTAACCTTAGGTCACCTTTGGTACAACTCAGGTACACATTTCGCGGGTCCGTACCGTGCCGCACAATCTGGGACACCAGATGCCAGGACGTTCAGGCCTAGCTTGCCCTTTGGCTCAGTCTGATCGCCCCCCGCAAGGAGCGCACAACAGAACAGGGCCCAGCCTGAGTTGAGCTACTCGGCTTCACGGTCGAAACGAGTTATCCGGCTAGCTAAGTGATAGACATGCGTTCAATCTTGTCAGAAGTTCCAATAATGGTACGGTCCTTGATCGGCACAGATGGAATCTCATGAGTCATCCTACGCATAGACTCCGCCTGGCCTCGATTTTCTTTTACCCCATGGTTCTGTTCCACGATAGCAAATATAGCCAATCGTGCTCCGGTATCCACCTATATCTCGCAGGTGACAGGAAATCACCCGACTTCTACCGGTCTAAGCATGGCTAAGCATATATTCGATCCTGGATCTATACCGGTTAAAGGTGTAATATCTGGACAAGGAATTCATATGCATCGAGGGGTTCCAATCAACTCTTATAACCTAATGCATCAATCATAAGTACTTAAGTAATCATTTGTAAAATGCTGGGAGACTTAAAATGCTCCGGGGCTTGCCTCATAGAAAGGAAGTAGGGCGGTGGTCAGGACACTCAGGAAGTTCCTCAGGGATCTGCTCCTCGCCTTTGGGAGCTGCGGCTTGAGGATTCTCCTGCTGGTCCCCTTCCTCTACTTCGTCGAATTCCAGCAACATTATTTCTTCCTCCGATCCTAGATGCATGGATATGTCATAAGATATTACGAATGCAAATATGTTAACAAGTGTGGTATGATGATACATGAAGAATGCATTCTTGCAAATATTCTTAACAGCATGTGGTTTAAGTAACAACAGGTGCATCGCGTTTACTGAGTAGGTGCATATCTCTTCTTGATTATATAATTAATTATTTCAACAATGCATCTACTATTTCACAAACAGCAGTTACTTGTTTTACTCATTACTAGAGTTCTATTTATCCAAATGCAGTGATCCTAGACTTTCTGGAAAGCTTATAAAATTACCTACAACTCTTATTTAATTCACAAAAGCTAAATCACAACTTATCTTAGCCAAAACAGACAATTATATCAGTGCTGTCCAGAAATTCCAGAGAACAAGCAAATTCGGAAAACCTAACTTTAAACAGTTGTAACTCCTAAAACGTTTGACCTATGGTCCTGAAATTTTAACACAAGACATATGATGAAGTTATCTACAACTTTGTTATTAACCATTTTTACAGCAAACATCATTTTTATCATACAAATATCAAACTACCGAATCTATCCAGAAACTATTCCAATTCGCATTATAAAGTAACAATACTTCTACTTCATGTAATTATTTAAAGTTTGACAACACAAAGTCTACCAATAGTTTAAACATACCAAATACACTCAAGAAAACCTAATGGTGAAGTCCAAACTATTTCTTTAAATGCCTTTATTATTTTATTTAGATACTTAGGTTAAATAACCAACATATACTAGATGTACTTCATAAATTCTCAAAAATTTACAGTGCCTTACTAATGCGACCAAAAGACTACTGTAAAAGTTTTATGCCATTTTATCAAGTAAAACATTCTATAAAAAAATGACAAGGCAGAAAGGCTTAAAATAGCATAAATAGAAAACCATAGTAAAAAGTGTCAAGCAACAGATTTTATATTTTTCTTAGTATCCCTATAGTACTAGGATAACCTCCAACAAATTTCATGAATATTGGACTCATAAATAATTTATAAAAATTCATACAAGGATCCCCTAATTATAAAAGGAAAATCTATAACTACAAATCTATACATGCACTGATTCTCAAATTTTTACCAGAGCTCATACATGTCAATAATAGCTTGCTACCAAAATTTCATAATTTTTGGAGTACAGGAACTCTAGATATAAAATAAACAAGTTTGCATGCATTCAAAAACACATTTCAAATTTCTATTTAAATCTGCCAAAATTTCTACTGTAAGTGTCAAGATCATATTTTTATTAAATACTACACTTCCTAAGTAAAACTACCAAATTTATTTCACAATTTTTGAAGCTATACAACTGGAGATCTAAAAATCACAAAACACATAAAATCTAGAATCAAAATGAACTATCCTTCTCTACTACTGTCACTGACCGGTGGGACATGCGAACCAGTGACCCCACACGTCAGTGAAACTAGAATAGAGCAGGCGGCGCTGGACTAGCTTGCGTGGCCAGAGCTCGCCGACGGCGAGGTTGCCGACGGTGACATCTTCACCCAGTGATCCCTACGACTTCCTGGACCTACTGACCTACTTGGCCGAGACTATCGACAGAGCTACACACGGTGGTGACGCTCATGGCGGCACGGCGAGGCGGGACGATGGCGGTACGCCGGTGACGACCTCGGCGGCTCAACCTAACGTGCGGACAAGCATCTACGAACTACGGGGAACCTAGCGCACCAACTAGCATAACGAGAGGTGGACTGTGGCGGCGTGGCCACGACGACAGAGTTGGCGGCGGAGCTCCGGCGAGCTTGCGCACGGCGCTGGCGCTTACCGAACACAGTCAGCGAACACGGGTGGACGCAGCGGGTTGCTGGGGAGATGGTGGTGCTGCTATGGTGACGAATGGGCGGCTCGGCGCGAGCTTGCGCTGGCTATGGCGACGGCGAAGGCGGGGAAGAGCTCGGCTGCCGCTGCGGGCGAGGAAGAAACCGAGAAAATGCAAATGGTGTGCGCGGGGCAATGCGGGCGGGTGCTGACGAGGTTAAGGCGCGCGCTGGCCTGCCTTGGCCACACGCGGCGAGGCGCCGGCAACACACGGCGTCCGCTGGCTTCCACGCGACGCGTGGACTCTGTTCCTGTCGGCCACCGAAGACAACGATTCATTTCGTCAGTTAAGCAGTGGTCACGCCTGATAGCGTGAGTTAACGATGATTTTTCTGCTAAACTGTAGCTCTATCGTGCGACCGACCTAAACAACTTTTGTAGACCCATGTACCATCTCCAATTCTTGTTCAAGGAGCTCGTGCAAATTCCCAACCGAACCCGAGTTATATCGTCCCAAATGTCAGCTCGTCAGGCTGTCAGTTCCACGGGACTTAGCAAAATTGCTAAGTGTTGAAATTATTATTCTACTGATTTTTATGAGACCAATTCAAGTAGGTTAGGAGCTAAATTAGTCAATGACCCAAAAGTAAAAGTTGTTCCCCTTGCCAAACACAACTTTGCTTTAGTGACCACCTCCATGCAAGGTCTCTAACACATAGTTCAAACTTGGTCAAACATGTCACATTTAAATGGTGATACACTTCAAATTATGGATTAATGACCTATTTACCCTTAACCATGAATATCAAAGTTGTTCATAATGATACTCTAAACATGTTCAAGCAAATTGCAAGGTCATACAATCATTTCATGTATTAGTCACACATAGTGCTATCTAGGTTAACACATGAAATCTTACTTAAGTGTTTGGTCATGAAAGGTGACCTTCATGAACAATGTACTATTTGCTAACCTATGTGTTGTTAAATGTTTTTGTGACTCACATCCACCAAGTACATGTTTACACTCAAGATCATTTGCATATGTACAAGGAAACATGCAATAACAAGCAAATGTTGCATATGTTTCAATCCAATGTTTCAATTATAAATGCTTGTTTATGAATGCTTGATGATCATGCTCATGCTATGCAAGTCAAGTTATGCAAGGCTAACACCTAGGGTGTTACATCAAAGCACTTTTCTTTGGCCCGCCTGGGCCCAGGAGTCCAAGGGCTGGCCCAACAGTCTCGACGGCCATCCCATCGAGGAATGGGCCCATGAGCGGCAAAAACTCAGGCGCACGAACCTCAAAGGAGTCTTGATCCGCAAACAAGTCTCAACCGGACTAGCCCTGGATGAATCCCCTACGAACGGGATACCAGGGTTCCCTTTCAACTGTCTAGTTGACAAAAACCAAATCCCACAGCCATACCCACGTGAAGGGTCCGAATTACCCCGGGTGATTCTGTCCAAATCACCCGGGGCTCGAGGGCTACACCCTACGGGTGCGCTCGCGCCGCCATCAGCCCTCGGGCGGATCCTGACATAAGCATACGACAACCACTACAATCCAAGAGAGAACTCGCATCACCTACAGTGACGGGCGTATGGTCATTTCCCCATCCGCTCTCCGTGAAGCCACGGCTCGGCATCCCGACACGCCGCACCGTCCGTCGGAGGAGGATGGGACGTAACCACTCACTGAAGCGAAGTCAGGGCATGGCCCTATCAGGGTCAGCGAACGTGCTATCCCTGGCATGGTCTGCCATGTCAGTGGTACAGGCTCAAGGAAAAAGGAAGACCCGACACCTTCGAAGGGCGATCTCGACCTTAGGTTTTTTCCTCTTTCTCCCATCTGTAAATCCCATGCTCCCCCTTGGACTATAAAAGGGAGGGCAGGACACCCCACTAAAGGGGGGATCGATTCAACACATAACATGTCACATAACACACAGCCGAGCTGCCACCGGGCCCTTGGCACCCTTTCGATCCTTCCATTAGAGACTTGGGACATGTCCCTCTCTCGACCGTTTGTACCCCCTTTCTACAAACCCTTTTCGGTGCTAATAACACGAGCACCAGCAGATTGGACATAGGGGCATTCAGCCCGAACCAGTATAAACCTTATATCCTTTAGCGCACCATTCGGGCCTAACGTGTAACAAATATAAATTTACTAGTTGGTGACAATTGGCAACGAATGAGATTTGGTTGCAACATCTACCTTTTGCAACCAAATCGGGTCTATTGCAACATTTTTTCGTCGTTGCACAAGGGTTAGAAGTTAGTAGTAAGCATTAGTGAGTTTCTATGCATATCATAGTTGGTACTACACGTCTTCAATTTTCTCTGATTTACCTGGTTGCTTTGATTCAATTGCTTAGATGTGGCTTGCAGGGATGTTGTTCGCGGCACCAAGGATGGGTGGGGGTGTCCAGTAGGACAGAGGAATAGGTGGATTTTTTATGCACGCAAATTATGTTTTTTGTGTAATAAAAATGTTTTTACTAGGACGATTTGGTACGTCTCCCAAAATGAAATCTAATTATTTTTTGGATTCATAGAAATTAAAATCTTAATATTTGGATAGTTAACTACTCATTTTTTTATGCTGGTAGGCAGCTGCTAGTTCGGTAATCTAGCAGCAAGGTTTCTATGCGCGCAGTTTTAGGAGAAGCATGCTGGTGTTCGATGAACTGATCTGCTCATATTGGCTTCCTTTTTTATGCACTCAGGGTTGTTGGTTTTGTAGGTACATTTGCTCATCCGTGTGTATGTGATTTGAATATAAATTGTGAATTAGATTGTTTGCGGGGATGCTAGCCACTAGTTCTAGAAATTTATTTTTTGCTTTCCTTTGGTTATTATGCTTGCATGCATACTTTTCTATACATGGCTAAACTATAACTTGGTATGTATTTTATACATTGTTTGCACACAATTTTATACATTGTGGAGCAGTTATCTATACACTTCTACACAATTATGTACATTGTTGGAACACAATTCTATACATTGTTGAAGCACATTTCTATTTAATGTTGGAACACGTTTCTATACATTGCATCCTTTTTAACTCCCCGTCCAGCGCTATGATTTTTGCATTAATGTAGCTGACATTAGTTTCATGAATAGATTTTTGTGCCTGCTAAAACATGTTTATATGTGTTTCTTGCCGCTGTAAGGTTTTCGCGCTTACTAAAATATGCTTCTATGCCTTTCTTTGCTGCTATAAGGTTTCTGTGTCTGCTCAAACATGTTTCTACGCCTTTGTTGTGATGTAGGAATGTTGGAAGGATTCCTCTCCATTTGGTGTGAGAGGTCAATGGTGGCTCAGACATAGGACATGGCAACGGACGTCCACAACTTCATTGGCTTGCGGCGGTGGCGTAGTGTGATCTTTGATGTAGTTGATGGGTTAATGTAAAAAGTTAGTTTTCCATATGTTGTGTTTATATGCTTGGATGACATGAGCAAAACTATTGGTTTTTATGTAAGCTCAGTTGGGTTTCAATAATTTGGTTAACTGAGTTTCTATGCATGTTGTGAGTTGGGACCATTATGGATAGTCCACACCATGTTGTGAGCAAAACTATTGGGTTTTTGTGTGTTTCTATGCATTGTTCCTCTATTAAATAAACATCTTGCAGTGGAAAGCATGGTGTGGGTTGGGGCTGTTACAATGTTTGTTATAATTGCCCCATCACATGGGAAGGGTTCTGCAGGTTTCTATACATTGTTCCTCTATTAATTGATTGTTCCTCTATTAATTGAACACCCCAGAAGGAAGCATTCGTGTGGGTTGGTGCAGTCAGTATTTTTGAAACAAAAATACCTAGAGGTGGGGGGGGGTTGTGAGGATTCTATGCATTGATCCTATGTTAGTTATACACCCTCCAGTGGAAAAGAATGGTGTGGGTGGGTGCAAGTCATGGTTTTCAAAACAATAATACCCATAGGATGAGAGTTTTGTCAGGGTTATATGCATTGTTTCCATGTTAATTATACACCCCCATAGTGGGAAGCATAAAGTTCATGGAGGCAATCACGATTGTGTCAGGTGGAATGTCCATCTCGCGGAGAGTTTTTTTATGCGGTAACATAATTAACTTTTATTCATTCAACTACTAATTTCTATGCAACGTCGGCGCAAAAAAATGTTTCCGCGTATCTTGACCATTGATTCTATGCATCCAATCAGTCATCACGTGTCCTGATTCAAATTTCAAATTTTGAAAAAGCGAGATCGTCTTCATGTTTCTATTCGCTTGCTCACAAGATTCTATGCTTAGACGAAAGCATGAAACTCTATATCTTAAGGTGCAAATTTATGAATTTTAAATTTTAAAAAAATTATTCACAATGGATCTTGAATCGTGCAAAAAATGTTAGGAGTTCAATGGTGAAAACTATTTTTGAATCGGATGTTTCGTTGAGAAATTAAAATGAAAAAATGAAAGTGATTAGATTGGATGCGTGCATGCATGCATGCGTCAGCTTTGTCAGGTTGTGTTAGCCGGAACGTCCTAGATCGTGGAGAGGTTTCTATGCGGTAACAAATTAATTTTAATTGATCAAATGACTAATTTCTATGCAACGCGTGATAAAGCCCTTTCTGCGCAGCTTGACCTGTGATTTTATGCATCCGATCTGCTGTCTGCAGCGGTCCGCCACCTGTGCATGTGAGTCAGCACCGCGGACCTGAATGGTTGGGCTGGCTAGGGCTCTCCATTAGCTATTTGGAGCCTGGGGCTCCCAATATCCCATATATATATATATATATATATATATATATATATATATATATATATATATATATATATATATATATATATATATATATATATATATATATATATATATATATATATATATATTATGCTAAGTTAAACATTTTGCACATAATTTTGTTTAACGATTATTAAGAAATAATGTTGCTAACAAAGATCTAGAAAACAATAAATGTTTAAGGTTATGTAGAAATGATGTATAAATAAAAATAAAATCCACTATTATTATTCCTAATTAAAAAACACATATTTGAATATTTATATGCTTATACTAAAGCATGAAACAATCTTCATTATTAGCAATGAAAGATTAGAAGAAGAAGTTGCTAACCTTTAGAAGATTGAAGATGAAACCGGCGGCCGAGAACAAGAACTTGCTCCCCCAAGCAAGAACACGGATAAACACGGATGAACAATAAGCAAAGACCAAGATTTGACCGGTGTGTCTCAGGTTTGGGGAGACAGTGAAAACGGGTATATAGCTGGGGATCTTTAGTCTCGGTTGGTGGAAGCCTACCGGGACTAAATGATCAACCTATAGTCCCGGTTGGAGCCAAAACCCGGGATAAAAGGTCAGCGGGACCTTTAGTCCCGATTGGTGGTTCCAATCGGAATTGAAAGGCAATCTTTAGTCCCGGTTTGAACCACATACCGGGACTAAAGGTCCCTACTGCAAAAGTCTGCTGCACTATCCGTTGGGCATGGGATTTTAGTCTCGGTTGGTGGTTTCAACTAGGACTAAATCTCCTATTACTCCCGGGCCAAATTTCGGCTGGGACTAAAACAAAAAATGTATGTTCTCTACTAATGGTAGTCACTACCGACAGCAATGCTCTGACAGTGATTGTGTGTTCTGGCGTAGTGTCTAATGACTATATTGTCACTTTAACAACCAAAACTCACAAAAGTTGGCTTAGAAGGCCATATTGGCTACAATTGGTAAAACCATTACCCCTATAGTACTTTGAACTTTATAAGTTCGGTTTTTCAAATTGCGCCCTTAAACCACCGCCCTCCATGAAATGCAGACCAAGTTGCCACTAATTACATTAGATCACCATGCATATCACACCTGTGGAAAGATATCGGTAGGGGCCGCTAATCACCAGTTCACCGCATCAACTCTGGCGTACTGAACTCTGTTCGATAGGATTTATTACTTCTACGACGATTGATTTATAAGTCTGATTTACCGTGAAAGGAAAATACAGTTCCGTGACTAAGAAAGTATAGCGGATCCTGGCCAACGGAGCCTGCCAACAACTCATATCAAGCCGTACACACCCTATATCACACTTGAAAATAATACTTTTTTGTCACGTCACCTTTCAAATCCCACACCCCCCCGCGTCCTTTTTACCCCCACCCTTCACTAGAAAAGCCCTAGTAGCTGAGTATACACTGCTCACCACTGTTGATTCCATGTCTCAGTCACTTCACATCTCTCCTTTTTAGGCCAAACACCACCCCCACCAGCCCCTGCGCCCCCCCCTAAAAATAGAAGCAGCAGCATGCAATTCCCCACGCCCTCAAACAGATCATGAAGCTGGTGCTCTCCCTGCAGATCCCCAATCACAAGATGATGGACTTATGAGTGAGCCAGCATCAGCAACTGTTACCAGCATCACCACCACTGCGAAAGAGTAAGAAGCAACAGATGAGATCAACCAGCAGCTATACTCCCGACTATTCCAATGCTTAATCTTTAACCCTATCCTTCTGCTTTTGTGATCATTTGCTTCTCTGATTATGCTCCATGCTGCTGGATCTGATGCACAGGCTAAAGAAGCCAGGCTCCAACTCCCACAATTCTGAGAACCAAGCTCAGCTGCCAACTACACCCAAGGTAACTTGTTCCTTTCTTTGATCTTTTTCGAAGAAGATTTTCACATACACAGAGACATGTATCTGCTGTGGTCATCTCAGACTTCTGAGCACCAACTCCCAAACAAACAGATCCCTCCAATCCCAACTTGTGCTAAAATAATGCTCACACGAGTCATCATTGAGCTCATCATGCTTACGAGAATATGGAGTATTCCTTTACCAGTATAGTATATGATATGATATTATATGGATATGCAAATTAAATATTCATTTCTTCATTGAGTAAAGAACATTAGAACACACAGAGGAGAGGGAGCCTACTCGATTTAAATAATATAAAGAGGAAATTGTTTCAGCTCACAGCAGCTACACTGCTCTCTCTCTCTGTTTCTTTCTTCTTCTTATCTAGCCGATCCACCATGGACATGTCGCCGAACCCCGACAGCCCCTCGTCAGGAGGGGGCAACGGCATCGGGCCGAGCAGCGGAGGCGCGTCGCCGTCCGTTGGTTCCATGACGCCGCAGTCGCCGAGCCGGTACGAGGCGCAGAAGCGGCGCGACTGGAACACGTTCGGGCAGTACCTGCGGAACCACCGGCCGCCACTGAGCCTGGCGCAGTGCAGCGGGGCTCACGTCCTCGAGTTCCTCCGCTACCTGGACCAGTTCGGCAAGACTAAGGTGCACGGCCCGGCGTGCCCCTTCTTCGGCCACCCGAACCCGCCGGCGCCGTGCCCCTGCCCGCTCCGCCAGGCCTGGGGCAGCCTCGACGCCCTCGTGGGCCGCCTCCGCGCTGCCTTCGAGGAGAACGGAGGCCGCCCAGAGTCCAACCCCTTCGCCGCGCGCGCCGTGCGCCTTTACCTCCGCGAGGTCCGCGAGCACCAGGCCCGCGCCCGCGGCGTCAGCTACGAGAAGAAGAAGCGCAAGAAGCCGCAGCAGCTGCCGGGCGACAGCAGCGGCGGCCTTCACGGCCACACGCACCAGCCGCCGCCGCCCCCACCGCCCGCCGGCGCCGCCTGCTGAGCTGATCGATCGTCGACGGCTCGTACGTACGTACGCTCTCCCATTTGGCCTGTATGATGCCAGATTGAGCTCGAGCATATATATTTTATGTATCATCTCGCGCGCGTATGCATGCATGCATGTGCATGCAGTAGCTAGCCCTATATGCTGCTGATCCGTGTACTCTACCGTGAGAAGCACCACTAGGGTGTGTGCTGCACTGCTGCTAGCTGCTGCGTGTACTGCATTGCTTGTGTGTGTGTTTCGATTCACTTAGCTTTGGTGTTTGTCGAATCTAGTATTTGCTTGTAGAAGTAAGCAAGTGTTTGCTGTACTTTCAACTGAGGAGTATGTCCGTCCTTTGAGGTCTAGCTAGGGACAGGGAGATACATATATGGTCATCTCTCCTGCTGTTTCTGTTTGTGGAAAATTTAAAAGTCTGTGTGTGTGTGTCCATCTCTACGCATGCATGTGTCAATTCGATTCTGGCAAGCATCTCTTGTGTTTTCTTGTTTTGCTTCCTGTTTCGTTTCCTTTTTATGGTACCAGGATGCACTGGTATATGCAATGCTATTGGGCTTTGTTTAGATACCCTCAAAATTCCAAGTTTTTTCATTCTCTCTCTAGAGATTTTCGTTTACAGAGCATTAAATAGGCCAGTTGGAAATCACGAGATGGTGGCGATTAAACAATATTTACCAAATAAGACGAAAGTGCTACTATTCATCGGTTTGAAATTTTTTTCAATCTATAAGGCTGCCTGCACGGCGATAGACAGGGGCGAGAGCGTTGCACAGTGCGCACGCACCAAATAATAGGGGGATCGGACAAGCATGTACTCGTACTACTCACTATTGATGCTCTTGGATGTGCATTCCTGCGAGTACAGGATGCATGTGTCAATTTCTGTCCTTTGTTTTACGATCGATCTTTTCCCATGGCTTTCTGAATAGTCTCGTCCCATCGTGGGGCTATAGCTCTGCTATTTGATGTTCTCGTGGCACATGAAGCATAGGAAAATGTACATGGTCATACTTCCTTTTCGCTAGGTTTCATTCCCTTGGAGATCGATCTAGCATGTTTTTGCTTGCTATTGGCTTACTCCATCAATTGAGATCATTTGTGCACCTACAGTTATTGCATCAGGGGACAACTATTTTACGACAGAGACTTCTGATATATTTTCACCTTCGCATTATAGAAACCGAATAAAAATGAACAAAAATTATGTTTTAGTCATCAATACAGTAGGTATGACTTTTAAACATTGTTATATGAAGGAAAGAGTTGTTCTAACACATAAGTTCATTTTTTGCTTACAGCATTTAGATGTTTATTTAACTGGGGTATCCGGTGGTATATACATGTGGGAGTTCTTCTAGCTGCAAGCTTAATATTTACATAACTAATTTTAATTTTTCTTCCATTTTAATTTGACATGTACCATGACTAAAAAAGTACTATTGAAGTCATACAAAACAGCGTACGCATAAACTACCCAACTATACCTATAAGTTACATTTTGTCATATGGGAAGACACAAGAATACAATAATAATGAAGAAATAATCTTCATATCCAGTCATATAGGCAGGGTTATATTATGCTGCCTGTCATTATTTTTGTTATATTTTTCACTGAGAACTGTTTCCAATTTCGAGGTTTGTTTCAGAATTTGATCACATTGATTGATTAATCCATACGTTGATTGAATACTTTTTGGTGCTTATCAAAATAAGAGAAGTGATATAAGGAGTAGATAGGAAGCATTAATTGAAATGTGTACAGTATTGTGCTCTCACTGTCGAACTAATTTTCTAAATATGCATGATACGTTATAAAGAGTTTATACCATGACTGGAATACTATATGTGGCAAAACTTTTAAACTTTGCTCATGGATAACATCATGAACATTTTGATTTTATCTTGAAACATATTTTATTTACATCTATCACGAGTTTAATTTATTATTTATAACATATCATGTTGGGATCAATATGGTTAAATTTAGTTACGTTGGAGACCCTTAGCTTTCATGTTGGTATCATCAAACAAGACTTGAGGTTTTATTAATTGAAGGGATTATGTCGGGTTTATAGACCCGGGGTCCCTAACACTGGTACAGAAACGGCATTTACTCCGGTGGAGAACCCCATCTTGTCCCGGTTCCCCACCCGGGAGCAAGCATCCGGGACTAAAGGGAAGGGGTCCTTTAGTCCCGGGTCAGGAACCGGAACTAAAGGGGGACCTTTAGTCCCGGTGGGTAACACCAACCGGGACTAAAGGTGCCTCCTGACATGCCACAACACCGGCACCCTTTTATTCCCGGTTGGTAATACGAACCGGGACTAAAGGTTTTTTTTTTTTTTTTTTTTCTTTTCATTTTTTTGTTTTCTTTTCAAAATAGGTTTTCGAAGTCGTATTGTACGCTGCTAATAATACATTTATACGCGTGTATAGTATGTTTCGGTTCAAGCACAATGAACATATTAAATCACATAATTCAAGCATAGAAATATATATATATATATATATATATATATATATATATATATATATATATATATATATATGCATGCATGCATCATATATATATTACATGCATGCATGCATATGTGTATTTTACATTATATTATTTTATGTGCATATATTATAAAAGATTGCATTACAGTTGTTGTGATATAACAAGTTTCCTCTCATCCTCTAGCTTGGCTTCCATGGCAGTGTTGGGTCGAAGTAGAACTCGCTCTTGGAATCGATGACCTAGTCATTAAAAAATCCGGCTATAAACTCTTGAATTATTTTGATTTGGTCTTGTCGTATGACCTTTTCCTCCAACCATCGAGCCTACAGGTTTGAATTAAAGGAAAATAAATTAATATATGTACATACATATATATATATAAAGACATAGTAACACAATCAATAATAATAATTAAATGAATATATAGTGTATTTTTAACGTACTTTGAGTCTCTCTTTAGGAGTTCTTTGGGAGACCTCCTTGATAAACTTGCAAACATAGTAACCACAGTAGTTGTTCCCCTGTTCCTGCCTCAGACACCACTTTACGAGAAAAAGATTTGTCATCCAATCTGGTGATCCGGTGAAAGTTATATGTTTAATTAATAAAGATGATGCGATTTAGGGGACTTACTTTCAGAGGGATTACATTCAGTGGCGCTTTGTATTTTCCCATGTGTTGCTTCTCAATAAAGGTTTTCCAAACACTGCCCAATAAAAAATTTGCCACGTCATCAGATATAGTTAATCATCATATTTGTGTGTATATATAGTTGCTAAATATACCAAAATTACCTCTGGATAATATCTATCATATCTTGGTAGTCTTGTTGTGGTTTTCTCATCGAGTCATAGATTATCAAGTGACTTTTCACCAGATCGATGTCCATCAATATCCAGTGCTTGCTGCATGTGTTTATAGGATATAACGCATAACACTCATTAATTAACTAGAATCAACATATGAGCCATTAAGAATAATCGACATTATTAACACTCACTTAAAGTTGTAGGGAAAGAGTATATCCTTCTTGTGGCGTTGGTTCACTAAGAAGTTCATGAGGTTACTCTCTGACTCAGACTTCCAATTAGGCTTTGGAGTAACTGGGTCTTTGAATACTATATAGGGATCAACAAAACCAATTTCATTGCAGCCTTCCTTTCTATGGTTTGTCATTGTAAATCTGCATATATATAGTACTTGTTAGGATAATTTATATGCATATACACACATATGATGAGTTTAATAATAGATCAAAAGAATTATTACTTATAGGCAATAGCAGCTAATGATAACTTTGTCCAGAGAGGTCAGGTGGCATAGTTGATGAAATTCTGCAGAGTCAACATACATAATATCATCGCCACGGAACCAATGTTCGTCTCTAATTCTGACACCAACGCAGAAGTCTCCACCGGTAGACGCCTGCATGTACCACTTGTTTAGCAGGTACATTTGCGTCCCTAGATCACATAAGGCTTGAGGGTTGTATAGACTCTGGCCTAGTACAAATTTTTTCTTTCAAATATCAACCTCCATCACACTCTCAATGTTTCCATCACCAAACATCTGGTAAAGGTCGAGACCAGTCTCTTCAATAAATTCACCAAGGTGATCTAAATCGATATCCGGAGGTATGTTTGCCTGATGCATTAATCCTAAATTTGAACCATATTCATTACCAACAACTAGCAGGGAGACTGATTGGTGCGATTGTTGTCCGAGTTGTGCAACTCCTTTCCCTGCCCGCTTCTTTTTCTGTGCCGCCTCAATTGACTTGGTGAGAGTGTGGTCATAGTCCGTTAACGTTGATTTGGACGGCTTACGAGATTTCCGCTGTTGTTGCTGGTAAGAAGCCACCTTTTTTCTTAGAATATCTGGAGCTACGAAGAAGTATGGTTTCTTCGGGGTTTCTCCTTGCTTCTTGATCCTTTTTAAGTTTGTCATAAAATCTAGACATGTCTTTTTTATATGCATCAGTTACTTCTTCCTTCTCTTCAGATATTATTTTGGGAATAGCCCTTGGTTTCACGGTGGCTTTCTTTGCCGGCGGGGATTGTTTCTTCGCTTATGGGCTGGCCTCTTGCTAGTACTTGGCTTCTTGGTAGGCGGGGGCGGGGGAGGTGTTGGAGACCTCCTTGGAGGTGGTGGTGGCGTGGCGTTGGAGACCTCCTTGGAGGTGGCGGCTACGGCATTGGAGACCTCCTTGGAGATGGTGTGGATGCAGCCTCGCCTTCCAACACATTGTCATCGTACTGAGCACTATGATGATCTAGCGATTGAACAATTGGATTTAGGTTGGGGGAGGATCTGCTACAAAAAAAGGAATGACATATTATTATGAGCAGATTGTTAATTATTTAAGCCAATATAAATTAATGATGTAGTGTTTTCATCCGCACCTATGGTGAGGTAGTTCAGGAGGAGGTGGAGGCGACATCCCGGGAATGATGATGTAGCGCTTGTGCCATAGAATGAATGTCTTCTCTGCTTCTCCTAGAGTCTTCTCGTCATCACCTCTAGGATTGTCAAGAGGCAAATCACTAAAACCTTTTTCAGCTTTATCTACCGAGATGGTAGCATATCCTTCTTGGATTATATTCCCATGAATCCTTGGTGTCTTGGTTCGGTCGATAGGATTAACAAGACCGATAGCCACCTTGATTGTGGAATTCCCCTTTGGAATGTGTAGCTCACACGATGTACAAGGTTCAGTGACGTCATCCACAGGGAAGCGTAGTCATGTGTCCCCTTGATTTGTTATCTCCGTGGAAGCGCAGCTGCTTTTCAACTGAACAGATTGGCTAATGTTGATTCCTAGCTCTGATGTCTGCTTGCTTGCACTCACTGCTATTTGCACTTGCCTTCTGATTTCCTCCTGCATTCTCGCTTCAAGGTTTTTTTCTCGCTCCTGTGCTTCACGCACCGCTTCCTCCAACCTCTGGAGCAGCTGTGCCTTTTCTTCCTTCTTTCTCTGGCGGCTTCTGTAGGAAGGTATGTACTGAGGGAATCCATGCTCCCACGAGACACTTCCTTTGCCTCTAGTTCGGCCATCGTGTTCAATAGTCCTGATGGCGTATGTCAGTTCATCCTTCTCTCTGTTGGGCCTGAACGCACCACTAGCAGTAGCTCTCTGAGCATAAAACAATCTTTTTGCTGCTTCTTACAGTCTAACGCCATAAACGCACTTCCCTGTCTCCTGGTCCAGTGTTCCCCCATGAGCAAAAAAACAATTCTTTGCACGCTCTCCCCACTCGAGTGATTCTGGTGTGATACCCTTGGCAAGAAGGTCTGCTTCCATTTTGTTCCACTTCTTAATGGCAGTCGGGTAGCCACCTGATCCCAAGTTATGGTGGTATGTCTTCTGTTGGGCATTACGTTGGTTCTTTATCACCTGACTCACACCCTCTTCCGACGTCTTGTACTGTACAAACTCATCCCAATAGGGCCTCTGCTTTGAGATCGGGCTTGGGACAGTGAAATCTGGTGCTATGTTCTTCTTGACATACGTCGTGTATAGGTGTTTCTTCTAAGTCTGAAACTGGGTGGCCATCTTCTTCATTGTCCAATCCCTAACTCGCTCCTTCAATTCATCACCATCTATTATATCATCATAACCATCTGTTTGGAGAGTGAAATGTACCAAGACATCTTTCCAAATTAACGTCTTGTCACGATCAGAGACAAAACTGATATGAGGAGCATTGGTCTTCTTCTTCCATTCGTGGGTACTGATCGGGAGCCGGTCCCGTACAAGGTAACCACAGTGGTGCACGAATTTCATTTTATTTGCCCCCCCCCGGTTCGCCTATATCCGCATTGAACTCCGAGATGATGAAGCGGCCCTCCAATGGCTTTTTGGGACCTCGAACATTTTTACTCTTCGTTGTAGTTGTTGATGTCGATCCAGAGGGCTACAAAACATAAACATTATTTTTAATGTCATGAGCACACATAAGACATATGATAATATATATAGCTAATAATAAAAAATATATACTTGGCCAATATGTTGTTGCTCATTTTGTTCAAGAGCTAAGTACTGACTCTCGTCATCTGCATCCACTTGCACGTTATTTTTAGCACCATCATCGCCGGCAACTTGAGTGCCAGTGTTGATCAAATTCATCATCAACTCCTCCTCATCCATGTTTCTCGGGTCGGCCATCTAGCTTCAAAAAACAAAACCAATATATAGTACGTCAAATCTTTGCTTACATGCGTAAAATCTATGAACAATATGCATTATTAAATCTTGCCCCTCGGTCACGGACGCAATTCGCCACACTAGGGTGAACTGCGTCGGTACTAGGGCGAATTAGGGCTATACATAAACGGCTGAGGGAGAATTGCGTCGGTGACTAGGGCAAACCGCGTCGGTGACATCAACAACGCGATTCGCCCTAGTCACCGATGCAATTCGCCCTAGTGTGATTGTTTAGCGTTAACGATAACGATAATACGAATGTTAATCGACTAGGCCGCGAGAGAGGGCGGTGTGACGAGAGTGGCGGTGCTCCACTCCGCCGTATATATGTTTGTACACATGGGTGAACGAGGGCGGCGGTGCTCCGCCGTATACATATAAATGCATGGGCGAACGAGGGCGGCGGTGCTCCGCGACGTATATATACATGCATATGAATACAAATGACGTATATATATGTGTCGGCGCGGTGGCCGGTGTGCTGACGACGACGATGTGAGGCGGGTCGGCATGCTAACGACGACGACGTGAGGCGGGCCGGGGCGGTGTCGGTGCGGTGGAGGGCGTCGTCGGCGCGGAGCGGCCCGGGCCGAGGCTGCGGTCAATGCGTTGGAGGGTGTGGCCCGCGCGTCGGGCCGGGGCTATGATCAAAAGGAGTATATTATATATCATGCATGCATGTCCACATGTTTTTTTCTTTTTGCAAAACACAGTACAAATGTCAATATATAGCATTACAAACCGGCAAAAAAATAAAAAAAATTGTGAACTCCATAGCCACGAGCAAGCCACGGCACCGCGCCATCATCCTCGCCACGGCCGGCCATGCGACCCCGCCATGCCCTTACTGCGACTGGCCGCTGAATGGCGAAACCCTAGGCACTAGGAGAGAGAAAGCCGAGAGAACTCACCTTGGGCGGGCGCAGTGGAGGGCCGCACGGGCGTGCGCGGTGGAGGGCCGCACGAGGTCATCGGCGGTGGAGGGCCACACGGGCGCGTGTGGTGGAGGGCCGCACGAGGCGAGGCGTGGGCTCCAGTGTCACGGCGGCAGGCTGATACGTAGGGGAAGATGAATCGGCGGCGGCGCGAGGAAGAAGAGAGAAAGGGCGGCGGTGTTCGACGAGGAAGAAGAGGAGGGGATCGATCTGCGTCAGGCACTGGCGGTTATATACCAGGGAGATTTACTCCCGGTGCCAGCCACCAACCGGGAGTAAAGGTCCTTTACTCCCCGGTGCGTGTTACCAACCGGGAGCACCGGGAGCAAAGGTTTTTTTTGGCGGGCCACGAAACTATAGCCCACCTTTACTCCCGGGTGGGCTTCCCACCTGGGAGTAAAGGTGGGCTGCAGTTTCGTTTCCCGCCTGTTTTGAGCAAATTTTTTTAATAGAAATGCAATAGTCTTGTTAAATACATAGTAAATTAAATAAAAGGCATAAAATTATTTTGTTAAAAATATGGATTTTCTTTTTCTTTATTGCACATAGGAAAAATCTATAACCTAACTTTTTTTATTTTTTGTTATAATTATAAAACATAATGTAACTAATATTTATTATTTCGTTAATGCAAAAATGTAGTGTTTAATTAAAATTATTAAAACTATTGGTTTTGGACAAGAAATTTGTTTTCATATCATTTTAACATTAATATTTTAATTTTTCATCACTCAATATCCTAATTTAACTTTTCGAGAGAGAAATCCCACCAAATCAAACATTGATTTAATTTGAAACACGACATAATAAACATCTGAATTCACAATTATTATATAATATCTCAAACACACACTGCATTAAATCACTATATCATCAAGTGGGCACAGCAGTGAACTTCTTCTTTATGTATGTCCCTTGGTTATGATCGCGTCATAACCATGGAGTGTCCTCATCATTTACCAAGATGCTAGGGTCTTTGTTTACTTTGAAGGGAGGAATTCGGTCATCCTTTTCATAATCTTCTGACATGTCCGACTTGTCCTCAATTCCCACGATGACTCTTTTCCCTGAAAGAACTATGTGGCGCTTTGGCTCTTTGGTTGAGTCATTATCGTTTTTCCCTCTTTTTGGTTTGGTAGACATATCATTGACATAGAACACCTGATTCACATCCTTGGCAAGGACGAATGATTCATCTTTGTACCCAATATTACTAAGGTCTACTGTTGTCATTCCATACTCGTTGTCTACTGTTACCCCGCCTCCGGTCACCTTGACCCATTGGCACTTGAACAATGGGATCTTCAAAGTAGGTGCATATTCTAGTTCCTATATTTCATCTATGCGGCCATAATATGTCTGCTTATTCCCATTCAGGTCTATGGCATCTATGCGAACACCACTATTTTGGTTGGTACTCCTTTTATCTTGGGCTACTGTGTAGAATATGTTCCCATTTATCTCGTACCCTTTGTATGTGACGATATGCCATGATGGTTGCATAGCCAATAAATACAATTGCTCATGGACGCTCTCATCACCTTGACATTTTTTTTGCAACTAACCACCGAAAGTTTCCATGTGCTTACGCATAATCCAAGCTTCAGTCTTCCCTAGAAACTTGGATCGTAAGAGATCCTTGTGTGTCTCAATATACGGATCTACCAAAGAGGAGTTCTGTAGAACTGTGTAGTGCGCTTTATTGAAATAATCATCCTCCGTACCAATATATGTTTTCCTCCCTAGTGTCCCCTTTCCGCTTAGTCTCCCCTCATGTCTCGATTCAGGAACACCAATCGAGTCAAGGCCGGGAATAAAGTCAACACAGAACTCAATGACCTCTTATGTTCCATAGCCCTTGGCGATGCTTCCTTCTGGGCGAGCACGGTTGTGAACATATTTCTTCAGGACTCCCATGAATCTCTCTAAGGGGAACATGTTGTGTAGGAACACAGGACCGAGAATGAAAATCTCCTTGACTAGGTGAACTAGGAGGTGTGTCATGATATCAAAGAAGGAAGGAGGGAACACCAATTCAAAGCTGACGAGACATTGAACCACATCATTCTGTAGTTTAGCTAGATCAGTTGGATCAATTGCCTTCTGAGAAATTGCATTGAGGAATGCACATAGCTTCATGGTGGCTAGACGTACATTTGGAGGTAGAATTTCTCTTAATGTAACTGGAAGTAATTACGTCATGAGAACATGACAGTCATGGGACTTTAAGTTACAGAATTTCTTCTCTGGCACATTTATAATACCCTTTATATTCGAGGAGAATCTAGATGGTACCTTGATGTTGTTTAAGCATTCAAACATGATTTCCTTCTCCTCTTTTCTTAGAGTGTAGCTGGCAGGACGTAAGTAATGGCGTCCATCATCTGTCTTCTCTGGATGCAGGTTGTCTCTTTCTCTCAAACAACGTAGGTCCTGTCGTGCTTCAAATGTGTCCTTAGGCTTTCCATACACACCCATGAAGCCTAGTAGGTTCACACAAAGATTCTTCATCAGGTGCATCACGTCGATCGAGCTGTGGACCTCTAGGACTTGCCAATAGGGTAGCTCCCAAAATATGGACTTCTTCCACATGGGTGCGTGATCGTTAGCGTCGTTTGGAACAGGTTGGCTGCTATGTCCTTTTCCAAAGACGACTTTCACATCATTGACCATATCGAGTACATCCTCACCGGTTCGGTTGCGAGGCTTGGTCAGGTGGTCTGCCTTCCCTTTAAAATGCTTGCCTTTCTTTCTTACAGGGTGATTTGCAGGAAGAAATCGACGATGGCCAAGGTATACGACATTTCGACATTTTTTCAAGAATACACCTCTAATATCACCGAAGCAGTGTGTGCATGCATTATATCCCTTGTTTGACTGTCCTGAAAGATTACTTAGAGCAGGCCAATCATTGATTGTTACGAACAACAATGCTCGCAGATCAAAGTGTTCCTGTTTGTACTCATCCCACACACGTACACCTTCTTTATTCCACAAAATGAGAAGTTCATCAATAAGTGGTCTCAGGTACACATCGATGTCATTGCCAGGTTGCTTCGGGCCTTGGATGAGCACAGGCATCATAATGAACTTCCGCTTCATGCATAACCAAGGAGGAAGGTTGTAGATACTTAGAGTAACATGCCAAGTGCTATGACTACAGTTCTGCTCTCCAAAAGGATTGATACCATCTGTACTTAAAGCAAACCTTAAGTTTCTTGCGTCATTTGCAAACTTCGGGAATTCTCTATCGATTGCTCTCCACTGGGACCCATCAACAGGGTGTCTCAACATATTGTCTACCTTACGGTCTTCTTTGTGCCATCGCAACAATTTTGCATGTTCTTTGTTTCTGAACAGACGTTTCAAGCGTGGTATTATAGGAGCATACCACATAACCTTGGCAGGGATTTTCTTCCGCGGACGTTCGCCCTCAACATTACTAGGGTCATCTCGCCTGATCTTATACCGCGATGCATGGCATACCGGGCATGCATCCAATTTCTCATACTCTTTGCCACGGTATAGGATGCAGTCATTAGGACATGCATGTATCTTCTCGATTTCTAGCCCCATAGGACAGACAACTTGTTTTGCTTCGTAGGTAGTGGCGAGCAATTCATTGTCCTTCGGAAGCATCTTCTTTTGGATTTTTAGTAACTCTCCAAATCCCTTGTCAGATACACCATTCTTTGCCTTCCATTGCAGCAATTCTAGTGTGGTTCCCAACTTTTTCTGCCCTACATCACAAGTTGGGTACAACAATTTCTTGTGATCTTCTAGCATCCGCTCGAACTTGATCTTCTCCTTTTCACTTTCACATTTTCTTTGTGCGTCACGAATGACCTGACAAAGATCATCAGCAGACTCATCTTCTATGGCTAGCTCTTCTTCAGCTTCTCCCATTGCAGTATCATTGAAGCACGCACCATCGGGAATAATATCATTGTCGTCCCATTGTTCTTCTTCACCTTCTTCCATTACAATGTCGGTTTCTCCGTGCTTCATCCAACAAATATAGTTTGGCATGAAACCTGACTTGAACAAGTGTGAATGAAGAGTCCTTGAGCAAGGATATTCCACCGTATTCTTACATACGGCACATGGGCAGCACATGAAACCATCACGTTTGTTTGCCTCAGCCGCACGTAACAAAGAATGCACGCCGTCCATGAACTCTTGGGAGCGATGATCAGCATTGTACATCCGATGCCGACTCATCTGCATTACATGACATAAATACCGTATTAAAACATAGAACATAATTAGTTAATTATACAACATGCATACCACCACAAAAGCTATAAATTTAAGAAATCATCGCTACAATGTAGACAATCCCAACTACCACTAAAAACACTAAAGCTAAAATGCACTTCAGCAGCACAAGGATTTCGTGACCAATCCCAACTAAAACAGACAGATCCCCTGTTTGTTCAACATCTTTGGGCTTCTTCGGCTGGATCACTGCCTCATTAGCTGCCATCTCTGCCTGTTGTGAAAGATATTTTTGCACGAGTTCAACATACTCTTCCTCCCAGTAGAAGCCTGAACATCCAGTGTCATCCCACTGAAATTAAAACAGAAAATTAGAACTTTAATCACAACCATCTTGAAAATAGGTATAAACTAACCATAGTCATTAAATACGATAAAATAACTCACATTACGATCCGGACACTTGTAGAAAATGCGACCCTTGTTGGGACCCTCCTTCTTCACTCGGTACTCCATCATAATCTTCATCTCATCACAACACTTGTCGCATGCAATGAGTGGGAGGTCTGGCCTAAGTCGCTTTGGAAACCCATGAGAGGCCCTGGAAGTAGTTGCCATCTACTCTCTATACTCATTTTTTAATACACTATAAATTTCTCATTTTATAAACAAATAAAATTAAAAAAACTCTAAAATTCTCTATATCTCTAAACAATGAAGTGTGCTATGCATGCTACAAATGAACAGTGAATTCTAGTTTTTAATAGCTACTTTAACCTTCCTTCATGTAAATATGCAAGCTTGAAGTTTAAAGGTTTCCAGAGTGTTTAACACTACTCTGCTTGCCGAGAAAGTTGCTAGTGTTGTGTCGTTGGCATTTTTCATGGCCGTGGCCATGGTCATTGTGTTCTCGTCTTTTACTGCGGCAGGTAAGTAATTCACGTGATATTTCCACAAATTAACAGAAGAATGGGAGTGTACACACATAACAATCGATTATCGTTTATATTTATATATATATACTACGTTTGGGTATGGTGATTGATAGACTACTGCGACGATATCGGGACGTGTGAATAAATAACCATCCGTACTAGTTGACCTTGCTTACGTGAGCATCTCGGCGAGCATTTCTCCACCGGACGGCACCGTACTTGGCCACGGAAGAGCTCCGATTCTACGAGGAAGGGAACACGGTCTTCCACAACCGTTGCCGCTCTCCCTCGTAGAATCAAAGCTCCTCCTTGACATCCGTTACCGCTCAGCAGAGAACATGCTCGCTGAGATGAACACGGTCCGCAAGTTCAACTAGCTACTTTAACCTTTGTTCATGTAAATATGCAAGCTTGAAGTGATTTTGAGCTCAAATTGCTTACAAATGAAAAAAAAACACAATAAAGAACCATATATATATAGTGAACAAAATGAGATAAGACAATGGTGAAAATGAGAGTATGAGATTGGTAACCTTTTCAACTGAAGAATCGACGGAGGAATCGAAGAAATCGACGGAGGAATCGAAGAATGGATGGAGGAACAATGGAGGGAGGAAGCAAGAACACTAGTGCAGTGAGCTTCAAAATGTGCTGAGCTCGGGCTCGGGGAGGAAGAAGGAGACGGCCGGGAAATAAAGGGGGGACCTTTAGTCCCGGTTGGTGGCTCCAACCGGGACTAAAGGTCCCTCCCAATGGCTACTGCGCTAGATAGAGGTGGTAGGGACCTTTAGTCCCGGTTGGAGCCACCAACCGGGAGTAAAAGTCTACCTTTAGTCCCAGTTGGTGGCCCCAACCGGGACTAAAGGTCCCTGCCACCTCTGTCTGGCGCAGTAGCCGTTGGGAGGGAACTTTAGTCTCGGTTGGAGCCACCAACCGGGACTAAAGGTATCTCTAGTCCTGGGCGCAAAAAATGCCGGGACTAGAGCCCATTTTGACCGAGGATCAAAGGTCTGTTCTCTACTAGTGTAATGGGTCCGCTTCTCAGCAAAAGCTCAGTCCAGCAGATGACATTACAAACGACGCGCAACTCCTGGGCCAGCCCAGATGCCTAACGACAGGCCAAAAGAGCGATCCAGTCTCCGATCGGAAGGCCTGGCCAAGGAGGGGGCGACGCTCGCTTTCGACTCCGACCCGCTTCTCTGACCGGAAGGCCTGGCCAAGGAGGGGCGACGCTCGCTTCCGACTCCGACCCGCTTCTCCGACCAGAAGGCCTGGCTAGGGAAGGGCGACGCTCGCTTCTGACTCCGACTCGCTTCTCCGACCGGGAATACACCGAACCTCTACTTACGGCTCTTCTCCGATCGGCGCGGTCGGAGCCAACTGGGAACGACCGGCCGAGGACGCCCGCTCGGTGAGGACCCAAGAAATCAGGCGGAGCAGATAAAGGTAAGGCGCTCAAGTCAACCGCAATACCAAGGACCGTACCCTGCACACCTGTAGGACAATACCACCAGGCCATGCCAGAAAGGGTGCTTTACAACCGTTCAGACATGTCAGAACATGAACAGTGTTGCTGGCGCCGACATTTGCCCTATAGTATGGTAGGCGCCGCCGACATTTGCCATACCAGAAGAACACGATGGAGCTTGCCACATGCATCCAGTGTTATCCTAAATGCTAAACGGTAAACAGTCGGTCACCTACTATTTAGACAATTATTCAGGCAAAACGGGTGTTTAAATGGGAAACGGCCGTTTAAACGGTCAAAACAACCGATTAAACAGAAATGGTGTACCACCGTGTAGCGTTTAAACGGTGTGTAAATGGGCTAAACAGCCGTTTAGGTGAACAATGCATGCATCTGGCCATCAGCAGTATTGTGGGCGCCGACAAACCATCTTGTACCCGACGGCGTGAGCAACAAGACTAGGTAGCACACTCACTCTCACTCACTATCTCTCTCTCTTGTAAGGACATCCCCTTAACCTATAAAAGGGGATGCGCTCTCTCTTAGAAGGAGGACAAAGAAACGACGGACGAACGGATTATTTTGACTCGCTCTCTGCTAGCTTTAGACATTTTGAGCACTTGAACAGCTCCATAGCTCTAGAACTCTAAAGCTACACAGAACATATGTTCCAATACTTAGCGCACGTAGGAGCTTCTGTCACTCTTGGCCCTTCGGTCTAGAGTCCGACCGGACCTCTAACACCCCCCATCTTATTCCCACTCGTTTGTAACCCCACAGCAAACTTCGAGCACCTGGGCTCAGGAATAAAGTCACCGACCGAATCAACCTGGACGTAGGGCACGTTGCCTGAGCCAGTATAAACCCTGTGTCATTGAGTGCTAAGCCACATCCGATCACAACGTACGGCAAAACGACAAATATTTACTTGTTGGTCACTTTTCGCACCAACAGTTGGCACCGTTCATGGGGAGGACGCCGTACGTTCACGCTTTTTGGTCATCGGATGGCCCACCTTTTTGCCATCTTCGGCATTGTGGGCTCAAGCGATACGACTCGCTGGAGTTTCCCATGCTCCCACCTATTGGGATGTGGTTTCCTCCCATCTTCGAGCCATCCCGGACCTTCCTCTTCGGAAGCCTGGACTTCATCGCCGACCGGCTCGGCGTGCTTCGCCTTCATGAGGAGGCACTTGTCCCGGTGCCCGTCGGAGGAGGAGCACTCTTCGTTGGCTCCGGGCCACCCGACGACCTCAACGATGAGACGCCTGCGCTTCGCTCTGAGCCCACGCTGGGCTCAAACCCCACTGTGAGTAACATACATATTGTTCTTTACTCTCTATTTACTATCTTTCGCCGACTCTTCGGAGGGACCCCGTTGTCCCCACCGCGATCGCCATGCAACCGGTTCCCCTACGGCCTCGCGTCCCCCATGGACGCGTACGCGTGGGGGCTTCGAAAGATGCTGACGCCGCCCTCTCTCACATCCGAATTCGTGGGGATGGCGGGCTACGCTCCCGCCTCTTTCCACGACCTCGTGGATGATGAGGTTGAAAGCGATAGCTCCAGCATCGGTGATGTCGTGGCAACTAGCCACCCTCTGTCCCAGGAGTGCGCTATGGCAGACGCTCCAGGACAGCCACCGGTGGTAGCAGAGTCCCTACAGACTCACACCCCTCTGGACCATCGTGCGGAGGCCCTCGCGCGTGCACAGGAGCACGGTGAGGAGCTACGACAAAGGCGGCAGAGCTAGCCACCACCTACACCGACGCGCACGGTGCAGCACGTTGCGCCATGCTTGTGTAACCCGGCGAGCGGCGCCCAGGGTCACGCCCGCCAGGTAAAGCGCAACATCATGGATGGGGAGAATGATCCCCTATAGTTCTCTCGGGCTAGCCAAAACATCACCGTTGCTGTGATGCTTCTGCGCAGCCTTCAAGAGCCTATCGACCCCAAGGAGCAGGTAGTTCACCAGAACCTCCGGGCACTGGTGGAAACCGCCGCTGTTCAACAGGCGGAGAGCTCCGCGTCGTGACACTGACTCGCGGCATCTTTCCCTACCGGGGGAATGGGGGCGCATCAGTCGAATCACACCATTCGCTCACCACTACAGTCGATGGGCATGGAACATGAGGCCACAGCTACACCACACATCCTGACTCGGCACCCGCTCCACACCGACCACCTGTGCGCGAACGCCTCGGGCCGAACTGAGATGCTCGCAGCATCATAACCAATCGGCGTCAAGCCCGGCGTGATGATGACGTCCATCATGGGGCCGTGAGAGCTGGTGGCATGGGCCCTGGCCAGACCATCGAGAGGAGTGGGGAAACGCACCCTAGGCATGGTCATCGATAGGACGACTAGAGTCCCAGCCCAGACGGCCTGGGACCTTTGGCCTTTGGCCGTCGCATCCAGAGAGCGTCGTTCCCATAGCGCATTCAAACACCAACCAACGTCGCCAAATATACCAGGGAGATGAATCCCAGTATATGGCTCGAAGACTTTCGGCTTGCCTACCGAGCTGGAGGAGCGAATGATGACTACTTCATCATTCAATACATCCCCATCTGCATGGGGGAACATGTTCGAGCATGGCTCGAATTCCTCCTACATGACAGCATCCGTGACTGGGCCCCTCCACGCAAAGGGGCAAGGGCAAGGCCAAGCGTGAGGACCAAGATGAGGGCCCCTCCACGCAAAGGGGCAAAAAGAACAAGAAGGATCGGCGCCGACCGGCCAACTCTGCTTTGGTCACCGCGGCCGATCGTGCGGGCAGACATCCCCAGCAGGGCCAGCCCGACCACTTCAACAAGCTCATGGAGAGCCCATGCACCAACCATGCCTAGCCCATCAAGCACCTCCACAAGGACTGTGAACTCCTCAAGCGCTTTTTACGATAGGTCGGCGGATCGAGAGGGAAAGGGCAAGGAGGTGGTGGCCAAGAAAGGAGGCATGGCGGGCAAGGAAGGGGACGGCTTTCCCAATCTTGAGGAATGCCTCATGATCTTCGAGGGATCTTATGCCATCTACTCCAAGCTCCAGCACAAAGTGTGCTATAGAGAGGCATACGTCGCCGAAACGGTCATCCCCTCCTTCCTTAGCTGGTCAGAATCTTCGATCACTTTTGATCAGAGGGACCATCCCTCCCATGTCGCCAGACCGGGTCGCTACCCACTCATCGTCGACCCCATTGTTCACAAGAAGCGCCTCACCAAAGTGTTGATGGACGGAGGCAGTGGCCTCAACATCCTCTACGTCGATACCTTCGATGTCATGCGCATCCCCCGGTTGGATCTCCACCAAATGAGCTCTCCCTTCCACGGTGTGATTCCGGGAACGCGGACATACCCGCTCGGGCAGATCGACCTGCCCGTCACGTTTGGCGACCGAGCCAACTTCCGCTCGAAGGTCCTCACCTTTGAGGTGGTGGACTTCCTAGGGTCCTACCATGCCATCTTGGGGCGGCCATGCTATGCCAAGTTCATGGCGATCCCTAACTACACCTACCTCAAGTTGAAGATGCTGGGACCAAACAGCGTCATCACTGTGGGTAGCACCTTTTTGTATGCCTACACGTGCAACCGCGACCATTACGAGCTTGCCACTGCCGTCATCAACTCAGCCGAGCTCCTTGTCTTAGAGAATCATCGACCCCAGCAGTCCTAGACTACAACAAGCCAGCCTCCTTGATTGCCTTCCACCCACTTGAGGAAACTAAGGCAGTGGGGATCGACCCCACCGACCCAACCAAGACAGTGAGGATCGAGACCCAGCTCCAGACCAAATAGGAACGCGAGCTCGCTGACTTTCTATGCGCCAATCGCGATGTCTTCACATGGAAACCTTCTTACATGCCAGGCATACCACGGGAGGTCACCAAGCATGCATTATGCGTTGTCCCAGGCTCAAACATTTGACGACGAGAGGCGTAGGGCCATAGGCGAGGAGGTTGCCAAACTCCTATCAACTGGATTCATCAAGGAGGTATACCACTCTGACTGGCTTGCTAATCCTATTCTTGTTAAAAAGAAGACCGAGAAATGGAGAATGTGTGTTGATTATACTGGCCTCAACAAGGCATGTCCGAAGGACCATTTTTCTTTGCCACACACAGACCAGATAGTCGACTCCACCTCGGGATGCAAAATCCTCTCCTTTCTGGATGCCTACTTAGGCTATCACCAGATCACGATGAAAGAGTCCGACCAGCTCACAACCTCATTCATCACCCCGTATGGTTTGTACCTGTTATGTAACCATGCCTTTCGGTCTGAAGAACGCTGGCGCCACCTATCAACGGTCCATGCAGCAATGCTTCATCGACCAAATCAACCCGCTCGACCAGCCTGACCAAATCGAGCGGCCAAAACCAACAATCGTCATCTATGTTGATGACATGGTGGTCAAAACAGCTCAAGCTTGCGACCTGATCGCGAACTTGGCCACGACGTTCGCAAACCTCCAAAGGTTCAACATCAAGTTAAATCCAAAAAATGTGTTTTCAGGGTTCCAAAGGGGAAGCTGTTGGATACATCGTGTCCAAACGCGGCATCGAGGCCAACCCCGAAAAAATCACGGCCATCTCCAACATGGGCCCTATACGCAACGTCAAGGGCATGCAAAGGCTCACCGGCTGCTTGGCCGCCTTGAGCCGGTTCATCTCCTAGCTAGGTGAGCGGGGGATGCCTCTCTATAAGCTTCTCAAAAAGACGAACGTGTTCGCCTGGATTGAGGAAGCACAGTAGGCTTTGGAGAGCCTCAAAACATCACCGACGTCGGCCCCAATCCTCGTCGCTCCCGAACGGGGAGAACCCCTCCTCCTCTATGTCGCGGCAAGCAACCACATGGTAAGCGCCGCCCTAGTCATCGAAAGGGAGGAGCTGGGACACCACCTTAAGGTCTAACGACCCGTATACTTCATCGGGGAGGTACTCACCGATGCTAAGGTTCGGTACCCCCAGGTGTAGAAACTTCTATATGCCGTGCTGATGGCGACCCAGAAGCTCCTACACTACTTCACCGACCATGAAGACCTGGTCGTCACTTCATACCCGCTCGGAGACATCATCCGCAACTGTGATACCGCGGGACAAATCTCCAAGTGGGCACTCGAGCTGATGGGCCACAACATCAGGTATATCCCCTGCACCGCTATTAAGTCTCTAGGCTCTCATGGACTTTGTCTTGAATGGACGGAGGTCCAGCTCCCGACCCCAGACGTCACCTACGAGTATTGGACGATGTACTTTGATGGGTCCATAATGGCGCCCGACTTAGGGGCTGGAGTGGTTCAGATTCTCCTCGGACGGGAACGGGCTTTGCTATGTGATCCGCCTCCACTTTTCTACCTCAAACAATGCCGCGGAATACAAGGCCCTCATCAACGGATTGCGCATCGCCATCGAGCTTGGCGCTACATGGTACGTCTGCGGCGACTCGGAGTTGGTCATCGACCAAGTCATGAAGGAGTCCTCTAGCAAAAGCCCCCTCACGGTAGGATACTATCAGGAGGTGCACAAGCTCGAGGACAAATTCTAGGGGATCAAACAACATCATGTCTCTCGAAAGGACAACGATGCCGCCAATTTTCTAGCAAAATTGGCGGCCAGGCAGGTTTTGTCTCCAGATGGGGTCTTCATCAATGACCTTCACGAGCCGTTCACCTGCATCCTGGAAGGTTTGATCAAGACACACCCCGATACCAACCTAGCGCTCGAGGGCTCCGACCTTGGTGCCTCCATGACGACATCGCCCACCGATGTCACTATCGTAGCACTCGATCAAGCCGACTGGCGAGCGTTGCTACTTGCCTACCTCCTCAAGGAGGTTCTCCCATCCGAAAGGACTGAAGCACGATGGATTGCTCGACGTGCCAAGACATTCATCATATTTGGTAATGGACTTTACAAGCGAAGTCCATCAAGAATACTCATGAAGTGCATCCCTACAAACCAAGGGAAATAGCTCCTCCTTGAGGTCCATGCCAGAATCTATGGACATCACGTAGCCCCAAGGTCGTTGGTCGGAAAAGCCTTTTGACCAGGTTTTTACTGGCCCACTACGCTGCGAAAGGCAGAGGAGGTCATCCGCAGGTGTGAGGGATGCCAGTTCTATGCTCGACAAACTCATTTACCAGCACAGGAGCTCCAAACCATCCCCGTCACCTAGCCATTCGTGGTCTGGGGCCTCGACATGGTAGGACCCCTCAAAAAGGGCTCGGGCGGCTTCACTCACCTACTCGTAGCAGTGGACAAATTCACCAAGTGGATAGAGGCGAAGCCCATCACCAACATTCGCTCAAAAGAGCCGGTCAAGTTCTTCCTTGACATCATCTACCGTTTTGGCGTTCCTAACTGTATCATCACTGACCATGGAATTAACTTCATCAGAAAGAAGTTCCTGGACTTCTGTGATGGATATGGTATCAAGATCGACTAGGCCTCGGTCAGACATCCACGTACTAATGGTCAGGTCGAGAGGGCCAATGGCATGGTCCTCCAAGGACTCAAGCCATGCATCTTCGACCGACTCAATAAGAACACTAAGCGATGGGTTGTAGAGGTCCCAGTGATCCTCTAGAGCCTGAGAACAACCCCGAACCGATCCATAGGGTTCACACCCTTCTTCCTGGCCTACGGAACTAAAGCAGTGTTGCCCTCCAACCTTGACCATGGCGCTCCAAGAGTGAAGACCTTCGACCGCGTGACCGAGCCACAGAGGCTCAGCAGGACGCGGTTGACCTGCTCGAGGAGGCTCACAAGACAACCATCATCCGCTCTGCGCCGCTACCAACAAACTCTCTTGCAGATACCATGAAAGAAAAATCAGAGGGATGATCCTCGAGGTCGGAGACCTCATACTCCGAAGAACCCAATCAACCAAGGAGAAACATAAACTCTCTCCACCATAGGAAGGACCCTATACGGTCATCGAGGTGATTCGACTAGGCACCTACCGACTGAAGGATGACAACGGCAATGTTCTCACCAACACTTGGAACATCGAATAGTTACGTCATTTCTTCCCCTAAAAATTCAGTCTTACCGCTTTCTTTCATTCAACGTTTGCTCCTATAAGCACCCCAGTCTAAGCACTCTCGGCCCGAGGTCGCTCGGGGGCTCCACGAGGGTGCGATACCACCTCTCTTTTTTACTATCATATACTAAATACTTTTTATCCGAACAAAAGGGTAGTATGTTCCTTTAATTTTCCTATGTAACTTTGTTTTAAACTCTCGACCGATCACACCCCGCCATGACCTACGGTTACGAGTAGCTGAGCCTCGCGGGCCATGCCCGGGTTCTTAAGGTTGCAGCCTATGGGTCAAACGGGCAGGTGCGAAAAAGAAAGGATAAAAAATAAAGCAATGCTTGGATAAAAACAAAGAACGGATGGGACATGCTTCCTCTTATAAGTGATTCCGTCACAAAATAAAACTGATGTATTCATGAATACAAACAATTGTTCACATGGGGGCTCCCCCATGAACTTATCCTTTACATTTGCTGACTGTTTCTGCCCTAAATTCTATTATGGCCGCCCGGCGGCATCGGCTGACGGCGCGACCAACGAAGATAAGGGCTGCTCGCTCTCTGACGAGGCGACATTTGGTTCAGTCAGAAGCGGGGCGACGCTCGCTTTCGAACCGACCTCCACTCCATCTGTAGGCTGGATGACGTCTTCTTGACACACACCTTCAGCCACGCTCACATAGCGAGCCTCCATCACCCACTACACAAAGACTTGCTCGGCAACCATCTGTGCGCATGGCACAAAGCTCTCCCCGAGCGCATGGATGGCATCCGCGCTCCAGCCGTCGGCATACCCTCGGCAGATGGTGGCAAAGTCTAGGTCTGGGTGGTGCATTGCCACTAAGGTCAGCACCCCTGATGTCCCATAGAACATGTCATCGGAGATGAGCACCCGAACCTCGTTCGGGACCTCCGCCAGCTAGACGGCGAGCATGCTGGTGCTCGGCGCCAACCCGAACACCTCTGAAACAACAACTGGGCGACGTTGCGGATCTAGTCGAGCTCCCCCCCAAGAGCACGTCGCTCTTCAAGGGACTTGGCTAGTGCCTCCATGCTCCAACCAATCGCCGCCTTGGCTGTCTCCAGCTCCTGCTCTAGAGATCCAATCCTTCCGCCCAGTTCTGGAAAAAGGACAACAACCTCAGAAGCAAAGGCAAGGAAAAATCAAGGCATCAACCAAAGGCATAACAGGTACATACCAAGGCAGGTGTTCTCGAGGATGGAGAGTCCTTTCTCCTGTCGGGTCACCTTCTCGAACAGCCGAGCGTTCGACTCCTCAGCCCCAAGCACTTGCCCCAGAGCGCGAGCACTTCCCGATCAACCTTCGACCGGGCCTTTCGCTCCATTTCTAGAGCATCCAAGGACTTTTGGAGCACCGCCTTGGTCTCGCCAGGTGGACCTTCACCGCATCGAGTCCCCTCTCGACGGTAGTCGCCTGTTCCGTCGCGAGCAGTTCCGCCGCTCACGCTCTCATCACCTCAGCCGCACGGTCTTGGGACTCGCCTTGGGCGAACTCTAGCTGGCACTTAAGCTCATCGACCTGCCATGACATCATGGCTTCCCGCTCCATCCGACCATGTTCCTCCGAAGGAAACAGGACTTGAGGATCGACTTTGCCTCTAACTCCTGTAAAGCGAGAAGCAAGCGCACTGACACAACCAGCAGAAGACCAAGGAGTTGAGGACAAACACTAAAAACACAGAAGGCTTACCTCGGCGACGCATGGTAGGTCGACTGAGACCGCCTGATTGACGAGCTCAACCCGCTCCAAGGCCTCCCTAAGCTTCGTCTTGGTTTGGGCGAGATTGGACTCCATCGACAGTCCTCTCTCCTCCAGGAAGTGCCAGAGCACCACCTCCTAGTCATCGCAAAGGATAAACCGAGCCTTCCTCGGGTCATCGGGGTAGGGCCACACTAGCTCGCGGGTCGCCCCTAACCTGCTGGAAGATCTAGCCGCCGCAACATCCTACGATGGCGGGATGGCCGGTGGCTCCACACTGACGCCTACCTTGCCAGAGTAGGGGATCTCCACTATCTCGACTCCATGGCCCACCGGTGGATGTTCTCCCTCCGGCCTGGCCGTGTCTCCTCCTGACCCCTCCAGCTCCGACCAGGAGGGTGAGCCATGTGTTCCTCCACCGGGCGAGGCAGGGGGCCCGGTCTCCCTCCTCTCTTCCGTCGTGGCTGTTGGGGGAGGGATTGCAAGGGTCACCTATGACCCAACCTCCACCGTCACCGCCGGGATGACCGCCATCACCACCGTCGATGTTGCTGCCGTACTTGCAACCGGCCGGGAGGGCACAACTCCAGGAAGGGAAGGTCGCACCGTCGCTAGTCTGCTTTCACCATCGCTCATCGTGACTCGCTACAGGCTGGGTCTCCACTCCTCCCACACAGGGGCGGGGCGATGCTCAGTCCCATCAGTCCTCGGCCGCTGTCAAAAACTATAGGTCAGTCGTTCTAAAAAAACTCAACTATGAGATCAAAAAAGAACACAGATGCATACCTGGATGAAAGCGGTAGGGCCCTGAATCCCTGACCCACAGGGGACGAGCCCGCTGGATGAGGACCGCTCACGGGTCGTGACCCACACCCCTCGCATCGACCGAGGGAGGAGCTAACCCGGCCGATTCCCGATTGGCCCGTGAGTCACCATGATCGCCGGCCCGTGGCGCACCCACAGGGCGCTGATGGGGCATCTCCCCGTTGAGGCTTGCATGCTTGTGCCGACCCCATAGATGTAGGGGCACGGGCATGCTCCTTCGATCGGCTAGCACGCCCCACCATGCTCGGAGCAGGGGGCGAAGCAAACGATGCCTCCGAAGGCCGCCGCGACCGCGCCCGCTTCACCTCTCGCTCGATGGCGATGTTCGAGCTCAACGGCGGTGTTCGAGCTCACGGCGCGCTTCCTTGATGCAGGAACATCGCCGTGCCTCTCCGTATCCCTCCCGCCACCAACGGACGCGGCCATAGGTGCATGATGCTCCACCGAGGTCGCAACGACGCCCGATCTCCATCATCCTCGGAGGTGCTCGCGTCGTCACCCATCTTCGTGGGCTCCTTTGACTCGAGCTCTGCCTCCATGTCGCTCTGGTTTTCCTGGCCCGCACCCGCCAAGCGATCTCCTTCTCCTTCTTGTGCCTCCTCTGAGCCTTCTCAGCTCTCTTGTTCTTCTTGGCATCGGACGCCTCCTTCTGGGCAGCTTGTGAACACACCCTCTGGCCCCCTCGAAAGATGTGGCCGAGATTTGTAACTAGCAAGTCCCTACGAAATGGACGACTCAAAGTTAGAACAAAGGAGAGTAAGAGAAAAAAGGTCATGAAATAAGAGGAGGGGAGCATACCAGATTGGACAGCTTCCCAGTGTGGAGGGGTTTGGGCTTTCCTTCGAGGGACTCTAGGGCCCTCAGTTGCAGCACCTGGTTGAGTCGACTCTAGACTTTGTCCTTTGCCAACTCCTCCAGCGACGCACGGTGGAGATCCATTGGGCCAGACTACATCCACATCGGTCGGCTCCTCTCCGCTAAGGGCGGCGACAGACGGTGGAAGAAGGTGTGGAACACCTGCAGCCCATCGAGGCCATGCTGCACTAGCTTCTAGAGCTCCGCCTCGATGACCTCTAGCTTGTTCTGCCGACTGGAGGCCCCCCATGACCAGCTCTCTTGCCTCTCCGGCCTTCTTCCGATGAACGGCGGGAACGGTGCCTCCGTTGGGTTCCTGGTGTAGAACCACTTCCCATGCCACCCCGATTGGAGTCGCAGGGGGAGTACATAGGGTAGGAGCTTGGTGGCCTCGGTTTCTTCTATAAGGCGAAGCCCCCAACCGGCGCGGTCCTAGGTGGCTTCCCCTCTGACAAGGCTCGCCCGGTGAAGATCTGCCGGAAGAGGTCCACGTGTGGCTCCATCCCGAGGAAGGCCTCGCAGACGGTGATGAAGTCAGCGATGTGCAGCACCCCAGTCGGATTGAGGTGCTGCAGCTCCAGGCCCCACTCATTGAGGAGCCCACGCAAGAACCAGTACGTGGGATATCCTAACCCACACTGTGGAAGCCGAGGAAGGAGACAACCTCGTCGGCCCGAGGTCATAGAGCAGCCTCCCCGGCGTAGGAGCCCTCCAGTGCGCCACCTCCTTCGGCGGAAGCAACCCCTTCTTAGCAAAGGCGGCCATCACCGCCTCATCTATGTTGGATGGCCTCTAGTTCGACATTGCGCTCTGGATTCACGAACGGATCTATGAGTTCTCCTCTCCCTCTCTTTACCCTCTTTCTCCTAGGAACCGCCACAGCGCGCGAACGAGCTTGGGGAAAAGGAAGAAGGGGCAGAGGCAGCAGTTGGAGAATATGCAAAGGAATGGGACGAAAACCCTCACCCTTCCCCTATTTAAGGAGGAGATGCAGCAGTTGGAGAAAGGCGAAGTATTGGGGTGAAAAACCCTCTCCCTTCCCCTATTTAATGCGGATAGGCACGGGTGGGATGCGTCCTGACTGATGGGACGCGCCCTACCCAACGAAACGACACTTGGTTAAATGGGATGTGGCCTAGGCATCGCCCACCACTACCGCAACCTGGGCACAGGAAACAAGGCGCAATCGCACGCAAATGGCCCTCCGCCTTCCTAGGTAGGGCTTGGAAGGGCCCACCAATAGGATCTCCGTCGAGGAGAGACCAACGAGCTTCCTGAGTCGATCGGACGGCTCAGGTGACTACCGAGAGACAGGTAAGGAGCAGTGGGATGCCCCATGTGGGTCATGCCATCTCCGTCATGAACGATGAACACGGATCCCATTCAGACATATAAGATAAGAACTCCTCAAACCCATCACTCGAGTCATCAAGGTAACTTTACCAAACCCTCTTACTTTATTTTCTGATGCATGATCATTCATTCATCCATTCTCATGCACGTATTCACACATTCATTCATACAATCATTCATTCTTCCCATACATCCAAAGCATCGCATATGCAATTAATGTATCACAACGCTTCGTGTTGCGTCACAAAGCGGTAGTTGCCTCATTCAACATGAGTGACGACCAATAGGGGTTCAAAGGCCGGCCCATGAAGGGCTCGAGGCTGCCTCACTTCAAACAGAGCCAGGGGAGAAAATGCAGATGAACCCCAGCGGCCCTTGCCCGGTATGCTCAGAAGCAGACAGGGTCATCTTGACCTTCTCATTTGATCCTAACCTCGAGCCATGCCGACAGAATCTCCATCGAGGGGAGGCCAGCAGGCCACCTGAGTCGGTCTCTGGAACGACCCGGGCATCTGCCGGGAGGTGGGTTAAGGAGCAGTGGAATGCCATATGAGGGCTATGCCGACCCTGTTATGAACGACGGACCCAGATTCCGCTCGAACGTGCCCGTTAGTGAGCTCACCGAGCGCGTCACTCGAGCCATCGAGGCAAGCGACGTTAGCTCAGCCCCTCCAGTTGCGAAAACCACGGACGAGGTAACCCACGGAACTAGACCAAACCCCAATCGAACCCAATGGGGCTCAGGGGCTCAGGTCGCCCGACGCCGACTCGGGAAATCAACCGACCGCGTAGGTCGCGGACAGGACAAACATGGACGAACACCCCGAATGGTAGAAACACAGGAGTCTATGACCCCAGTAAAGAGTACCAAGATGCTCAGCCTCCAACCGACTCACCAGTCGGACGCAAGTTCGGGGGCTACACCCACCGGGTGCACTCGCGCGCACTCGCTGGCAAGTCGAAAAATCCCCCAGATGATTCTACCCGAATCGCCCGAGGGCTCGGGGGCTCCTGTCGTGTTCATAAACCCGGGGTCCCTAATGGGCCCGCTTCCCAGCAAAAGCTTCGAACCCAGCAGACGACATTACAAACGACGTGCAACTCTTGGGCCGGCCTAGATGCCTAACGACAGGCCGAAAGAGCGATCCAGTCTCTGACCGAAAGGCCTGGCCAAGGAGGAAGCGACGCTCGCTTCCAACTTCGACCAGAAGGCCTGGCCAGGGAGGGGCGACGCTCGCTTCCGACTCTGAACCGCTTCTTCGACCGGAAGGCTTGGTCAGGGAGGGGCGGCGCTCGCTTCCGACTCCGACCCACTTCTCCGACCGGGAATACACCGAACCTCTGCTTACGAATCTTCTCCGACCGGCGCGGTCGAAGCCCACTGGGAAGGACCGGCCGAGGACGCCCGCTCGGTGAGGACTCAAGAAATCAAGCGGAGCAGATAAAGGTAAGGCGCTCAAGTCAACCGTAATACCGAGGACCGCACCCTGCACACCTGCAGGACATTATCACCAGGCCATGTCAGAAAGGGTGCTTTACAACCGTTCACACATGTCAGAACACGAACAGTGTTGTGGGCGCCGATATTTGCCCTACAGTATGGTAGGCGCCGACATTTGCCATAACAGAAGAACATGATGGAGCCTGCCACATGCATCTGGCCATTAATAGTATTGTGGGCGCCGATAAACCATCTTGTACCCGACAACGTGGGCAACAAGACTAGATAGCACACACACTCTCTCTCTTGTAAGGCCACCCCTTAACCTATAAAAGGGGATGCGCTCCCTCCTAGAAGGAGGACAAAGAAACGACGGGCGAATGGATCATTCCGACTCGCTCTCTGCTAGCTTTAGACGTTCTGAGCACTCGAACAGCTCCACAGCTCTAGAACTCTAAAGCTACACAGAACATACGTTCCAATACTTAGCGCACGTAGGAGCTTCTGTCACTTTTGGCCCTTCGGCCCAGAGTCCAACCGGACCTCTAACACTCCCCATCTTATTTCCACTCGTTTGTAACCCCACAACAAACTTCGAGCACCTGGGCTCAAGAATAGAGTCACCGACCGATTTAAACTAGACGTAGGGCACGTTGTCTGGACCAATATAAACCCTGTGTCATTAAGTGCTAGGCCACATCCGATCACAACATATGGCAAAATGACAAATATTTACTTATTGGTCACTTTTCGCACCGACATATTATTATACAAATTGGGTTTAAATTCAATAAAATGGGGTGATTTCTTGAATTTATCATAAGCAATTTTGTCAAACAGTGAATAAGATGGTTGGTCAGCACTGGAACAAATATTAGAGTACTTATCATTATGCAACAATTATGTTGATATATACTCGTAGTGATTTTTTTTATTGTTTTTTAAACTTGTATCTAGGACCTGGAACCATTAATATGCAGTTCCATGTCTCTGAACTCATTAAATACTTCACTGCTTAAGGTCCAAACTCAGCATTGCATATATATACCGGAGGACATTTTGTATATAGCATTCTGCATAATACAATTAAATATGCCAATGCCTTTTATCTCTTAAATTGCTTAATTCAGTCAACAGAAATGCGATGCAAATCTTGGCGTTGGTGCATAATTAGAAGTCTGTATTATTTAGTAACTGATAGATATTTTCAGCTACATATGCATGTTTGAAACAAACTCAATATTTTTAATTTCATTAGTTACGTTATTGCAGTTTTATAAACTGAAACTTGGGTTACACAGATACTTGTTTTCATCTCCGCTATTTTATGTTAATTCAAGGTGTGCGATATGTCGTTGATGTGTCTTGTGTATAGATTTATGTTTCTCACACGTAATAGCGAGCAAATCTGCATTCATGCATAAAACTGTTAGCAGATGCAATTGCATGTGAGATCCACAGAGACTCGCAAGTCGCAAGGTGTAAACATAATCAGGGAATAGACACAGCATAAAACACGTTTTGTTAATTAAGGTACAAATAGGAGGGGGCGGAAGAGAAGGAATGAAGATTGATCCTTGAATGGTGATAAAAAGAGCACTAATTAGTCCAGGGTGACACGCTGAGAACTTTACGTTCAAGGGTATAAAAAAATACTGCAAAACACCTAATCCATAATGGCAAGAGTGTAACCGATGAGTGTTGAATTAAGATGGAGCCGCAAACACCTAATCCATAGCGAGTTGGGATGCAAATCTTTTTGCATACGAAGGTGGAGCCGCAAAAACTGTCTTCGCCCGAAAGGCTCCGGCTCCAACCGTGGAGCACACGTGGAGGAGCCACACCAAAAATGTGTCCTAAATATGTATGTTATAGTTTAGCTATTAGGAGTAGCCTTATGATAGAGCACTGGTTGTGACATGAAATGACAAAGAGAGTGTTACGCTATGTTGGTCAACAAATTAAAGGCATAAGAGAATTCAAATTACATGGTAATATGGGTGTCCTCAATATATAGGACCAGCCACATAGCCAACTGAGGTGGAGCATGGGAAAGACAAAAAAAAATTCACATATGTTCTCTCCTATATACTCATTAATCTTCTTCTCTCACAGACTTTCTATTTTCCTTGATCAATGCAAAATATATATAGCTAGCTAGCTATTTGCTCGTCTCCAGCAAACACACACTCTCTCATCTTTTTTTTCCTCATCCACGTCAGACTCAGCTACCTAGCTATGTAGCTAGCCATTGGACACGCATGGGAGTAAGAGGGCTTCAACTCCCCACTACTAGCTAGAGAGAATATCATCACCTTATTGATGACTGAAAATAAAAAATAAAAAAAAATCCCATCACCTTATATAGATTCTGCCTGCACCAATGGAATCACTAAACCCGGCCCGGTGCAATATATAATGTGCTGCATCAAGCTAGTGGGGTTTGTGTGTGACAAAATATATATGATGCACGTCGGTCTAGAAGGCACTTGTGGAATCTAGGGCACACGTGCGCGTCCGGGTTAAGCAAGACCCCTACTACAATAATAATCTCTGACGAATCGATCACACCGAAGCATTAGTAAGATAACATTACTTTAATTTATTGTATCACGGGTATCATGCTAGGTCAAATTAAAGGCCCGTTTGGTAGGGATTTAGATTCTCCTACAAACATTTCAGATCTAGATTCTCTCTAAAAATGTTTCTCTATTGAAATAGGAATCACGTGGTAAGAATCGATGAAGCGTTTGGCTATTGATCCAGATTTTTCTTAAAATAAACTAGAATCACTGCGAAACACCTATTTGGGTGATTCTCATTCCTAGTACAAAAATGAGAAACGTTTCTCTGAGAATCTGAAACGTTTCTGTCACCTATTTGGGTGTTTGGCAGCGATTCTGGTGATTCACTTGAGAATCCGAAATATTTCTGTCATCCAAACGTACATGCTCATTCGTGTGTTTCAATAATCTTACCCCTCTTTTTTGTGATGATACAACAATTTTACTCTTAACTAAAATGTTCAAAGAGATCACCAATTGTAGGGTAAGCTAATCGTTGACCCCTTCATGTTTTAATCTAATAACTAGACCAGCAAAATTACATTGGGATGCATGCAAGCAGGGGTGTGTCGGTGAGCCCAAAAAAGACTTATTTTTTGCGGGTCTTGTGAGAACCCACAAAAATTAAGTCTACCTGCGGACTCGCAGACAAACCCTCTTGCATCCCTAGATTATAAAAGCGTCCCGTCTCATCATTTGGATTTTTGAGATTTCACTACATGCATGATGTGTTTTCTTCCAAATGTCTGCCTCCTCCGGTTCCCAGTCGACTTTGTTGTAAAACCACCTCATCAAAGCGTGTGTTCAATTGATTTCTTCGCCTATTGTCACCACCGTAAGACACTGGCAACGGGTACAAATTACCCGCGTACCCGTGGGTAAAAACCCTCGGGTTCAAGTATTTGTGCCCAGTGAGTTTAGGATCATGGGCGTAGAAAACTCTTTACGGGTGCCTACTCTACCCATACCGCACCGTATATTTGATAGGTGGGGTCTTGAGTCTAGTATATAAACTCAGTCTAGGGTTCCACTGGTCATTTTCTTTTCCCAAAACTTAGCCGTTACTCCACCTGCCTAGTGTCCCAGTCGTCCGCCTTTACGCCTCCACCTGACCATGCCCGCTCACCCCCAGTCAGACGCCTCCATGCCGCCCGATGGCCCCTAGCACCAACAGGAAGCGTGCCACCCACCTATAGGAGCATGAAGAAGGGACATGGGGGGCGGACGCCAGTGGACCAAGTACCCTGGGTCTGCAACCCCCCCTCCCCCACACACACACACACCCGATCTGCGCGCCGTGTCTCTTCGTCGACGGATCTGCAATATATCGATGGCGGTTACATATGCGTACCCGCGGGTGCAAGCATGGGTGCCAGATCTCACCTGTCGTGGGCGACATGTGTGGGCACAAATTTAGAGATTACGTCACTGTTGTGGGTTGTTGAGGCTCTACCAGTGTGTAATATGCCCGTTGACATCCCTAGACACTACGACATATGCTAACCGAGCAGACTTGTATTAGTGCTCATATATTATGTTTATCCATCATCATGTTGTGGTTAAACTTTTTTCCCCGCATTACAAAATCCTACAATGTGATCACACTTAATTAAGCTTTTAACTTTAATCTCGTAAATTTAGTATAATATAAAAGTGGCCATGAAACAGGTTAGGGCCCGTTTGTCACGGCTCCAACACCTGCTTTGCGTGCGGCTCTGACATGGGCGAAGCCACGTGCCTTTAAGAGAACGGCTTCTAGCGCTAAATACGCCGTTTTGTGGTACGGACACGGAGCAAAAAAAAACCAACTTAGTTGAAAGGGCTTCGACTTCGACACCGAAGCAGCACCAAACGAGTACTACCGGGCATGGAGGTTGGGGCCTTGTTTAGATTGCAAAAGGGTAGCACGTTTCGTTTATATTTGACAAACTTTGTTCGATCAGACTAAGCAGGCCAAAAGATTAGTCTCGAGTAATTAGTTATTTTTTTACCTATATTTAATGCTCCATGCATGCGTTCAAAAATTGATATGATGAAGAGAAAGTGAAAAAACTTGGAATTTTGATGCAATCTAAAAGGCCTGGAATCTGGAAGTTATGGGGAACTTTGCCCGTGCTGTGCTGGACATCCCCAAGTGACATGCTTTTTTTTTTTTTTTTTGATAAGCATCCCCAAGTGACATGCTGGGACTAGACCGGCCGGACAAGTTGGCAGGATCTCAAGACGGTTGATGATTTTTACCTGTGTGCGTGGGCGGGCGGGCAGTCCACACTGTGGCCAGTGGCCACACCTGCAAGCTGCAGCCGGCCCGACCTGGCTGATGCTGATGACCCCCCACCCGCGCACGCAGCAGGAGCAGGCTGCCGAGGCTTGACGGGGGCGCTACGCATTTGACTCGATCGGTCGGGGCCGGGCCGCCGGGGCCCCGCGCGGGTCACCATCGCGAGTGGCTCGCGGTACTCCGTGTCGGCGATCAGGGGCGAGCGAGACGACGACCCCGCGGAGGCAGGGCAGGGCCAGGGGCCAGCGCCTGCTCTTCCTACTAGCTCCGGCCGGCTCAGCGCGCGCGCACCAATGAACACAAATGGACGGTTGGACGCACCGCTGCTGGTGCTGCTGGTGCGGGTTCCTAGCCCTTCGGCTTTTTATTACTCGCTGGCTGCACTCCCTGCCCCCGGCCCGGTCCCCCGGAACCGGAACGACCAGCCTGCCAAAACCAAAAACGCGAACGCGCCGGCGCCGCCCGCTCGCTCGTGGTGTTGCAGTTGGTCTACGATTTCTCCGTCTCCTAGTGGTGTGTGGCTGGCTGCGCGTGCGCGTAGATCCATGGAACACAAAAGGGCAACCGATACCGATCCAATCGTGCTCAAACCGGAGGATCCTCGGCGGCGCGCGAGGGTGAGGCCCATGTCTCGGCGGTAGCCGCCACCCGCCCACGTGCCGCAGCGGGAATCATCGGGTCCGAACGAACAGCGCGCGGGCGCGCGGGAATCAGCGGGACTCCGCCGAACGGCGCGAACGACGGAAGCGACGCCCCGTATATCCCGTGCCCTCCACTCTAACAAATTTTCATTGCTGGGCTTTATTACGTGTTGCTCCGGCCCATTAACAATGATACTTTTCTTTACTTGCCAGTGCTCATACAGAGTATGCGTTCGTGTTCGTTCCTTAGGATTGCTTTCTTTTTTTATATATATATATTTTCTATTTCCTTTTTATATCTTTTGTCTTTTGTCTTTTTGTATTTTTTCTTTTTTTTCTCTAATTCATTCTTCTTCCGTACTTCTTTTTATTTTCCTTAGTTCTTTATTCTTCTTTCATCTTTTATATTTTTATCTTTCTTTCATTTTTTTCTTTTACTATAATTAATTATTTTCTTTATTTTGTTTTTATTTTCATGTTTTATTATTTTATGTTTTTATTTTCTCTTCCCTTTATGTTTCTACATATTTGTTCATTCTTATTCTATTTTATTTTTCTCATTTTATTATACTGTAATTATATTTTTGTTTTCATATTTTATTTTTTATTTTTTATGTAGATATTATTATGTTCATGCATCATATACTGTTTATGTTCACATGGTGTTCTGTGATATATTTTGTGGTGTTCATGTTGTATATGTATACATACGATGTTCTATGATATATTATGTGATGTTCAAGTAGTATACATATGATGTTCTACGATATATTTTGTGATGTTTAGTGCTATCATGTGATGTTCTATGATGTATTTTTACGATGTTCATATAGTATACATGTGATGTTCTATGATGTATTTTTGTGATGTTCATGTAGTATACATGTGATGTTCTGTGATATATTTTGTGATGTTCGCATAGTATATATACATGTGATATTCTATGATGTATTTTTTTTATGTTCACATGGTATACATGTGATGCTTTATGACGTAATCTTGTGATGGTTTATATAGTATACATGTGATGTTTTATGATGTTTTTAGAATATTCACATTATATAAATGAGATGTTTTACGATTATCTTTGAGTATTTAAATAGTACCTATGAAATGTTTTATGGTATATTTTGGATTATTTTAAGTAGTAATCTCTGTGATGTTTTTTATGGTGTTTTTAGGTTTTCCCCTTTATTTCATCTATTATTTTTTATTACTATCTTTTTATATTGTTTTATCTATTACATATAGATGTCATATGGTATATTTCTATCTATATAAGCAATATTCTTGTAAGAGTTGAATTTTTCCTTAGATTTAAATGGTCTAATATAGATTACAAATAAAAGTATAAATATTTTATAACTAAAACAAAATATCTATATGGTGTAGTGGTTAGGAATAATTATCTCAATCTTTTGGTCTTGTGTTCAACTTCTTCCGCACACTATTTTCGGTTCTATTTTCTAATATATTTTTTTTTCTCCGGAGACGAACCGTGAAAGCGACGTAACGTGGGGACGAGCGAGGCAGGCACTTTCGTACGGGATGATGAGCGAGGCTAGGTGGGCCGAGCAACGAAGGGCGAGGCAGGTGGGCGCGCGCGCAGCCGAATTGATTTATTTATCGGCGAGTGGTTTTCCGTCCGAACGACCCGTGTATAGTATAGCAGCTCCCCGTGCGATCGGGGAGCGGCAGCCCAACAACCACCACGGGCAGGCCAGGGGTCAGGGCAATCGGCAGCGATATCGTCGTCGTCTCTCTCTGGATCTCGTGATGGGACTTGACTTGTCTACGCACGCTTCTCGTCCGATCCGCGGGACATCTGACCAAGGCCTTGTTTAACGAGTGTTAGAATCAGAATTAGACACGGTAGTATTTTCGTTTGTATTTGACAATTATTGTTCAATCATGATCTAACTAGGCTCAAAAGATTTGTCTCGTAATTTACAATCAAACTATGTAATTACTTATTTTTTATCTATATTTAATACTTTATGCATGTGTCCAAAGATTTAATGTGATGGAGAGAGAGTAAAAAAACTTGAAATCTAAACGAGGCCCAATGCATGGCTCTGGGTTACGCTCCTCTCAAGACGGGTCGACAGGAGCGCAGCACTGTTGGGCACAGCGGTGTGCAGCATATAAACGACACAAGTGGCGTACGTACGTGGACGTGGTGTCGCGCCAGCTTGTGCATGGACAACTGAAGGAGCTACAGAAACAAGGGGAGAATCTCTCAGCACAACGCATCTGCTGGTACACTGCAGGTACCAGCTGCTGCACTAGAGCCTGGAGGCACCAACAGGTGTTTGTGTCATCTACCACCGCTCATGCATAAGATACAACAATATAGGAGTACCTGCTAGTACTCTGCTACTACAAGCTGTTCTTTGAAGAGCTAAGCAAATCCAAGCAAAGACTGATGAACAGCGACAATTATTCGGGAAAGGCGTGACTACAATAGCTAGCTAGCGTTGGTCACTCCCTACAAACAAGCAGGGCACCAAGCGTCGATGCATCAGGTCGGCAGAATCGAAGTGATCTAGTGCCCATATGAGTTTTTCGTAGTTCCGTTTGTCAGATGCTCGAATTCAGTACCTCCTTTCAGTAGTTCTTCAACGGCTTTCTGAAACACATGAAACCGTATTGTCACCGAAATGAAACGCTAACAGTGAAAGATGGAAAGTGGTCCATGCTTTTGCATACCTCGACACATGTCAGTGCATACTGAACATCACTATCTGAAATTTGGTAATGGATGACCAAGCTAATACTGCATGACACAGAGTTCAACATAGAGTTTCAGTCAGACTAGGGATAGCAGTTCTTGTACTATGCAGCCTAGCTTGTTACTGAAAACTGAATACAATGTTGCAGAGACAGCCAAAACAATGTTAGGAATAAAGGATCAACTCGAAGAGTCAACATGTTAAATTCAAAATTACTCAGTAAGAGAGTAGAACTTCACCTTTTTGAACTAGCTGGCATTGCAAGCACATTGTGTTGTTCCAAGACTGCACACAGTTTGTCAGGTGATATTCTTGGATCCATGGTATCAAAGAATACCTTACAAAGAATTGATATGTGCATATAAGACCCTTATTCCAGTTAACAGTGAAAATCAGTAAGAGGATGTATAGCAGGTAGGCTAACCATATTTGTCTCGACCGAAGCTGAATCCACTGTAAGCTGTTCAATTTTCTTCAGTCCCTCTAAGAAAATAAACCAAGACATACAAATTTCAATATTAAAACTCCACAAACAGAACTAATGTTTATGTTGACAAGGATCATGTTCCTTTTTTAACACGAGAGTAATAGTGGTCACTGTGATTTAGATTTTTGAGAGAAAGCAATTGGATTTTCAGACATTGTGAGTTGTGATTGTCAAAATGAAATTAAAGTTTGATTCCAAAATTAAACTACGGAACCTGCCAAAACTTTAGCCTTTCTGTGGTCATCCGCGAGCTTTCCCACAGTTTCACGAATGGCAACATGAGCAGCAGCACAAAGAACTCCCACCTGTCTCATTCCACCACCTAGGGTCTTTCGGAGAATTTTGGCCTGAAGTTTTGTTCAGATTACTGTTAATCTGTTATTGCTTGATCTCTGCAGTTATTTTTTCTATAAAGTTGCATCTCTGCAGTTTAAACTTACAAATTGATTGATCTGACCTTGTCAATGAAGGCCTTCGAACCAACAATAACTGATCCCACGGGTGCACCTAATCCTTTTGATAGGCATACCTAATTCCGGAGAAAATAAATCGACAAAGTCATATGTTAACTACAGCCAAACATATGCAGGTTGTAGATCGAACACGGTAACCTGCAAATTGAAACATACCGAAACTGAATCAGCAGCTTTGACAAGTCTATCTACAGGAACTCCAAGTGCCTGGCACAATGACCACGATGTGTTAATACTTGAGAAGAGGCTAGGACACTCTGCACAAATGTTTATAATTTCTAAGTGTATGCTCCGTGTTTAGACATATGGTTCACCATTCAGAGTTTCAGATGTCAGCCCTCTGAATTTTTCATCTCCGAAGACAGAAACTCTGCTGCAGATAGTTTCAGAAGCAGATGTAAAACTACAGTACATCACATGCATGTACAACACTACTCACCACAGACGCGTTAAAGATGCGAGCTCCATCAATATGAAGCTTCAAGCCATGGCTCTTGGCAATTTCACCAACCATGTAAGTGTATTCTACTGATAAACATTTTCCACCAGAACTGCAGAAACAGATAGAAACATACGAATTAATCAGATGAGAAAAGGTTATATATTCTACTCGGGAGTGTCTCAGATTCTCTCTCTCTCTCTCCCTCCCCCCTCTCTCTCCCCATCCTCCCCACTCCAGCGAGAGAAAGCGGATCTCTCACCGCGGTTTGAGAGGAGGATCAATAGGACGGATGAGAAAATCTCGGGTGTGAGAGACTGAGAGAGATGGGGATGAAACATCCAAATAGGAGCAAGATTGGGAACAGGTGTGCAACTCATTTCCCATGTGTGTTCTCCAAGCAGATCAGCTTGGTCGTCGGGTAATGAAGATCAGGATGCCTGATGGCGGCAACGATCTTGTCAATATCCATGGTGCCGTCGGGGTTGTTCTTGACGGTCCTGGGGTGCACGCCGCCGATGGTGGAGATGCCGCCGTTCTCGTAGACGTGGATGTGCGAGTTGTCGCCAAGGATGGCCTCGCTGCCCCTGACGTCGCAGTGCACGAGGACGGAGATGAGGTTGCCCATAGTGCCCGACGGCACGAAGAGCGCGGCCTCCTTGCCCATGATCGCGGCCATCTCCGCCTCGAAGCGCTGCGCGGTCGGGTCGTCGCCCAGGACGTCGTCGTCGACGTCGGCGGCGGCCATGACGGCCCGCATGGCCTCGGAGGGCTTGGTGACCGTGTCCGACCGGAGGTCCACCACCTTGCTCGCCATTTGTTGTGGTGCTGCTCGAACTAAACCTCTAGCTACAGCTCCCTCTGCTGCAGCGGAGCGACAGTCTCCCGATAAAATACACACGCCAAAGCTCACGAACGAATTGGATGCTCAAATGGTGCACTGACCACTGCGCTTTGTCTTTGAGGTGTGGTTTGCTTTCTCCTTCAAAATTGGCAGATCTTTCGCGCTTTTGGAAGTACCAGTATGATGGCTGATAAATTGATGCTCATTGCACTTGCTGCCAACAGAACACAACACCAACCTGCAATTATAAAGTCCTACATGTTAAAACCATAGGATCGATCTAGTGTAGAATCGAGGGACTTCTAGGTAACCAGTTGATCCTAAACAAGCTCTAGTACATCTAGACAAAGAGATGGAGACATAGAGATAGATAGATAGGGGTTCGAACCTGAGACCGCAGGGGTGGAAAATCCAATGGCCTCCATCAGGTTCGTCGATGCAGTCTGCGCACGGGCAGCGATGGTCGGGGAAGATGTCGGTGTAGTTGCCGTCGTCGGAGCGGGGCGGCGCGGTGAGGCCGACGGTGATGACGGTGGCGGCTTCCCTTCGCTGGCTGCGCACCCTGTTGAGATCGGACTTAGGGTTTGTTGGTGGGGCAGAGTGGCTCACGGCGAACCTCGTGCGATGAGCCGCCGGCCCCCACCACTTTATATAGCACAGTGCGACGGGGGCCCACCAACCATGTAGGGTTGGGCGCCCCCGATCAGGGCGCGTGACCAAGGCCCAATAGGCCGTTGGGCTTATTGGCTGGGAGATCATTCCAACATTCTCCCCTTGATCTCATACTATTACTTTTATCTTTAAACTTTAAACTTCAATCCTCTTCTCCTTTCTCATTTCTTCACAGATGATGCATAGAGCATGTTTCATCATCATGGTCAATTGCCGATAGATTTAACAGCTACAATGCACGTCTCTGATCTGAAATAGATACTTTAATTTTTGGGCCCTTTATAGTCCAGGAATCATAGACTTTCCCTTAAACCCATGCCGGCTACATGTTCTCTGAACATGTTTGGTGGTAAGCCTTTTGTAAACGGATCCGCGAGCATATTTTCGGTACTTATATGCTCAAGACTTATCATTTGATCCCGGACTCTATCCTTCACAACATAATACTTTATGTCAATGTGTTTGGCAGCACCACTTGACCTATTGTTGTGAGCATATTGTACTGCTAGATTATTATCGCAGTATAACTTTAGTGGTCTATTGATGTCGTCAACCACCTTCAAACCGGGTATGAACTTCTTTAGCCAGTTCACCTGCCCCGTTGCCTCATAACACGCTACAAACTCGACATACATTGTGGACAATGTAGTGACGGTTTACTTTGAGATTTTTCATGAAATAGCTCCCCTGCGAGAGTGAATACATACCCAGACGTGGATCTTCTATCATCTCCCGCGTAATCAGAATCTGAATACCCCACTATATGGAGTGAATCAGATCTTCTATACGTCATCATGAGGCCTTTCGTTCCCTGCAAATAACGCAAGACTTTCTTTACCAATTTCCAATGTTCTATTCTAGGATTGCTCTGGAATCTACCAAGTAACCCGGTAACAAATGCCAAGTCAGGGCGCGTACATACTTGAGCATATTGCAAGCTTCCAACGGCTGAAGCATATGTAACCGCTTTCATTTGATCGATCTCATATTGGTTCCTAGGGCATTGAAAATCCCCATATCTGTCGCCCTTGACTATAGGAGCAGGTGAGGGACTACATTTGTGCATACTGAATTTCTTTAAGATTTTCTCTATGTATGCCTTTTGTGACAGTCTTAATATCCCTTTACTTCTATCTCGGTGAATCTCGATCCCTAGAACAAACAAAGCTTCATCGAGATCTTTCATATCAAATTTTGAGGACAAAAACTTCTTTGTTTCCAGTAGTAGACTGACATCACTAGTAGCAAGTAAAATATCATCCACATACAGGACAAGGAAGATGAACTTCCCATTCTTAAACATTGTGTAGACACAATTGTCCTCTACATTCTCTTTAAACCCAAAATTTTTTATTGTTTGATCAAACTTCAAGTACCACTGTCTTGAAGCTTGTTTTAATCCATAAATGGATTTCTTTAGGCAACATCCCATTCGTTCTTTTCCTTCCATGACAAAACCTTTCGGTTGTGCCATGTAAACATTCTCCTCCAAGTCCCCGTTGAGAAATGTCGTCTTTACATCCATCTGATGTAATTCTAAATCGTAATGTGCCACTAATGCCATTATAATTCTGAATGAATCCTTACATGAGACTGGAGAAAATGTCTCATTGTAATCAATCCCTTCTCTTTGCGTAAAGCCTTTTGCCACAAGTCATGCTTTATATCTCTCTATATTCCCTTGAGAGTCAAGTTTTATCTTGTAGACCCATTTACAGCCTACTGTTTTAGCTCCTTTAGGAATTATCTGCAAATTCCAAACTTTATTAGCATTTATAGATCTCATTTCATCTTCCATGGCCTCAAGCCACTTTGATGAATAATCACTTCTCATGGCTTCTTCAAATGAGGTGGGATCATCCTCCATTTGAAATTCCTCAGTGTTACACACTTCATAATCAGTAGGAATAGCTGATTTTCTAACTCTTTGAGACCTTCTAGGGGCCTCCACATTTGGCACATCTTCTATTTAAGGCTGTTGTTGCTCCCCCTCATTTGTGGCAATAGGTTCTACAGGATCCTGAAGAATAGATTCCTCATCATTATTCATTGTTGCCACATACGGGATAACAACAGGTGCTGGCACCACAGTGTCTTGCACTGTCGGTGCAGCGACAGCAGGTAGTGAGAAAAATGGCTCATGAATCATTGGAGTGGGCGCATACACCCGCTTCTCTTCAAGGTCAATTTCTCGAGCTACCATGCTCTCCCTTATCATTTCATCCTCTAGGAAGACTGCATGTCTCGTTTCCACAAACTTTGTATGTCTATCTAGACAGTAAAAACGAAAACCTTTTGACTTTTCTAGGTAACCAATGAAATGACAACTCACTATTTTTGGATCTAGCTTACCAATATTTGGGTTAAATACTTTAGCCTCAGCAGGACTCCCCCACACACATAAGTGGTTTCGTGAGGATACTCTTCCTGTCCACAACTCATACGGTGTTTTAGGCACCGACTTACTTGGTACTCTATTGAGAATATGAATGGCGGTTTTTAACGCCTCCATCCACAGGCTCATCGGTAAGGTGGAGTAACTTATCATACTGCGCACCATATCCATCAGGGTACGATTACGCCTTTCAGCTACTCCATTCTGTTGAGGTTCGTCCGGCGTAGAATACTGGGCTATTATGCCATTCTCCTGTAAGAACTTTGCAAAAGGTCCAGGAACTTGGCCATATGGGGTATGCGACCGTAGTACTCTCCCCCCATGGTCGGACCTGACTATCTTAATCTTTAAATTGTGTTGGTTTTTAACTTCTGCCTTAAATATCTTAAATTTATCCACTGCTTCTGTTCTTTCTTTGATTGGATAAATATAGCCATAACGGGAGTAATCATTTGTGAATGTTATGAATGAATCAAAACCATCCACACTCTTTATAGGAAAAGGACCACAGATATCTGTGTGAATAATCTGTAGAATTCCTGCGCTTCATTTGGCATCTTTCTTAATTTTCTTTATATACTTTCGTTTTATGCAATCTCTATATTGTTTCTAAATCTGAGAGCTCTAATGGAGGAAGAATATCATTCTTAACTAGTCTTTCTATTCTTCCCTTCAAAATATGGCCTAAACGACAGTGCCATAATTTCGACAACGCATCGTGAGCTTTCTTTCGTTTTCTGTTTGCATTGTTCGATGAGGATACATTCTCATTCACATCACATATGGAATTCACATTTTCACGAAGTGATAACAAATAAAGCTCGTCTTGTCGGAAGGCAAGACCAATACATCTATTATTAAACAATATCTAACATTTGCCATTTCCAAAATGACAATCATAACCATCATGGTCCAACTTTGATACACTAATCAAGTTTCTTTGCAAAGAAGGTACATAAAGAACATCTCTAAGAAAAAGTATGAAGCCATCAGCAAGCTCTAGCGGAGGATCACCAACGGCCTCAACATCTGCTTGTACTCCATTTGCGACTTTAATGAAACTTTCGCTTTTTTGCAAAGTTCTCATCGAACGGAATCCCTATAAAGAATTAGCAACATGAATTGTTGCACCTGAATCAATCCACCAAGTAGATTTTAAAAACTTGACATACAAGGATTCATTTACGAACGTAATAATGTTATCACCTTTATTTTTCATAATCATTTTTAGGAAATCGAGACAATTCTTCTTATAATGTCCCGTCTTCTTACAATAGAGACACTAGTCTTTATCCACTGGAAATTGCTTGTTCTGAGACTGTTGCATGGGACCCTTTCCAGATGACTTGGAGGAAGAGCTGTTATTATAGTTCTTTTTCTTATTATCTTTTAGGTAGTTGACAGTACCACCCTGTGAAACTTTTATTCTTTCCTCCTCTTGCACACACATGGCTATGAGCTTTTCTAAATCCTATTTCTCGGGCTGTATGTTGTAATTAACAACAAAAATGTCAAATTCTTTTGGCAAAGAAGTAAAAATCAAATGAATAAGAAACTCATCCTTGAGAGCCAAATCCATTGGTTTGAGCTTAAATACCAAATTGCTCATTCTCAGTATGTGCTCTCTAATGCCACTGCCACCACCAGAGTACCTTTCTGTCACCAGCTGCTTGATCAGTTGGGTTGCATATATCTTTGAAGAGCCAGTGAACTGACTCTTTATTCTTTCTAGGTACTTTGTAATCGTGTCACAGTCTGGAATTGAGCCCACTATTGCAGGCTCAATTGTATTCTTTATCATAACCAAACATTTCTTATTGGTTGTGACCCACTTTCTATGTTCAAGGTCAAAAGACATCTTTACAGGAGCAAAGTCCCGCTCTCTGTTCTGCCATGCAGCATCAGTCTCATCTGTCTTTCTCACCGGTGTCACAGGTTCTTTGGGACACGGTGTGGTGACTACCCAGTCCACCTCAGCTAATATGAAGGTCAAGTCGATCTTTTTCTTCCATTCAATGTAGTTATCCCCTTTTAGAGTGGGGATCTCTTTAATACAACTCATCAAGTTTTATCCGCCTGAAAACACAATTCAAATAGTGTGAGAACATAAATAATAACAATAACAATTGTATGTCTTATTTTCAACGTTGATTAAAATTAAAACATACAATTGTTCTCTACACTAATTCTACATCACCGTTTGACAGAAATAGAATTAATGCAAGACAAAACATCATAATATTGCCATTAATCAACATTGGTCAGAATAACAACAATATTATAATCAATTTAAAACATATCCATTTTCAAAATTAAATTCTCCCGTTGGTTCGAATTTAATAATGAAAATTACATCTTTAAATACGCAGCGGAAAAATGAACTCATTTTTTTAATTTTACCCACAGGAAAATCCTCTTTTCTATTTTCTTTTTAGCCAATTTCCATTTTCTAGGAAATAAAAAATTTTACTGGAAAAAAAAAAACAAAATTGACTCAAACAACACTGATCATTCGGCCCGGTAAACAAAACAACCGGACCGCCACCTCTTCATGACGCTTTCGACCACACCCCAGCCGCAGCACTGGGCCTAGGCCTAAAGCCGTGTTGCCAAAGTAAGCCTGTTGCAGCAGCGCATGCAAGCGGCCCGATCAATCTCGGTCGTCCGCGCCGATCCGACGGCCATCCACGCGCATCGCAGGATCAAAACCGGCGACCGCCGCGGCGCCCTGAACCCTAGCACCATTCGGCCTTCTCCACTCTCTGTCTTCGCCGCTCTCTTTCCTCAAGCAGTAGCAATGAAAGAAAGCGACTGGCAAGCGGCGAATCGGTGGAGCCCCAGCCCCGTCGTCGGCCCCTCCCATGGGCGCTTGGGCGCTCCCAGCCGGGTGAGCGTGGCCGTCAGCGGGCTCGCCCATGATGCCCCTGTGGCGGATCCCGTGAACATACCCACTTGGCGGCCCTTTCTTTTCCCAGCGTGTCGGCGTGGCAAAGCGGCAAGGCTTAAAAGTAACGGGCGTAGGTAAGCCACCCCCTTCCCCCTCTTCCCCTTTCGGTTTTTTTGGTTCTTGTGCTCGGATTTCATCCGATTTGGAGATTAGGGTTAGTGTTTGGGGATGGGGTTTCACTGTTTTCTTTTTCCCAAATTGATTTCGGGTTTTAGGGTTTGGTTTAAACGTGAAATCGAGCCATTCTTCTTCTTTCTTTAACCCAATTAGGGTTAGGGTTCAACCGAACCCTTTGTCGGCCGAAGCCCCCTTCTTCTTAGACACGCACTGGATCTAAACATTCTTATCCTTTTCTAATCATTTACCCGTTCTAGATCTAAAACCCTAGAACAAACGTGGCTCCGGTACCAATGATAAAACCATAGAATCGATCTAGGGTAGAACCGAGGGACTTCTAGGTAACTAGTTGATCCTAAACAAGCCCTAGTACATCTAGACAGAGAGATGGAGACATAGAGATAGATAGATAGATAGGGGTTCGAACCTGAGACCGCAGGGGAGGAAGATCCAGTGGCCTCCATCAGGTTCGTCGATGCAGTCTGCGCACGGGCAGCGATGGTCGGGGAAGATGTCGGTGTAGTTGCCGTCGTCGGAGCGGGGCAGCACGGTGAGGCCAACGGTGATGACGGTAGCGGCTTCTCGTCGCTGGCTGCGCACCCTGTTGAGATCGGACTTAGGGTTTGTTGGTGGGGCAGAGTGGCTCACGGCGAACCTCGTGCGATAAGCCGCCGGCCCCCACCACTTTATATAGCGCAGTGCGACGGGGCCCACCAACCATATAGGGTTGGACGCCCCCGATGAGGGCACATGACCAAGACCCAATAGACCGTTGAGCTTATTGGCTGGAAGATCATTCCAACGCTACACGCAAGAGGCCAAAAGGACCGAAGGCCACAAGGACAAGGCATCGCCACCACTCAGGGTCACCCCCGTCCAGGACGCCCGCTCGCTCCCAAACGAACCAAACAGGCGAGGGAGTCAGGGAGACGACCCCGACGTCATCGTCCTCCACACGCACAAGCCGACGCCGTATGCGTCCAGGTGCGCCGTGTGCAGACTACAGACAAAAGAGAACAGACTGCACTGGAAAGAAAGGGATACAGAACAAAGTCTGATAGTGATCGCCCACGCCCAGCTACGAGCTACGGCGGCGTGGCCCGTGTCACGCATTCAGTCCGTTAGAAGTCTATCAAAATTCAAAATGGACAAAGACAATAGATAGAATCGCACGCACAGCTCCATGCTCCAATATCGCTCTAGAGGCCTGAAAAGAGGCAGGTGGTCTATAAGAATTTGCAAAAATACCGCATCATCTGTTGAAGTCCCTGGATTATCGTAAGCTGCGCATGTGTTGATGTTTCATTATTCTAGTCATATCTTTTAGCTATGCACTTCGATTTTAATGATCCAAAATTTGTTGGAAAGTTTGTGAAACGGAGTGCCCGCGCCTCTGCATGCACAGGTCGAGACCGCCCGTGCCGCTCCACTTCCCATGCCCATAAAAGTGGGGACCGCCGTCCCCCTCAGCTCAAGTGCCCGCCACCGCGCCGCGCTCCATCACTCTGATTCCCACGCGCATGCATAGCGCCCCAGCAGCTGCAGTAGGCGGCTGCGGCAGGTAGGTTTCCTTACAACATGTGCAACACCAGATCTACTTTTGCAACATTTAGATGAAACACTTGCAACATACATCCGAAATAACTGAAATACTTGCAATATACGTCTGAAACTCTTGCGGAACACTTGGAAGTCATTGCAAACATATGCAACAGCTAGATAAAACACTTGTAACACACGTCGAAAAAACAGATGAAACATTTGGAACAGACGCTTGCAACATACGTGTATAGCCATTGCAGCATATGCAACATCTAGATCTACTTTTGCAACATCTGTATAAAACACTTGCAACATACTTCTGAAACACATGGAACACTTGAAATATACGCTTGCAACATGCGCTTTTAATGCAACATCTACTTGCTGCTTGGACGAATGGAGACTCGTCGATGCGGAGCTCGAAGCTACGGAGTGGCGCGCAGCTCCGGTGGAGAAGGTGGCCGGTACGGTGGAGAATGCCGCGGCAGGCAGATGGCCCGTGTAGAGGAAGGATGGCAAGTGGCGGCGCTGGAGCGTGGTGGAGAGAGAGGGCGGCAGCCGGTCGAGTGCAGTGGAGAGCGTCGCAGCGGCATGGTTGCGTTGGAGCACGCCGCGGTGGTCCGGGCGGGATGATGCGGTGAATGGAGAGGAACGGACAATGGGGCTCACGAGCGGATATGGTTAGGGCTAGTAGATGAGCGGATATACAAGTGGATAGTGTTGGGCCATTGGACTGGTGTCGTGGCCCACCAACGGGGGCGTCCGTCCATACAAACGTCCTTAGCACAGCATCACCATTATGGAAATATCTACAATTTGAAATTGATATTATTCCCATTTAACCAATTATAGTCATGAGATAAGTCCAACTCGATACTCTCTTTGTCCTGACTTTAACATCTCCCTTTATTTTTTATTATTATTACTTGTGCATCCCTATAGGTGAACACATATTAGTCCTTTGTAACTGTGTTTTGTCACTAAAATAATCAAAACCATATATAATCATGCACATTGGTTCATAATCCTTACAATAGAACAGACCACTTTGCTAGTTAAGTACAACGGCGCATAAGTCCCTATCGTACAAGCTTTTCACTAACGGTCATTAGCAGACTTGTTAAATACTGTACACACGAAGAGCCTCCCATGCAGAACACTAGGTCCTAGGACATTTGACACGGCAATAGACAAGTAATCCATGTAATCCTAATCTCAGATATAAACCACAGTGCACCCAACTTTCAGATGGCTTTGGAAGAGCTCCAACCAAAGTTAAGGTCTTATTTTGGCTACTTCTCAACGACAAGTGACACAGTGTAACATAGGGGTATTTTAAGCCCCCAAGAAGAAGACAACAGTCCAAGTGCCCCTCCGACTGACTCTCTAAATCAATCGGGGCTATACCCATCAGGTATGCTCGCGCGTACCCCTGGCGGAAATGGGGTGGCTCGATAGCTTGTAAATCGCCCACCCCCGAGGAGGTCCGCGATGTCAAAAGGGTAAGCTCGAGCAAGCCAAGCAGCCACCGCTCTGGGCTCAGGGGCTCGGCCACATCTCCAGGATTCCTGACCGACAGGGAGCCCGGGTCGAGCTCCTGCCCTAGTAGCCGACTTAGCCTTGGCTCGGGGCCAACAAATGTCCCGAGCCAAGACAAGAAGCCAGCTCCAGAATCTGTCAGACGCCCGGAGCCTTACAGGCGTAGAAGCACTAAACCGCCTTTCCATTCCACAGCCTCGAGGCACTGTAGGCCACCTCCTCGATAGCGCCACGCAATAGGCATGACACATCAAGGCAAGGACTCCCAAGCTCGCGGAGCAGAGGGCGTCGGGTCCGCTCGTCACCCCCTCAAGGTAGGGAGAGGATCCTTGCACACTAAGAAAGCCTTGAGAAGCAGACAACACCTGACAATCAAGCACCAGGCTGCACCAGAGACGTCAGGGAGTGGTTGCGGCATTGTCGGCCCCCTCCTACATGACAAAAAGAGTACCCAGCGGCGCCAAGACGAATAAACCGGAGGCACCAGATGGAGAAGCCCTAGGTTAGAACCCACTCGTCTTGTACGTACCCCATACCCTCCTCGATAGATAAGGGGAGGCACGGGCTCCTATAGAAGGGATCGGATGATCAAGAGATCGATCAACCAGATATAGGAATTGAACCCAAGAACCCTAGGATAGCACTGCACAATCCCTTGCCAAGTGTGCGCTCTTTCTCTCTCTCTACTCCATTGTTGTAAGAAACCCCGATTGGACATTCCTAACACGAAGAATACCAAACTACTTGGCGTAGGTCTCAGAAGTCTGAACCAGGATAAATCACCTGTCACTGATTGTTTTGAGTGTCCGCCACTGGAGATCCACACACCGACCTTCGACGAACAACTCGATGCTCGCCGCGTTTCCAAACCCACGACAACAGGCTAAGCACAAAAGATCTTCTAGGAAGAAACATGGAACTTTGCATTTACACTGTGCCCTTTGTGATTCCAACATAGTAGAAACTCTGGAGCACTTATTCATCAAGTGCACATTTGCCTCTTCTAGGCCACTTAACCTAGTCTTCCAACAACAAGTGAGAACCCCTTCCAAGTTCTTGAAGATTTCGAGCATAGATCAAACCAATCTTTCTATATGGAGATCATAACTTTGCTAAGTTGGAGCATCTGGATGTGTAGAAACAACCTCATCTTCAAAGGCATAAACACTTGCACTCAGGCATACAAGTCAAGTTTCAAAGTGAAATTTGCACTCCTTCTCAGACGTGCAAAGCCAAAATACTTCACTAAGATTGAAGAATAGTTTTCAAGCTTAAATTAGCAATCCTCTTACTTCTGGTGACTCTTATTTTCTTCTCTTTCTTTGTCACCTGAACTTCCAGCTTCATGTTGTAATTTATATGTAACTTAAAACTCTTGGTTCTATTTTAATTTATATCAGTAGGGGTGCTTTGCCCCAACTGTTTCGTAAAAAAAAAAATCTTTAAGACATTGATAAGGTCTGCAATGATACATTTTTACTAATAATATCGACAAGAATATATTGCTTCGAATTGAAAGAGTTATTGTTGGAGTCTGAGATCCTACGGAGGTTGTACCTGAAGGAGGTGGGAGGTCGGGGCTTTGGTTCCCGACAGGCGGTGACTTTGGACCGGCCGGCTCACAGAAGCTAGGAGTTGACTTTCAAGGAGCAGTGTCGTCCATGGATCACCTCCTAGCGACCATCAAGCGGGAAGCGGACCTGGGGATCGACCGTCAAGCGGGAAGCGGACCTGGGGATCGAAGCCGGCATGCCCTTCCTAGGTTGTTTAGCTAGCGTATGTACCAACTTGACCACCTGGGCGGCCTATGCCTTGTTGCATTCCCTACCGCCGCCCGGGGGAGGGGGTTTTGGCCCCGTTGTATTCTCAACCTTCTACTTTAATTACAAACATGTGCAAACCTTTTACGTATTTGAAAAAATAAACTCTACAAAACCGTTTTGCCAAATGCTTTTACAAATTCCTTTAGTTTAACTAAATAAGCTACTCCACCAGAGAAGTCAGAGCAGTGTTAAACATATCCTTTCCTTACATGATATTTTCTCCTCCATGCCGTCCACGACCACGGACCGCATGCCTATACATCTCGTGCCTGACACGAGCACAGCTCCTCCTAGTTCTATCTTTACACGAGCACAATTTTTCCCAATTTTATTTTTATACAAGGATCATACTAAAAACATGTTTGATTAGACTTAGACGGCCACACTGCGTTGTCTACCATGCAGCAGCCCCATACCATTGATTTCGGTCGCTTGGCAGCTAGGATCGATGCCTAGAGGAGCTGCCTGCCAAGCGACCAACCAAACACACCCAGAGCACGCCACCATTAAGCTCATTTCTACGTTTGACAGATATCCTAATAAGTAATAAGTGCGGCACTATAACACAAGAAACTGTATTATCTGGGTCACATATATTCTGCATTGCAATGCTTTAACTTCCAATGTCAATGTTTTTGCTCGATGCATACAGCATACAAGGATGTATTCTAATGGTTTCCTTCTGTTCATTCGTCTTCTTTTCGAGCGAATACATATTTCAGTTACTTCAGTTCATCCGTCTTCTTTTCGAGCGAATTTCATCATTGCATCCGTCTTACCAGGAAGCCGAAACGGATCTGGCAAGGTAAACAACAACACAAGAATGAACACATCCGAGTGAAGAGTTTTTTTTCTCGAACGTGCCATTGGCACGGTATTCATGAAGCAGAAGAAGAGTTTTACAAATTAAAGTTGTGATGGTAATTTATGATTACCGAGCCAAACACTGACAGAGATTACACAGTTGTGATTTACAAAAGAAAATACTTAGCGACTAAGAGAAGGATCAAGCATAGGGACAAAACCCAGCAGGCCCTGAGCTCAGCGGCTAAAGAGCGTCGTGCTCGAAGCCAGTGAGGTTCAGCTCCATAACAACCGGATCGAAGTATGGAGCGAAGAGCGCCTGAAGAGACTCTTATTTGGAGGGCGACAACGGCGCAGCGAAGAAGGCCTTGATACTGTCCAAAGCCACTGGGTTCGGACCCTGCGGCATATCTGCGATCCCTAGCTTTTGCTTGAGCACATTTGTGCTTGGACAGTCGGGTTAGAGGCCTTGGTCTTAGCAGCCAGCCTCCCACTCCGAGGCACCGACATCACCATTAAAGGTGTCATGGACCTTCTCAGCCTCGGCTTGCTGAGCAACGGGATCTCGAGGGGGATGCATAGCCACGCCTCCAATTGTGCCAACAGGGACACCTCAACCCCGATGGAGGTTGAGCGTTGTGGCCTTCATCGTCAATCGATGATCCATGGCTGCGCCTCAATAGCTCAAGCTCTGTAGCCTCCGAATCCGGCAGAGGCGTCCGCGGCCGTTTCCTGCCCTGAGCAGAGTGACGCGGAGACAAGTCAACCGATGACGACGAGATCTCACCAGCGTACGCCGCAGAGGCCATCAACTGGTGCACTAGCTCGGCCATCGATACGGGCGGCGCCGCGTTGTCGACCCATGGATGGCCAACCCGCGTTGGCGTAGAAGCGGTCGCCTTATCCGCAACGCCCGTCTGTCCCACCCATGGTGGCATGACTTGCGGCATCTCCAGCTCAGGCGACAATGGGGGTGAATCCGTCGTTAGGGAGGCGCCCGCCGGAGTAGTGGGGCACCAAGGCGTTGTTGGTCCCTCTGGCCGGCTCGCGACGAGCGAGGCGGTAAGCTCCTCCAGCATCGGGTCAACCCACACGGGAGGCCCTGCACCGCCGACAGGCTCCAAGACCGGTAGGTCTGCTCAGAAAAGCGAAGAAGCGGCGGAGAGAAGCCGCCCGGCGCCGTCGGAGCAGCCCGTGCCGACCTCCCGAGACGCCTTCGTCGTTGGTGTCGATGGCCGCCGCTGGCAGGAACGACGCTGTCCGGCACGGTCTCACAAGCGCCACGCGAAGCACCATGGTCAGTCGATCGAGCATCGGAGTTGCTGGTGGGCTCACTGTGACCCTCCCTAGTATACGATCGTCGGCTGCGGCGATGGTTTCGGCGCCCTTGGCAGTGTCGGTGGCCTCGTCGCGGTCGGCTGCAGCGTCGCCGGGGAAGTCGGTGTTATGTAGCACCGGCTGTCTTCGGCGTCTTGTCCGCCGCCGTCTCGCTCGCCGCCACCGCCGCCGCCTTCGGCCGACAGACGCCGGAGCAGTCGACGCAGGCGCGGCTCCACCCGCCTCCACCGGACCACCGTGGGCGGGTGGCCGGGTGGCCGGGGTAAGGTCCCGGGCAAGCGGTCATGACCGGCCGCTTGCACCGGTAGCTGTAGGAGGCTTCCGTCGTCGCTGGCCGCCACCGTCCGCTGGTCGAGCATCGGAGTTGCTGCCACGAACCGGGCACGGCCGACCACCCATAGCGCCGACATCACTCGAGCTCCCAGAGCCGGCGTACTGTGGCCACTTGTTGCCGTCGTTCACCGGCGAACGAGGCCGCTTGCAGTCCCTGGCCAGGTGCCGGAACTCATGGCATTGTAGGCATCTCGGCGGCAGACGACAGGTGGCAACCCTGTGGGTGTATGACAGGCAGTTGAGTCACTTGTGGCGTAGCGCGTCTAGGGAGGCGGCGACGTCGATGTGGCCGAGGTGCTCTCGTGGCGGCGGCATTCGCTGGCCAACAAGATTACGAGACAGGACCTCCTGCCATCCGTTGGCGTCGGGTGCTGAGATCCGACAACGGCCGCGAGGTGGCACACGGTGGCCAAGCCTGAGGTAGGTGGGGACGTGCTCATCGCCGGACTGAGAGCCGTCGTCGACCCGATTCCCCAACCTCAAGTGCACAGGGACGCGCTCCTGGTTGGCACACAGTGCGGTGTTCGCCCCACGGCCGCCGCCGATAGCGCGGTTCCCCCTCCTCCTCCGGCGGCGCTTTGTGCCCGGTGGCCTAGCGACAGCCGAGATCTGGACCGCCTCCACCGGTTGCTCTTCGATGACCCGGGTGCCAGGGTGGGAGCTGGGCCCGCCCTATCTGTGAAGGCCCTTCGAGTCGGGGAGCCCCAACATACGGCGTCGAGGTAGGATGGCTGCGGCACCGGAGAGGAGATGGACTCGTAGTCTGAGTTGGAGCAGTCCGATAGCTCTGTCCAACGCATGGATTTGGAGCGACCGGGGGTTCCGCCGGGGTAGAAAGGTGGGGCGTCCGGCGAGAGCGCGGGCCCCTTGTTTGCTGAGGCCCGGCGGGGGCTTTGGGAGGCCGCCGGTGCCGAGCTAGGCGGGCTGGGTGGCGGGGGGGGCCGCCCCAGCGCTGATGTACGCCACGTGCGGCTGCGTCCTAGTGCCTGCTGCAGGTGAGCCACCAGATCTGGCGCTGCCGTCGGCGGGCTGCAGGCCAGGGGCCGCAGCGGTAGGCGTGGTCGGGTTCGGCCCCCTTGTAGGTGCGCGCGGCCCGGGACCGACGCCCGCATCTGCGGTGCCCTCGATGGTGTGCAGGGGAGGGTAGGGGGAGGTGGGGTGGTGGAGGAGGAGGAGGAGGAGGTGGGGGCGCCGGTGCCGTCGGCGGGGAGTCCGTCGGGGGTTAGGGTGGGCGGGGAGGGGTAACCAAAGATGGGCTTTGGTAGTAGCCCACATCTCACATCCGAGTGAAGAGTAGCTACAGCTATCCAGCAAAGGTGTGGCTACAATTTAACAGCTAGCTTTTTTTTAACAAACGGGCACACGAGGAGTGCGCCTTATTTCATCAATAGAGAAGAGTTTTAACAGCTAGCGTTGATCACAAACAAGCAGAGCACCGGGCTGACATCTAGTGCCAATATGCGTTTTTGGCAGTACCATTTATCAAATGCTCCAACTTTGTACCGCCCTTCAATAACTCTTCAACAGCTTTCTGAAAACAAGGAAAATGTACCGATGATGTCCACACTGTCACAGACGAAGTGAAAACTGAAAGCAGTTCAAGGCTCCAAACTTTTGCGTACCTCGACACATGTCAGTGCATATTGAACATCGCTATCTGAAATTTGGTAATGGATGACGAACCTGACACTGCATGATACGAAGTACATAGCTCAATGTGTGGGATCAAAAAAAAAACTCAATGTGGATAGCTAACTTTGGATGTGCCCATCATTAAAGATACTACTGTAGTTCTTAGATTAAGGTCTGACTTGCTCATTGATCATAGAGTTTCTGTAAAATATGGACAATAATCCTTCTTATTCTTTTTTAAATATAGACAGCTCTCTTGGCCATTCCTTTAAAAAAAAAAAGAATCATAATTCTTGAGCGAGGTGTCGAGGTTATTAGTCAGAAAATGAAGATACGATAGTGAAAAGGAGACAATGCTAGGGGGTTTACATTATCACCAATAGATTTTGGATAAATGTTATATTTATTTTTTTATCAGTGAAGCACGATAATAATTAGTTTATCGCCCAAAAATATCAGTGATATGAATTGGCCGCCATCCGGGCAACCCAATAACTTGGAATATTTGAAACTATGTTTGTTGTAATATTTGGGACTGTGTTTGCTACTTAACCAATGGAGTTTGATATTCACTCATTGTTTTGTGTAGTTTTTTTTGTGTTAACTTGTTTGGAGAGAATCTATATGGGTTTCTGTGCAAATTGACAGTTTTTCCCCCAAATTTTTGGTCAAAAGAAACGCTAGCACCAATAGAATTCTGATCCCATTTATCAGTCACCTCCAGTATTTTCTATAATAAAAAATAGGAGACTGAACATACAAGGCCATATACGCTTCATATGTAGAGGCAGGGATATTGTCTTTTTAATTCCATTATCTAAGAAAGGAGACTGATCATGTTACTCAGAATGGAGCTTCACCATGTAAACGGGTAAAAAGAATGGAATTTCACCTTTTTGAACTTGCTGGCATTGCAAGCACATTGCGCTGTTCCAAGACTTCGCATAGCTTGTTCGGTGAAATGCGTGGATCCACGATATCAAAGAACACCTTATACAAAGTAAAGGTATGTCATATACTGGACCTTTTCAGATCACATTGTGGAAAATAAGAAAATATAGCGCTTCATCTTTTACACTGACCATATTTGTCTCGACCGAAGATGAATCCACCGTAAACTGTTTAATTTTCTTCAGGCCCTCTAAGAAAACGAAATAGAGTCACAAGTTTAGGAATTCAAGCTAACACAAGTATTTGGTTTCTTTTCTAGAAGTACCATGAAAAGAGCAGTGTTTTGTTTTCCTTGTATGTATTAGATAGGATGAAAATCCTGGGTACCAACAATAGAAGTTTTTGTGTGTGTGTGTGTGTGTGTTGGGTGTGTGTCAAAGCTGAGGGGCTGTTCAGGGCTTGTGAACTGTGAATAACAAAATGAAGTGAAGTTGGACTGAAAATAAAAAATATAAATAAATGAAACCTGCCAAGGCTTTGGCCTTCCTGTGATCATCCGCAAGCTTTCCCACAGTGTCACGAACAGCAACATAAGCAGCAGCACAAAGAACTCCAACCTGTCTCATTCCACCACCTAGGGTCTTCCTAAGAATTTTAGCCTGAAGGTAATGTTTCAGATTTCCATTATAACATGACATCTGCAGTTTTAACTTAAAACAGAGAAGTTGATCAAACCTTGTCAATGAAGGCCTTTGAACCAACAATAACTGATCCGATGGGTGCGCCTAACCCTTTAGATAGGCATACCTGAAATTTAAATTTCAAAGAGAAATAGAATCACCACTCATATGTAATATGTTACCTGAAGCTCATTCATATGCATTTTGTAAATTGACCGCACAACCCAGGAAACTAATGACATACCGAAACTGAGTCAGCAGCTTTTACAAGTCTATGTACAGGAACTCCCAGTGCCTGGCACAGTAAAGCACACAGAGATAGATGCTTATTAGCATTTTTAAGTGAAACATGGAAATGTATCTCGTAATTAGGTGTATGGTTTTATTTTTCAAGATGTCAATCCTCTATTACCCTATGTCTGAAAAGTGAAAACAGAACAATGCTTGGTTTATACAGCTCCCTGCGACTGCGAGTATAGTATGTTCAAGTGCTTACCACAGAGGCATTGAAAATACGAGCTCCATCAATGTGAAGCTTCAAGCCGTGATTGACGGCAATTTCGCCAACCTTGTCTGTGTATTTACAGACAAACATTTCCCACCAGCACTGCAGAAACAGTAGTAAGAGATGTTATTGCAAAACTAATAAGTAAAAAAAATTATATGAATTTGACCAGCAAGATGAGCAGCAGCAGCAGTTAACCCGTGCGATCGACTCACTTGGCATGTGTGTTCTCCAAGCAGATCAGCCTGGTCGTCGGGTACAGCAGCGCCCCGTCCGGGTTCCTAATGGCGGCGACGATCTTATCGACGTCCATGGTGCCGTCGGGGTTGTTGGCCACGGTCCTGGGGTGCACGCCGCCGATGGTGGAGATGCCGCCGTTCTCGTAGACGTGGATGTGCGAGGTGTCCCCGAGGATGACCTCGCTGCCCCGGACGTCGCAGTGCACGAGGACGGAGATGAGGTTGGCCATGGTGCCCGAGGGCACGAACAGCGCGGCGTCCTTGCCCGTGAGTGCGGCCATCTCGGACTCGAAGCGGCGCGCGGTCGGGTCGGCGCCCAGGACGTCGTCGTCGACGTCGGCGGCCGCCATGGCGGCGCGCATGGCGTCGGAGGGCTTGGTCACCGTGTCCGACCGCAGGTCCACCACCTTGGTCACCATCCTCCTGCTCCGCGCCCGCCGCTGCGGCGACGGCGTACGGCGATGACTCCTCTGCTGCAGAGGAGGGAGCGAGAGAGTCTTTAGGACGGACGGATGGATGGATTGAAATGGACGTGCGGAAGCTCACGAGCCGGATGCTGGACTGGTGTGGGTGTTTCGTCACATCATCCTTGGTACTACGTACAGGACTTTCGCTACAGGTACAGGCTTATTATGATTGCTTTGTCTTTGAAAATTGCCAGGTTTGAAGCTACAGCCTACAGCCTACAGGCATGCTTGGCCCTCATCACTAGCCGGGAACAAAACAGGACGCTTAACTGGCAACTCAACTCCTACACGGCAGAGGTGAAAAAGGAGGTAAAGCAAGAGGGCAACATCGCCGTTCGTTCACTCGTGCAGGGCTGCAGGTGGCCGAAACAAAGAAGGGTCCGGAACCAAAGAGAGAGGAGACGACAGGGACGAGCCGACGTCTCGTCCCCCCACACGTTTGCGCGTGCAAGGGCGCAGGCGGCTGCACTGGAAAGCGTGGATACACACAACCTATCCGCCCAGCTACCACGGAGCTTGGCGTCGTGTGGCGTGGCCCGTGTCACGCTCACGCATTTCGCCAAGAGCCCATCAAAATGGACGGAGCCACACAAAGCGACAGAGATAAACGCCCGCCCGCTGCGAGCACGCCTCCAAGGAAGTGCTGCGCACGGGAAACGACTCTACCATCAATCGCTCCCAGTCCCCAGGACTGGAGTCGCGACGCCCCCGTGAGAATCACTCCGGCGGTCACGCGAAAGACGGGGCTCAGCTCACGGAACGCGACCGCCGACCGATCGGCGAGAGAGAAACGAGACCACGGGTCCATTTCGGCAATCCGCCCGTCGACGATATCATCGCGGCACAAAGACGGCAGGGGGTTGTAAGACAGAGAAGGGAGGGTAGGGATTGCAGGGTCGCGCACCGGGATGCGAGGATGAAACGGAGGCGGCCGCCGACCTGCCGGGACGAGCGGAGCGGGGAGGTTAATGCGCAGTCGCGGCCGAGACGAGTGGAGGCGGTGGGTGGTGTTGGGGAGCCTTGGCCTTCGCGGACACGAGGTCCCGCCGTGTTTTATAGAGGACCATGGCGGGGACGAGAACAAGAGGCGCAGGCGGCGGCTCGCCTAGCCCAGGGACGTACACGTCAGCGGGCGCGAGCCGCGAGCGCAATCTAGCCAGCGCACCTGTTTCCTGACCACCCGTTGCCACGTGTGCTTCTGCACCGCCGAGCTGAGGGTTGTCGGCGTTTTGGCTTTTGTTCCTGTCCGCGCCTACTCAACGCGTATTGTGCGCCATCACCCTTTCAGTAAAACGTGGAGGTGAGTTCCTTAACTTTTTTTTTTGCTTTGCACAATATCTAGGTGTGTATAATGAGTGCATTTAAGATTTTGACAGCACAACATTGACGTTATTGGATTTACTCTAAAAACTACTTTTATTGAAGTTTTTTTTTGAATACTAAACAGTAGTGTCAGTTTGACGTTGCAATTCGATTTGGGGTGTGTTTAGTTCCAGCTGGAATTTGACGTTGCAATTCAAAAAGATGATACAGTATCTGTCACATCGAATGTTTGCGGCCCGTGCATGGATCTGTCACATCGAATGTTTGCGGCCCGTGCATGGAGCATTAAATATAAAACAAAAGAAAAACTAATTGCGCAGTTTGGTGGAAAATTGCGAGGCGAACGTTTTAAGCCTAATTAGTCAATGTTTATTTATTTGCCAAAATAAAACGGCGAAAGGTCTTAAGCCCCAAAATCCAAAACAAACTAAACAAGGGCTGAGCCATCTGGCTTTGTGGGAGCTCATTTTGACGCCAGTCCAGGTGTTCGGGGAGCAGGCCATCCCTACCATCACCACGTGCCTTCAGGCCTTACCTTATCAAGAAGCTTTTTTTGATGTCATGGAACTCAACTGACGTCGTCCAATCCATTTAGATGAAATTCCGTGGCTAACAATGAGGGTGATGTTTTGCTGCGGTGCAGGAGACAAACCAGGAATTGCCAGCGGCTCCAAACGTCGGTCCTCCGTGGGGGCTGAGGCTGCGTCGCTCCAGGACGTCGGTGTCAATCCATCCATCAGACGCAGCGGCAGGCTAGCAGCCAAACCCGGGCATCCGAACTGCAATTTCCTAAAAAACTTGGAGTGCGAGTTGACAAAGATGCGGGCGACTCGGAGATCCACCGCAAGTTCAAGGAAACGTTCTGAGGGCCCATGTCCATTGGCAAGCAGCAAGCGTTTCAGTTACTCTTCTCCGGTGACTTCGATCCGGTAGCCATGGAGCTCAACATGGCTGGTCTGGACGTTGTTGAGGCTTAGTCTCCAGCGGTCTCTTTACCAACCGTCGCAAAACTCTACCCATATGTCGTCACTTGCTGATCATTTGGAACGTGCGGGGCTCAACGGCCGCACGCCGAAACGTCCGAGCTGGAGAAAGGCCAACTCTTGTGTGTATTCTAGAGACCAAGCTCTCCGTCATTTGTAATGCACTGGCTAATGAAATCTAGGAACCACAACGACTTCCTCCCGGCGATGAATGTGTCCGCGGTATCATCCTCGGTTGGAACGACTGCTCGTATGATGCATACACCATTTCGGCGAAGCTATCATTGACAGATCAATGGTGTAACTGTCGTTTATGGGCGCCGCTTGATCAGGAGAAGGTGGAGTTCCTCGATGAACTGTTGCACTTTTGGGACTTCATCCATGGGGACTTCAACATGGTGCTTCAATGCTTTCTGGTTGCTGGACACGTAGCTTCAATCACCTGAATGATGCTTACATAATACTACTAAAAAAGGAACATCCGAGAGATCCGTGACTATCGCCCTATCGGGTTTCAGCAAGCTCATGCAGCGCGTTGGAGCAACAGGCGCTTTCATCGTCGCATTGATAACTTCAGAATGTGCGAGATGCAGCAAAGCCATCCATGAAAAGAAATCGCCGACCATCTTGCTCCAAGATTGATATCCCCGGTTTCATGGGTGTTCCTCCTAGAAGTCCTCCAACACATGGGTTTGGCCAGCGATGGAGAGATTGGATTTCAATTCCACGAAGATTCTGCTCCAATGATGTGCCTCGGGGAAGCAAATCTACCATATTTGAGTGTCCTTCGCCAAGGAGACCTACTCTTGCCGATGTTATTTGTGCTCACCATGGAGGTCCTCAACCGTTTCCTAAAATGGATAGAGCAGCAGCAACTTCTAACACCTCTGCGCATGACTTTTCGGCAATGAGACAAGTCCTGCAAAGTTATCTAGTTACATTGTGGTTCCTAATGTGAGGGACCTAGTTTGCTCACCATTTTTGGTTTAGCGTCGGGCCTGTTCTCCAACCTCGACAAAGTGTAGCGTCCCGCTATCTGTCAAGAACGACATTGCCAGAGTTAGGGATAACCTCTCCTGCCGGATCGAGGACCTCCCGTGTCGCTATCTGGGGGCACCGCTTTCAGTCCGGAGACTCAAGAGATCGGATGAGCAGCCCCTCATCGATAAAGTTTTTGCAAGAATACCGAAATGGAAGGGCAATATGCTTTTGGACGAAAGGCTCGGTGAAAGCAACTATATACGCCATCCCGACGCATGTGTCCATCGTCCTCGCTTGTCGCCTTGGGCAATCGAGTCGATTGACAAGCTGCGTCGCGCCTTCATCTAGTGTGGCTCGAGACAAAGTCTCCGAAAGAAAGTGCAAGGTGGCATGGGAGTTTTGCGCCCTAGGGACCTCGGTGGCCTCGGCGTCTCGACTGCGAGCCGAGATCGCCCTACGAGAATCTGTTGGGAGTGGTAAGCGCGAGTTCGACATAAAAAGGAATGGGCAGTTATTGCCGTGTTCGTGCAGCCCTTTGTATTCATGCTTGGGAATGGAGAGTCCACATTCTTACGGACAGAAAGATGGCTTGAGAATAAAGATTGAGATGATGCTCTATTTTCTGAAAGCGAGAAAGCGGAGGGCCACCGTTGTCGAGGCCCTACACAACAACACATGGATCCGACACATCACCGGGCCGCTAACCATGCAGGTCTGTTCGATTCGATCGCTGACGACCTATTGGAGGGATGCGATTATCGGGCGCAGCCCGACACCTTCGCCTAGAGGTTCACCGCCGATCGATTGCTACTAAATCGCATATGGTGCTATGTTTATCGGATCATCATCGCCTCTTGGAGCTAAGCACATATGGAAAACATCAGCGCCACCGAAGGTTAAATTCTTCTTTTGGCTGGTCATGCACGGCAGATGCTGGACGGCGGATAGACGGTTCCACCATGGTTTGCAAGATTCGAATGCATGCATCTTTACGACCAGGCGCCAAACGATGAACCACATCCTTCTTGGATGCCCCTTCATCGCGTCCAGGAAGCTGGTTCGAGGAAGCTACACCAGTAGTACACCGTCGTTGTTCAAGATGAACTAGCTATCCCATGGTGACTGCGATGCAGGAAGGCGCTACCAAAACAGCTCCGCCGTGGGTTTGACTCCCTCTTCTTCCTCATCGGTTGGTCCACTTGGAAAGAACGCAATGCGAGAACCTTCAATGGAGTGTCAACCTTGGCGGTAGCGTCTTGAGGTCTCCATTCGGCGCTTGGTGCATGGCGGGCTACAAGCACCTTAGGAGGATGCGTCAATTTGAACCCTGCAACAACGGTCGCGAAATTTGTATGACGTAATTACAACCTCGTGTGCCTTTTTCTCTCGCTGTCGATTCGGCCCTCGGTAACCCCGAATTAAGTAACAAACTCTATTCTTCTTAATGAAATACGTGCCCACGATCGTGAAAAAAAAAATCGAAGTTTTTTATGAAACTACTTTTATTTCAGATTTTGCTACAAAAAGTTTGGTTTAAGACAAACTGGAATTGACCTATGTTGTTTGCAATGATGAGTACATTTGTGTCACCATCTCTCCATCCGAATGAATTTCGACACGTGATATGAAACAGGAGGTACGAAAACCTAAGGGAAGAAGAATGACGCAGTGTGCTCGGGAGCAGCCACGGCGGCTGAGTCGCCATCAGTTTGGATCCACTGTGATAAGCTAGGAATCTTGGGGCGACCAGCAGAGACCCTTTGTGGCCACTAGAACCCAATACGAAATCGTCTGCAAAGGACAATTTTCGATCGCATCAAAGATTCCAAGTGCGGGCGTGGTCAAGGTTTCTAATTCCGATTTCAAGGTTTCACCTATGCAAGCGGGAGTGGTCATGTTTGGGTGTATGCAGCAATATATGCTGGGAAAATCCTCCCCGTCTTGGGTGTTTTGTGGTAGTGTTCAGTCCAGAAACTCCAACACAAGAGCTATCCATGTTGCGTAATTTATATTTGAGTGTTTTGAGAAGAAAATAGAGTCTAATAGCTATTGCATTGACTTTGTAAAATAGCAAGCCATCTATCCCGGAGTTATCGCATTGTAAATATAGCTTGCATGTGCCACGAGCCATCTATCTCGCCGTACTAGAAATGATGTTGGAGTTTTCTATTTTTTTGCGGGGTTTCTATTTTAGAGATTTGCTAAATCATGGGTTTAGAGCATCTCCAAGAGCACCCAATATTTTCTTTCAAAAAACATGGAGTTTTGCAACTCTAAAAAAAATTGGAAGAAATAAAAAAGGCCATCTCCTAGTTTCTAATAATCCACTCCTAAAATATAGAAGACAATTTTACATCAGGAATCCTATACTATTTCTAAATTATCCTAACCACTTTTATATATTCTTTCTCTTTTATATATTTGTATTAGAAATCATTTCTTACTCTTTATTATTTCAACGTCCTTTCACCTTTAGATTGGCTGACAAATACGCGCGGGGAGAGAAGATACGTACGACTCGAAAGCGCGTAACTTTACACGGAACATGGTGACTTTTTTCAAGTTCTAAAAGATTAAGAGGATGGATTAGACTGTGTTTAGTTCCCAAAAACTTTCCAAAAAAATGCTACAGTAGCCATTACATCGAATCTTGCGATACATGCATGGAGCATTAAATTTAGACGAAAAAAACTAATTGCACAGTTTTGTTGGAAATCGCGAGACGAACATTTTGAGCCTAATTAATTTATGATTGAACAATAATTGCCAAATAAAAACAAAAGTACTACAGTAGCTAAATTCCCAAATTTCGCGAACTAAACATAGCCTTATAAGTTGGAGAGGGGTTTTTTCTCGTCTTGCTAAAAAACAAGTACTAGGAAAAGGTTTAGAGAACTTTTGAAGATGCTCTTAGCCATATATTTTTACCAACTCTGTTAGAGTTGCTCTTAGAACCTGACGTAAAGCACAAATGATTTCAATCAGCGTCATGCATGACGTCTCCTAGAAAATCCTACCGAAGCGGAAGAAACGTGCAAGATCCAACGGCAGCATTAATAAGAACTTACAATAGATAGAAGAAGCTAATATAATATATAATTAATTAATGTTTAGAGTGAGCATCACCATCGTCCCGTCTGGTTCTAGGTCTGTTCGGTTAGTATTAAAGTTAAGCTAATAAGTCGGTTAAAGCTATTTTATTATGAAAGAAAAATACTATACATTCTACTGATAAGTCGGCTGATAAATTCTGTCCTGCAGCTGCAGCATGAGGGCAACTCAAGGCAACTTGGTTTTGACGGCCTTGGATGATTGTCACCTGCCAAGTCCAAATCCGCCAGACCATGCAGGTGTTCCACCAGACCAGGCAACTTGGAAGCGTGGAAAATATAAGCGCGCCGTACCGTATGCTAATCGCTCACAGTCTGGTGTCAGGTACGTAGTACGTACAGGTGTACCATGCACCTGACCCACGGTCTACTACTACTAGCTTGGGGAACGCATGCAGGCTCTGCAGCCGATGGGATCAGGATTGACGACGCAGCGCTGCAGCTTTGCTTCGTTGGTGCTGAGTAGCTGCACGGCTGGCGGATAGGGTGGTGGACCTGACCTGCACTGCACGCGCCGTGCCGCCTTGGCCCGTCCAAGTGCGTGCGCGGCCGCGGTGACGAGGATAGCGCACGGCGGCATAGCATGCGCTTTTTGACTCAGCAAGATTAGTCTTTGGTGACTTGGTCCCGCGCCCTGCCTCCTGCCATGCTTCATGTGTCATCATGTGGTACAAAATATATGCCTGGTACGTGTTGGTGTGTGCTTGTGAATTGTGATCCTGCTCCTGCCGCTGGATAAGCGCGGAGGTCCTCGTTCTCGTCCACCGATACAATGAGCTCACTCTCTCGTCTCTCGCTCATGCGATAGATTCGTGGTCTTCTACCATGGACCGATCGGCACCCAGTGTGTTCTTTCAGCACGGTGGCCAAAAAGCAAAGGTCTCCTTGCTTCTCTTTTGTTGGTGGCCAAAAACTTGCCGTGCTGGACTTCAGTTCTATAATCATCATCCTGGAAAACGTGAATTATAAGTTCTGATCGCGTTATACGTAGACATCCAGGGGCCTGTACGTTATCCATCTCGCAGAGTAGGGGAGTTTGAAGTTATTTATAAGACATGTTTGGAGGGTAAGGGCTAATTGTTAGCCGACAAAAATCAGCCATAACCTATTAGTTGTAGCCATTAACTAATTAATTAATAACGAATAATTAGTCTTAACTCATCCAAAAGGTTTTGTAGTTTTGATGCCCATATAAATTAATAGAATAAATGAGGTAGGAATATGCAGGATGGCAGGGATTGTTATAGTTTACTACAGTAACACGTATAGGGCCACATTGCAAACATCAATTTCCAGTAACAGATTACAAACCCGAATCTTACTTCATCGCAAGAAAGAAAAACAAATCTTACTTGACAAATATGATGGAATCTAAAACAGTTATGTCCAAATTTGACAAAATGGTCGCGTGGCCTAATGGATAAGGCGCTCGCCTCCGGAGCGGGAGATTGTGGGTTCGAGTCCCACCGTGATCGTTTTTGTTGCTCGCCATGTTTGCTCTTTTTTTTTCCCCTCCGAGTCCATGCTTCTTCTTTTTTTTCTCTCTCTTTTTTAGGCCTTTTACCCCTCCGAGTCCGAGATCAGGCCCGATCAGCTAAGGGCGCGTTTGGTAGCGTGTATGAGGGCTGGGCCAGGCCGCTCGGATGCATGCGCTCGCGTTTGGTTGGCTGGACGGATCATTGGGCCAGGCTCAGACGCTACTCAAAGCATGAAAGATGCTGCATCATCCAGAGAAACGCCAGAATTGGTCGCATCAGGTGAGCCAGGCTCGCGCTGTGCAAGATTAGCATAGCTAATGACGTTATTAGCACATAATTAGTGAATATTAAGTGATTTCAAATCAAATTAATATTGGATTAGGTAAATTAAAATTTATTATGGAATAATACCATAAGTAATTAATATTTTAGTATTTATTTTGATATATTCATGTTACATGATTTGTACTCATGCGGACAACCAAACAACTTATCTTCCGAACGCTACGTGCATATCAGGAACCAAACATAAGACTGTCTCCAACAACCGCGACCCAAAATATAAGACACATTCGTCATTTGGGTATCGCTACAGGGAATGGGTTCAATACATATTTTTATCTTCTCCAACAATAAGACCCAAAAAACAACCCTTTCTACAAATAGATCTTCAGGAAAGAGGATACTCAGATTTTGGTTATGCCTCTCCTGACACCTAAAATGGATCTTCCATATAGTTACTCCAGATATTATGTTAGAGACCTGCATGCGATCAGCGTTGGCATGGGGTGATACGAGGCCCATGGATACGGACCAGCTCTACAAGCCAACCATTCATGCCCAAAACGATCGCGCTGCGAATCGCTCGTCCGATCCAACTCTTCTCCTGCAAGTCCATAATGCAACGGAATCTGCCCCTGATCTAGGTGTTTCTTTCTTGTGGTAGAGTCGTGCGCTATCTCGCCGAAAACCCGGCGCCGCCGCCATATACCGATGCAACAACCGCACCTCGCCACGTCTCCTTCGACGTAGCGATCTCGCACCCGCGACCCGCACGCACCAGAAGTCCAAAACCACCCCGGCACCAGCATGGCCGTCGTCGACGTCGTCCCGGTAGCCGCCCACCGCTCGGACGGCGGCGGCGCCACGCCTGCCTGCTTCCCGATCTCGACCCTCCTCCCCGCGTCCGCCGCCATCTGCATCTGCATCGCCGCATCCGCGTACTACGTCTCCACGCTGCTGTCCTACTACGCCACGTTCGCCGTCTCCCTCGTCTGCTTCGCCCGCGCGGTATGGCCACACCGCGTCGACGCCTACGCGCGGCAGACGGCGTCGCGCGCGCGCGCCGACCTGGAGGCCGACCTGCGGCGTCTGAGGGACGTCGCGGCGCGAGGAGCGCACCCCGCGACGACCGCGCCCGTGCACGCCGCGGCCGAAGCGTGCGCGCGCCTCGCCCGCGCCACCGTCGCCGGCTGGAGGAGGAAGTGGGACGAGCACAGGGACGCCGCGTGCGCGGCCAGGTTCGTGCTCCGCCTGGTCGCGCTCGTCGCCCGTCTCGCCGCGACCGTGCTGTTCGACGCGGCGTGCGATGAAGCTAGGGCCTGGGCCCCGTCGGTGCTGGGATACTTGAGACGCGTGGCCGATGGGATCAGGCCACCGTCGTCGTCGTCGTCGTGCAACAAGGGCGAGGACGACGAGGCGGCCGCCGGCTTTGTGTTGAAGGACATCGTGTGTCTCGTCGGGACCGGGTTCTACCTCCTGTTCACCATGCACCTGCTCTTCAGCTCCAGCGACGCCAGTGGGATGCAGTTCTGTGCGGTGTGCTTCGCGGCGACGTGCGGCTTGACGATGGTGATTGCTGACTGGATCGACCCGCCGGACGATGATGCCGACGAAACTGACACCACCGCCGCCACGGATGACGACAGCCGCCCCGAGGGCGATGCCGGCGGCGAGGCAAGCCGAGACGAGGAGCTCGAAGTGCGCCAGTCGTGGCGGTTCCTCTGGGTTCTGGTCCTCATCACGCACTGCGTCGACGCGTACCTCCTCAACGTCACGCTCGGCCCGCAGCCTACAACACTCGCGATCTTGGCCCTCTGCAACTTGGCGGTGCTCAAGGTTGGAAGGCAAGTCCAGCTGACGCCGGACGACGGGGAGGGAGCGGGAGCTGTCGACAAGTGGCGCCGCGGTGCCATGGTGGTGTACGCGGCGTGCAGCGTCAAGGTCTTTGTCGTCTACCTCGTGCTCGACTGTTACCTGGCCGCGCTCGGCTTCTTCTGGCTTTTCGTCATGGCGGACCTCCTGTTGGCTGAGGAGGACAACCTGCCGGACTTCGATACCTCGGGTGAAGATGGGGAGGAGCGTGCTGGCTTCGAAGGGGACATCACCGGAGGCGATGAGGAAGAGGTTGATGAGGAGACCAGGGAAGAGCATTCCGACACGAACTCATCAGAGGATGAGGAGGAAAGTTCTGCGCATTGTGATAGTTCATCGTCAGAGGATGAAGAGGAAAGTTCTGTGCATTGTGACAGTTCAGAAGAGGATGAGATTGTTGAGGAGCAGCGACACGAAGGACCGGGTTACGGCAGCGGCGGCAGCACGGACGACAGCTGGGATTTGGTAGACGTCGACGATCCGGAGATGCCGGCAAAAGCTAACTGCAGCGCCAAGCGGAGGAAGTCCAGGCTTATCCCATGGAAGCACACGCCGCGTGATATCCTGTTGACGCGTGGCTGATTTATCGTGATATGAGATTTTCTAGCTTCCGTTAGGATTCTGTATAAAACTTCCATCCGGGTAGAGAGTTCGTTAGGTAAAACTAGATCTAAACTCAAAAGCGCTTTTTTTTTTCTTGCAGTGTGCGTGTACTGTGTAGTGTGCAACGCCCTTTTAGTCGTCCCTACAGTCATTACCGGCCCATTGTTGCATATGAAATGTTCCTAGATCTAAGGTTCTATAGATGCAAGAAACCAACCAGGTGAATAGTCTCTAAAAAAAAAGAAAGGTTCTCCTTTAAAGCCGATATAACACAACGTTCAAAAAAAAGATGGTTCTAGAAATTGAACTATATCTAGACTTGTTACTAATTTTTATAAGTAGTATTTGATTATATATAAAATTCATTTGGGAATGACTTTATCATTCAATCTTTTTATGGACATTTGAGGTTTTCTATATAGACAAGTTTAAAGAAAGAAAGGTATTAAAGCCGAGACAAAAAAAAAGATGGTTCAATTGAACTTATCTCGTTACTTTATAAGTAGTTGAAAAATAGGAATGATATCATTCAAGCTTTAGAGACTTTTATTACAAGCTTTTCAACAAGTTCGTGAACATTAAAATTGAAGTCCGGAGCAAAAAGATATGAAACACTAAAGCAACAGCAAGTGGCCAACTTGTTGATGATCACCGGACATCTGTCGTGGTTTTGAATAGATCTGGTGAAGCATTTTTTAGAATATTTTAGAGAATTTCAGAACCTTTGCAACAAGTACAAGATCACCAAAAATGAACTTCGGATCTACGAGATATGGCCAAATTACCAAAAAACAAAAAGTGAATGCACTGAACACACAATGATTCGGAACAATTTCTGATCGTCCAATGCATTATTTTGGATGGATTCTTTTAATAATCCCATACACAAGCTTTCTAACAAGGACAACATCATAAGAAAAGACTTCAAAGCTAGAAGATATGACCAAAACACCGAGAAAATTATAGTACTATCATAGACCCAATGCTTATAGTTTGAACTAGCAAATCATCCAGTGAAGTCCACTAATTTGGCCACAACATTCACCTGGTATGACCATATATGATCCGTATTCATGGGGTCAAGAGCATCACTAATGAATGAAGCTGAACTACCCGAATCAATAAGAATCAACACTGAATGGTGAAGAACAACACCGCTGAATGGACAGTCCTAGGTGCAAGCGAGTAGCCAGTAGCAGCCTTGGATATAGCCAAACACAACTGATCTTTAGAAGGAACATGTTCAACTGCATCAGAATCACCAGCAGGGTCGACGAACGACTCCCAAACAGTCTCTATTGTCGGCAACACCTCAGGGGCACACTTGTGGTCCTCAGACCACTCCGCTTCACACTTGTAGCAGAGGCCCATCACGCAGCGGTACAATTCCAAGGCCACAATCTTAGCATCCGGCGTCGGTGGTGAAGTAGAGTGTCCACGGCTGAAGAGGTTGGGGAAGACTTGTTTGACTGTGATGGAGGTGGTAAGGCCGTAAGGGCAGAGCCATCCGCGGCGCCGTGGGCTGCCTGAGAGATGAAGACCAATCAAGCAATCACCAGAACATGATGGCCACGTGGACGGCCCGGCACCTCCTCCCACAACAATGACAAAGAAGAAGCATTATCCAAATCCTTGGACCGTTGGACAAAACAACTGGCTTAGAGCAACTCCAGCATGGACACCCAAATCAGGGCCTCTATTTTGGATTTGAGTGCTCACCCCTACTTTTATTGGCCCAACTTCTTTCACTCCAGTAGCACCTATATTTAGCTATGTGGGCTCAAGTAGGGGCCCTACTAGAGCTGCTCTTAATATCATAGTGCAAGCCATCAATAAATTGTAGTGTAAAACAATGGGTCACGAGAAGCAGACTATGCTGCAAGCCATCAATAAATCGTAGAAGTTTGTTTGACACGAAAGAGGTTGCAAATAAACTGCTCATGCTAGTCACGATCATGAAGCAGGTAGCAAAAGTTAGGTCCAGCAACAAGGCCATCACAGTGCATCTCAGCAACACTAATCCTTTACCAACAAATGTCCCATACATTGACAGTATGCATTTATTTTATTCAAATACTATTTTATAACCATCTCTACATAATAGAAAGCCACTAACAGATTCTTTTTTATGGAGAGAATATGATGCACATTCTTCAGTTGCACTGTCTTTCCCGAAGTAAAATTTGAATGAAGGTACCAACATCAAGAACACGCACACGTGATCCGTTCTCCATCAGCAAAGATCCAATCCGTAGACCTTGTAAGAAGAAAACAAAGAAGCATAAGCACACACATGAATATTAGCCCCAATGCCCATCCACCAATCAGGCGAATGACAGAAGAATTACCATACCTAGATGTTCCTCCTTCAGTCTCTTTAACAATCATGTGTTGCAGATTTTTTGTCTTGCTTAAATTTATGATCTGGGCACGCACTTGCCCAATGCTCATCGCTCCCACAAAACAAAGCAGCCACCTTTATTCTTTTCTTCTTATAAACGTGATTGTTTGCTTAGGCTTTGAATTGTTCTCTTGCTTGTTCTTCTTATTATTATGAGATGCACTAGAGTTTTTCTTCTGCACCATATTAGCATTAGAAGACTCAGCTCCTTTTCCACAAGTATCTTTTGCTCTCCCCTCTCCTCAACATCAAGAGACCCAATAAGCTCAGCCACGCTAAACTCTTGGCTCTTGTGTTTTATAGAGGTAGTAAAATTCCTCCAAGAAAGTGATAAATTAGCGTTAATACCACCGGGCATAAACTTGTCGGGCAACACACACATGGAAATTGCTGGAATTCCTTAGCTAGTGCCTATATCTCAGAAGCATGTTCCACTACTGAATGGTTGTCAACAATTCTATAGTCATACATGCTCCATGATGTACAACTCACTATCAGTATCAGAAACACCAAACTTTGCCTCAAGTGCATCCCATAATCCTTTCGTTAGTTGTGTATGTCAAGTAAGAGTCCACATATTTTTTAGCAAGAGTGCTAATCATAGCACTCGAAACAGGTTATCGGCAACCTTGAACGCTTTCTCCTCATTATGAGTAAATTGTTCGGATTTTCCCTGCGCGATGTGATAGAAACTCATAGTTGTCAACCACAGGATCATCTTAGCACACCATCTCTTATATTTGACCCATCAAATGCACTTGACTTCAACGCAACGACAAAACCACTAATAGAAAATTGTCTAATATCAGTTTTTGGGATTGTTAGGAATTTAAGCATTTTCATGTTTAATTTAATGTAGAAAAACCGTAGCAAATTTATGACCACAAATATGTGCATGTGTGATATATTACTACTAACAACAATACGAAAAACGTACATGACAAACATGCTGACCATAGCAAAAAATCTACTGAATTGAACACATTCAGTAAGAGATGTATACCGCATGGAGGCATCCATCCTCAAAGCACCGGTGGCTTCATGCGCACTAGTCGACATAGTGCATTACTCGAAGTCGCAGACCACAGTCGATGCAGGAAGGTGTTCGTAGTGTAGTCCCGCGTATGTTCACTAGGAAGAAGATGTAGCAGAGACGTTGCAGGTTCAAGAACACCGAGAAGAAGACGATGTAGATTGGCAGCGAGCAGTTGCGTTGGACGCTACTCAAAAACCTGATCGCCCTAGCACACCCGAATAGGTGTCGTAGACGCGGAGGTGGTTCCAGAGGCCTGCTCTTCCAATCCGCCGTGCGCTCAAGGGGTCGGAACGGGAAACTTGGGAGCAACTCAGCAGAGAAAAGTGGGTGTGGTATTCTGTATCTCATGCACGCAGCTGAAAATCAAGTACATCTTTCTTATAGACACGGAAGATGAAAGACAAAAGGTAGAGTATGAACCTGTATTTCATGAAGCACTCATCAATTACTAGTAACCGTTGGTGTGAATATGGGAGTTACCGATAACTATAACCATAACCATAGGGGTTACTGTTAAGTGGAGTCATAATCATAGGAGTTATTAGTAACCGTAGCCATAACCATAATTGTTATAAGTTCAGTCATCAACTACGTTTAGTTCACTGTTTTGTTGCACCTAGCATTTAATATGACCTTAGAATTTATTTATTTAGTTAAATAAAATATGGGTACAAAATTGTTATGCGGTAAAAATAATAACACAAAAAAACTCTGGTCATCACGTGTTGTCCGTTTTTATCCGTCTTTTTTTTAAATTGGACGTCTGAGATATTCATGACTGAAGCGACAAATATTGTCTGAATTCATACTAAACCATCATCACTAGAGCAACTTTGAGAGATTCTTTATATCATTCATAATTTATAGGAATAGAGATTTCTTTAATTGGATCTTCAAATATAGACATCTTTTATTTTGGATCTCTCTATTTTGAATTTCTTCCAACCAAAGATGGAGAGTGACGATGGTTCTTTAAATTGCACATAAGATATAAAAAAACTATTGGAGGATAGAAAATATAGAGAAAAACATTTGCTCAAATGACTTTCTAAACGACGATCTAGAGAGATTAGTGCTTGTATAGGGGCTAGAGGCTAGGATAGCCCCGGCATTATGAGAACACATAGAGACCAGGTACTCCTGACACGCCTGGCTGGTGCCTAACCTTGTATCCTAGCGAGAGTGACACCGCGGGGATTCGAACTTGGGTTGCGCTGGTGCTGCTGACAAGTGACAACCCCCTCTGAGTGCTTGTTTGCTTTGGTTGTAATATGCCTGGGACGGTGTACTTATTACCGTCATTAGCATCAAACGAGCATCTGGTCTGGGCCTGGTGGACCGTCATTAGCATCAAACGAGCATCTGGTCTGGGCCTGGTGGAGGTCCACATTTGTTCGTTCTACATTTTATCATATCGAGATTTGTAGCTACAACTTTTAGAAACTTTCTGAAAAACACAGCCTACAACTACGAAGCCAGCGATAGCTACAAGCAGCACCAGAGCATGGCCGTTTTTTTCAAAGCAGCTGGATGGCCTGCCGAACAGCTGTGCTTTATATACAGCCGCAGCCAGCCAATGACCAGCGGCGGACTCTTTCTTTCTTTACCCACGCCCCACGGGCCGCGGCCATAGCCATAGCTAGGGAGGCGAGGCGAGGCGAGGACCATCTCGCACCCTTGCGCGTTTGGGGCGGCGCGGGATCTGTCAGAATCTTCGTCAGCCCTTGCAGCGGTAAGCCCCAATTAATCCCTTCATCGTCTCATCTAGTACTAGTACCTTGTGGTCGGGCAAAGAAAATGACTTCGTTGCTGCAAGCTTATATTACCATAAGTAGTATATATTTTAGCATAGCAGCATCAGAACGGGCCAGTGGAGGAAAGCCAATCTCCTCCGTCGGGGACAGATTCTTACCAGACTGTATAAGCCGAGCAGCCTCACTGTCTTCACATGAACAAAGAAAACAATAATAGGCGATTTGGTTTTGGTTCAGTTCCTTGGTTAATGAAGAAATTCAGTTCTTAGAAAATGAGAACCGACTGGTTCCAAAAACTTTTAGGAAACAAGCATTTTGGTTTTTTGTTATTTCGGTTTTGGTCCAATACTAACCGAACTAACTGAATTTTTTTCGCTAGAGGTTAAGCCAAAAAAATATAGTAACAATATCAATATAGACTAATTGATAAAGGAACAATATCAATATAGTAACACAAATACATAGCAATTCAACATGAGACATCACACAGACTAAACATAGTCTGACATAATTCAAGTAAGTGAAGTACAATTCATGTATTTCGATCCTTTCGGTTAATTTGGTTATCTGAAATTTTCTCGATTATTTCGGTTCCTTGCTATTTAAAACTAAGGAACCAATTTTTCAGTTCTGGTTCTTTCGGTTCAGTTTATCAGTTTCGGTTAATTATGCCCACCCCCAACTGCCCCAAGCGATTAGTATCTCCGATTAGTTGCACTGTGCTATTTTAGCAAGTGACCCCTTCAGTTTTGCCTTGCAAATTAAACAAATGGCATAATTAAACCGCTGGCAGCAGTTGGGTGCATCTGACATCTCCAAACATCTGTCTTAATTGCTTTCCTTCATGCAAGTCCCTGCCTTGTACTCATATGTAAGATTGAGCTACAAGTTTCACGTATTCAACTCCAAATGACGGATAAAGATTGACTTCTCTAATGCTAAACTCAATGCCCATCTCTTATATTATTTGTCCAGGACAAGGCGACAAGCCAGAATGAGCCTATCCAAGGCTATTGGAGTCCTTAGTGGCATCAATGAGTTTGGTAACTTGTTCCAGTTGGTCACATCTGTTGTCTCATATGTGCGTTCCAAGTGGAATGGATCACAGGAGACACAACAACTTAAACAAGAAGATTTACTGCAGTTGCAAAGTGACCTTCAACGCCTTACTGATACTCTACCGGCAATGTACAACCTCATTGATCGAGCGGAGTGGAGGATCCATGTACCCTCTGTGGCACAGCTCCTTCCAAAACTCAAGGATGCAGTGTATGATGCGGAGGACCTTCTGGATGAGTTCAGATGGTACAAGCTGAAGCTGGAAATTGAGGGCAATAATGGTGTATCCCAGATGTCTCCTTTCATTGACTTCTTTCACAGTGTCACTCATGGAAGCTTCAACAAAGTGACTGATATACAGACCAGGTTAAGTCATATTTCTGCCCAGCTTGAGAAGATGGGCATGCATGAGGCAACTCCACGGTTTGACAAATCGGTCAGGCCACCGACCACATCTTTCTGCACTGAGCCAAACATACTTGGTCGAGACAAGGAACTGAAGGAGGCAATGAGATTGCTTGGTGTACCAGCACCAGACCATGGTAGCAGTAGCAGGTGCAGGTCTACTTCCAAACGGAAGAGAACTGCTTCTAGTGCAGCCGATAGTACTGAACCAATAAGGATATCATCTGTTCCTGTTTTGCCAATAGTTGGAATCGGGGGTGTTGGAAAAACTACTTTGGCCCAAGAGATCACTACACTTCCAAGTGTTAAATCCCACTTTGACAATATCATTTGGATTTGTGTCTCGGATGACTTCGATGAGGAGAGGTTTACTAAAGTTCTCATAAAATCTCTATCTAGAAAAGAGGCAACGGCCGATAATTTAGACGATCTTCAACAAGTTCTTGCTGAAGAAGCTGGGAAAAAAGGTTCTTGCTCATCCTTGATGACATTTGGCCTGCTGCCTTGAATGATGGGCAGTGTTGGAGGAAATTTTGTGCACCTCTCACAAAAGTACTTAAGGGAAGTATGTTGCTGGTGACCACTAGGTTTGCAGAGGTTGCTGATATAGTGGGCACGATGGAGTCCTTTGTATTGGAAGGCTTGAAAGAAGATGTATTTTGGGATTTTTTCAAACTATGTGTGTTTGGGTCTGAGGATTCTCACATTGATCCACAGTTAGAGCAGATTGGTAAGAGCATACTTGTAAAGCTCAAGCCTCAAGGGTACTCCTTTAGCCGCCAAAACTATTGGAAGGCTTTTACGAAAGAACCTTACCTCTGTACATTGGAATGATATACTAAACAACGAACTGTGGCAAATTGAACAAAAGGAAACCGACATTTTGCCAGCTCTTCGATTGAGCTACATGTATCTACCTTTCCATTTGAAGAGATGCTTCTCATTTTGTGCTGTATACCCCAAAGATTACAATTTTAAGAAGGCTATTCTAGCTGAAATTTGGGTGGCAGAAGGATTTGTGGAACCTCAAGGTAGCATTCCACTTCAACATATCGGTGAGCAGTACTTTGAAGACCTTGTAAATCTGTCCTTCTTCCATAAACTCCGTGGTAAATATGTAATACATGACTTGATGCATGACATGGCGCTTCTAGTGTCCAAGGACGAATGCTTCATTGTAAAGAATACAAGTGGGATCGAAAAAGTTCCTCCAAGTGTTCGCCATCTGTCGATACTATCAAGTAGTGGTGTTAAGTGTTCTGATTTAATGAGCCTATGCAAGCACACAAAGCTGCGCACCCTGCTTTGCAACAAGTATTTCAGGAGTGAGATTTTATCTTCTCTGATGGATTGCTGGTTTGATGAACTTGGGTGCCTGCGTGTTTTCTTTTGTGCCTTCAAACTGGAACAATTACCAGAGAGGATAGGCAATCTGAAACATCTCCGGTACCTTGGAATCTCCGGAAATTGCCATTTCAATGAAGTTCCTTCATCATTCTGGAGCCTCTATAACTTGCAGATTTTGTATGCCAGGAAATGCACATTTCAAAGATTGCACATAGGTGCCAGTAAGCTGATCAATCTGCAAAAGTTTGAATCACGTATTCTTGAAATGAAAGTCGATGCTGTGAAGTTGGTAGAGCAAATTGGGTTCATAGACAATTTTCCAGGTAAAAAAGATTTGGTTATATATAATCTAGGCGTAATAAGCAAGGATCATGCAGCAAAGGTGGAACTTAGGAAGAGGAAAGATCTTAATAGTTTGACTCTGAGTTGGTTTTTGTTCAGATCTCCAGAACACAATGAGATAGAAGTGCTTGAAGCCCTACGACCTCCAACCAGTGTGAAATCTGTGCACATCGAGGGTTATCCAGGTGAATATCTTCCAAGCTGGTTCCCTGGTTCTGGTTCTGATGGACTCGATGCCATGCCAGTTTCTAGTACAATTTTGTCATCATTAACAGAACTGAGGATTGAAGGGTGTCAGAACCTAAGTGATTGCAGATTCGAACAATTTCTACAACCAGCAACTTATGTACCTGCCATCAGAAAAATAGAGATTGCTCATTGCAGAAATGTAAAATCAGTACGAATTGAACAATTTCTACAACCAACTCCCCTTGAAGAACTGAAGGTGTACAATTGTCCAAGCATCACACATCTGTTGGCGCGAAAACTCAAACTGAAGTATTCTGGCAACCTCGGAGACAGCATCGATTGTAGTTCCCTCACATCTATCGTGTGACGATGTGGCATCCATTGACCTACAAAAGTGGAGCCTTCCAGTGCTACAATAGCTCAAGATCAGTAGCTGTCCATGTCTGATATCTATTAGAGACTCTGAACAAGTGCACGTACCCACTGACCTTTCCCTTGGCTGGACCAGACGCAGCACTGCAAAACTCCCGTTCCTCACTCACCTAACCATCCAATGCTGCTACAAGCTGGAAACTCTTGATGGCCTCCTAACACATGAATATCTCCCTGCCATCAAGGAACTGACCATTTCGTCTTGTCCACGTCTCAACTGGCAAAGTGGAATGATGTTGCCATCCTCCATTCAAACAGCCTGTTCGCTGGTTGGTTTCTGGGCTGATAAGCCCGGCGAGTGCTGGTTTGCTGTGAGAGAAAAACATTGTTGGCTGGCTGATAAGCCCTGACTGAAACCAACAAACGAACAGACTGAAAAACTCAAGTTATGGGATTGTGGGAATATCTCCCGCAGCTGCCTGGGGAACCTCACATCCCTACTAGAACTAAGTGGCTAACTGTTATTATCTCCGATCCATCACTCAATTGATCTAGCTTTCTTTCAAGTCAAACTAGTTATCTTATATTGTATATGTTTGATCAAGTTTATAGAACAGGAGTATTATTTACATTTACTATGACACCAAATAAGTTTGCTGAAAGTAAATTCCATAGCTACACTGTGGTTTAATATAAAAACAAAATGCAACATGTTCGTTTCGGCTGAATTGGCTTATAAGCCACGGCTGAAAGTACTGCTGGTTGGTTTGGTGTGAGAGAAAAATACTGTTCAAGCCGTGGATTATAAGCCAAATACGAGTAAATAAGCCGAAACGAACAGGCTGATGAAGAGGGAGATTAATTCCCTTGTTTCTGCATAATATAATGCTAATGTAACCACCACCACCACCCTGCATGCATATATACTCCGTACGTATCATCGTCGTTGTTGTGTCATTCCACTGCATAGCATCTGCGTCCATGCATCTCAGATCAGATTCTCATCATACGTACCCAAGGCAGAGGCGTGCACAGACGAATTCTTTGGAGTCGTTGAAGCACGAGTCCATCCCGTACTCATACTACATGCAGATTCAAAGCACCAAGATGACAGACATCTCCATCAGTCACAGCTGAAGCAAGTGTACATACAATATATACATGCATGTTGTGAAATGACCGGGTACGTACCAGAATCCGGAAGTATAAATGATCTGGAAGCCATTCTGCAGGGACAGAGAGCACGCATATGCACTATGCAGAGCAAGGACAGACAGACAATCTAGTTCAGTTCAGACTTGAGAGTTGAGACTGACTGAGCACATTGCAAATTGGTTGCAAAGGCGAATTAATAAAGCGTGCATGCAACGGAATGGATAGACAGCACCGATCGACGGACCTGGAAGAGGGTGAAGTGGATGAGGAAGAGCACGAAGGTTGGTTTTGCGAACAAGAAGTAGGAGTCGCCGACTTGCACGAGCGGGATGCGGCAGATGATGCCCTGAAAGCTTCGTCCCCACGGACAGGATGATCACCACCGGCATAATGGATATCCAGAGCATGGTGTGCCATCCTGCGTGCATGCATGCATGCACACATGACACATCGTCGTCATTCATGGATTATTACATATATTGGAGCAAGAGGAAAATGCATGGTGGATGTATATAGTGTTAGATAGTTTGGATCATCTAGTAGTAGATCCAGTGGGTGAGTTCTTTTCTAATTGAATCACATAGACATAGAGTTTGCTTCGGGAGTAGGAGACAGAGAGAGAGAGGGAGATGTAGGAGCATCTGACCGTTGGAGGAGCTCCCTGCCTTCGCTGGTTCGTCGGTGAGGATCTGCGTACGGGCAGCGACGTTTGGTGTAGCTGTGGAGACCGGTGATGGTGGAGGCAGTGGCGCTTCCCGCCGCTGGCAGTGCCACCCTATGGATCGGATTAGGGTTAGGACAGTGAGGCTGTGGCGGCGGTGAACCTCGTGTCAAGAGCCGTTTGTCCCACCTCCTCTTTATAGTCACTGTGCGACGGGGGCCCACCAACCACTAGATGGCTGGACGTCCCCGATCAGGACGCAGTCAAGGGGTCCGTCTCGACCATTGGGTCAAGACGGATGAGATCAATTCTAACATTCTCCCACTTAATCTCAACTCATACTTTAACTTTAAACTTTGACTTTAATCCCTTTCACTTTTATTTGTTCCATCACGGATTAGTGCATAGAGCATGCTTCATCGTCACGGTCAATCGTCGATAGACTTAACAGCTACAATACACGTCTCTGTTCTGAAATAGATTCTTTAACTTTTGGGCCCTTTATTGTCCGGAAATCATAGGCTATACCATAAACCCATGTCGACTGTGTGTTCTCCAAATACACTGGGTGGTAAGCCTTTTGTACGCGGATCCGCAAGCACTTGCTTGTTACTTTTATGTTCAATACTTTCAGTATGATTTCGGACTTTCTCCTTCACAACGTATAACTTTAACGTCAATGTGTTTGGCAGCACACTTGACCCGTTGTTATAGGAGCGAACTTCTTAAATGGTTATTGCTATTGTATACCATTATTAATTCCGGGTGTAAGTTATTTTAACTATTTCGCCTGTCCTTAAGCCTCATAACAAGCTATACCATGGGTATGCATCTTTGATGACACCATAATTGTTTCTTTGGAGCTTTTTCACAATAAAACTCTAACCGCGAGTGTTAGCTACTATGTGGGTTTCACTAAACATCTCGCCAAAATTTAACTTTTATACCCACAACTATTTGAGAGTACTTATTCTTTCTTACTCACCATGAGGCCTATAAATCTTTGCACAATTGCAAAATATTCTCAACTCCATTCCAGTGATCTATATCTGGACTGGACTTCTGCCAAAAACATCCCGGATACATAAACTGTGTCAGGGTAAGTTCTTGCTTATAAGTATTCAGTAAGCTTCCAACAGCTGAAGCATATAGGACGTCCATTTGATCGATCTCACATTTATTCTTGAACACTAAAAGTTCCGAAAACTATTACCCTTGACTATAGGAACAGGCGCAGGTTTATTCACATATATACTTTATTTCTTTAGAATCTTCTCTAAGTATACACTTGAGATAGTTCTAATACCCCTTTTCTTTTTATCTCGGTAAGTTCCAATTCCTGGAACGAATGATGCTTTACCAAGACCATTCTCATTGAAACTTGAGGACAAGAACTGCTTCTTCTCCAACAGTAGATTAACACCACTACTAGCGAGTAAGGTGCTACCCACATGCAGGATTAGGAAAATAAATTTCCCATGTTTAAACTTTGCATAAATACAATTGTCCTCTATATTCTCTTTAAAACCCAAACTTTCTTATTGTACTGTCAAACTTCAAGAACCACTGTCTTGAAGCTTGCTTTAATCCATAAATGAATTTCTTTAGGCAACATCCCTTTACGTTCTTTTTCTTCCACGACAAAACATTTTGAGTTATGCCATGTAAACTTTTCCATACAAATCATCGTTGAGGAATGTGTCTTTACATCCTTCTGATGTAACTGTAAATCGTAATGTGCCACTAATACCATTATGATTCTAAAAGAATCCTTGCATGCTCATTATAATCTATTCCTTCTCTTTATGTAAATCATTTCACCACAAGTGGCGCTTTATAGCTTTCCATATTCCCTTTGGATATCTTTCTATATTTCCTTTGGAGTCACCTTTGTCTTGTAGACCCATTATAGCCTACTGTTTTGGCTCCATTAGGAATTTCTTCTAAGTCTCAAACATCGTTGGTATTTATCGATTTCATTTCATGTTCCTTTGCTTCTTGCCATTTAGACGAGTGAACGCCTCTCATGACTTCTTCAAATGAGGTGGAATCACTCTCTATTTGAATTTCTTTCTTAACTTTTACTTCTTAGTCATCAGAAATATCTGATTTTCTTATTCTTTGAGACCTTCTAGGGCCTCGTGGCACTTCTTTCATATGGGGCTATTGTTACTCTTCATTGCCAAAAGGCAATTGTTCTATAGCCTCATGTATCACAAGATCCTTATTTACTTATTCATCCTCTTTAAGAGCAAACATCTGGTGTTGTATATGTCATACAACATCAGCATGTATAAAGCAATTTGTTGCTCTAAAAAACACTGTAATGGATATGTAATCCCATTTCTATTCAAGCCTTAGGTCTGTACATACCATGCTCCCCCAAATTACTCTATCTTATGTAAAGATGGTGTATCTATAAATTTCTAATTTTGGGTTTAATCTGTTAAAAACTCATATGGCGCGTTTAGCACTGCCTTGATAACTCTGAACTCGTCCAGTATGAATACTAGCCGACTATGCTATCTTCCCATCTGAACTATAAAAAGTTCAGGAATTTAGTTATTTCTTTACTTTAGGGTATCGTTATTATGACCGTCTTACTCCCTCAACGATCACATTCATCTTTTATAGATCACTTTTACCTTCAATGCATAGTATGCATTGCATTATCAGAAGTATGGGGAAGTATCTTTCTTAATTAATCTTACATTTCTCCCCCTCGAAATGTGGTATGAACTTTTCTACCACAATTTCGAAACATTCAGAACTCTTGTGAATGAGGAAACTTTGATTACTTACTTCATCCACATGATTACATCATGTAGACAAAATTTGTATGGGAGTACATTTTTCTCATTACACTTTAAAACTCAACATAGTCTATTATTATCAATACTTCTGCAAGTCACGCTTGCATATCATTCTTATCTTTTGGTTCACATGCAACTTTCTTTTGTTCTTAAACTCATTGAGTACTTAATGACCACGACACAATCATAGTGTACGGTCGGTACTATGATAGCATAAGAGCTACCCAAACTTCTCTCCATGTGCAGGATACAGTTAGAGCACATGAGTCATCACATCCTTCTCCCGCCATGCGGAATAAGTACTATGCCAACTTTACCCCACCATGTGGGTATTTTCTCAAACTTTTCCCGTCATGCGAGATAATTCTCTTAAACGGACATAAATGCCAGGATTGGCTCGTGTTCAATCATCAAATTCAGAAATAAATCCGAAAATTCTCTTAACACACATGTTTAATCCATGTATATGACTTTTACAACTCTCATAAGTGAAACTGAAAATAAATTCTTCTTCATAGAGTACATAAAAGATATTTCTCAATGAAGACTCTTATTGATCTATCTCTTTTCTTGCATCAATATCCTAGAATTCTTTTCTTTTGAAGCCATTCTTTAAAGAGAACACAGTCCCTTAAACAATGACATTCTTTTATACATAACTTGCCCTTAGGCATTTCATCATCTGAGCCACAAGTACCCAGCTCATTTCTCTTACTGCCTTCAAGAATGAAAGCATGGAGGTCTTTTGTCTAAAAAAATATTTAACAATAATGCTCATTAAACTTTGAAATCTTTATGTTCTATTCTATATCACCGTTGGGCAGAAATAGAATAAAACATCATTCTTCTACATTAATTCCACATCACCGTTAGGCAGAAATAGAATTAACGTATAGAAATTCAATAATCTTGAAAACATAGAACTGCTCCTCAAAATTAAATTCTCCCGTTGGTTCTAATTTAATTAGAAGACAATCAACTTCATTGCAGCGGAAACATGAAAATACATTTCTCTAGTTTAAGAGCATTCCTTGATCTTTATCTTTTCTCTGAAAAATTTGGTCACTTTGATGCAAAATTCATTAGAGATTTAAACTTTAAACATAGAACTCATAGAATTATAATATTGTTATCATCAACGTTGGTCAGAAAATAACAATACCATAATTTAACTTTAACTATCAACCGACTATTCCTCCAATTAAAATTTTCCGTTGGTTCCAATTTTAACTGGAGGATCAACTTTTCATCATTTATTGAATAACTATAACTGCTCTTCAAATTAAATTCTCCCGTTGGTTTGAATTTAATGAGAAGACAACAAACTTTAACTTCGCAACGGAAAATTGACAAAATTTCTTTTCTACTTTTCAGAAGCATTTGACTGTACTTTTCTACTCTCTGAAAATTCTAACACGTTGGTGCAATAATTATCAGAGATTTTAAATCACTCTTTGAATGAAATCATCGAAATTTGCTTCTGAAAATAATAAAATAATTCTCAATCACCACTGTGCATTCGGCCCAACAGGAGATACGGCCCGACTTACTTTTCTTGAATTTTACCCACATGAAAAATTCTCTTTTCTATTTTCTTTTGAGCCAATACATTTTTTTATTTTCTGGAAAAAAACAAAAAACCAGGCTCATTCTTTTCTTTTCTCGGCCCAACACAGTAGAAGCTGCCTCGGCCCAACTCAACATTCAGCCCGCCCTCTCCTCACAGCAAGATCGCCGCCCAGCCGCATAGCGCGTGGGCTGGGCGGCAAAATGCTACCGGCAACCGCGCCCGTCTGGGCGCGATGCGGCCTGCTCAATCTCGGGCTGTCCCGCCACAGATCCGATGGCTGAGCGCGCGTCTAGGGCGAACAAAACGCCGGGTCGGCACGGGCGAAAAAACCCTAGCTTCATTTCCTCCGTTCCCCTTCTCTCTCGCACGCCTCACGTGACAGCCACGGCAGCCGTGGTTGCCATCGGCGCCGGTCGGGGCGGTCGTCCTAGCCGACGAGGAAGACGCCGCCCGGAGTGGTCCCAGCGGCGGCTCCCCCCTCTATTTTTTCCTCCTCCTTTCTCTCGTGCCGCACTCAGAGGAGCAAAGAAAGGGCCCAATGCCCGATCGAAGGAGGAGTCGGTGGCGGCGCCGCCGCCAGTCCCCTCGTCGGTGCGCGCGCCCACCGCGAGGTGGACGCGCCGTCGTCGAGCGGTCTGGTGGTGGTTCCCTTTACCGCCGAGCCCGAGGCGTGGCCGCGCGGCGGTGTGATCACGACGGTCGGCGGTGTTCCACTTCCCCGAGCGGCGTCTAGTGCGACGGCAGGCGGTGGTGACGGCGCAGGGGATCCCCAGGTAGGAGAAAACCCCTTCCAATCCGTCCTTTCTTTCTTGATTCGAGATCACAGTTAGGGGTAGGGTTACGGTCTGTTCTTTCCCGATCCGATCCGGGTCGGTCAATCTTTCTCTCTTTCTTTTCTTTCTTCTTTTCTTTGCCCTGAGATCTGGTCGCAGGTTTAGGGTTCGGATCAAGCGGTCTTGAAGCCGAGCCCCTTCCGTCTTCACCCAGCTAGGGTTAGAGTCTGTTCTTTGTTGAAACCGTGTTTCAATCTTATCCCCACTTTTCCCGTACCCGATCTAGGGTTAGGGTTCGATTTGCTTTTCTTTTCCCGATCCAGATCCACATACTAAACCTTTCTCTGATACCATTGTTAGATAGTTTGGATCATCTAGTAGTGGATCCAGTGGGTGAGTTCTTTTCTAATTGAATCACATAGACCTAGAGTTTACTTCGGGAGTAGGAGACAGAGAGAGAGAGGGAGATGTAGGAGCATCTGACCGTCGGAGGAGCTCCCTGCCTTCGCTGGTTCGTCGGTGAGGATCTGCGCACAGGCAGCGACGTTTGGTGTAGCTGTGGAGACCGGCGGTGGTGGAGGCAGTGGCGCCTTCCGCCGCTGGCAGTGCCACCCTCTGGATCGGATTAGGGTTAGGACAGTGAGGCTGTGGCGGCGGTGAACCTCGTGTCAAGAGCCGTTTGCCCCACCTCCTTTTTATAGGCACTGTGCGACGGGGGTCCACCAACCACTAGATGGCTGGACGTCCCCGATTAGGACGCGGTCAAGGGGTCTGTCTCGACCGTTGGGTCAAGACGGATGAGATCAATTCTAACATATAGTGCCTAGGAATAGGATCGTAGGACTAGGTGGATATCTACAGAAGATGGTCGAGCAGCTCACCATTGACATTGAGAAAGAGGAAGACGAGAGCAGAAGCCCAAAGGGGAGGACGACTGATCCCCACGATCACCTTGAAGCCGTCCTCCAGTGACCGCTTGATGTACTTCTGGAAATCAAACTTGCTGCCAGGGGCAAGATGCACCTGCATACACGTACATACGTTACTGCTGATTGCCAAAGATTCAGTTAATTAATTAAATGCGGCACGACAATATACATATATAGCTGGCTGAATGAATGAATGAATGAACAAGTTGGTGACATACTGTACGTTGACAAAGCTGTGGCGCAGCGCGCAGTAGTCTACCTGCCTCACGGATCTGAAGAACTGCCGGAAGAAGTTGATCTGCCGGAAGACAATTGTCAGTCAGTCAGTCTGTGTGTAGCAATTCATTTCGTTTCGTTTAAGAAAGGCACTGACTGTATGTATATATATGTTAATAAGCATGCACGAATGCATCTTACGATATGATGTAGAAGGATGCTGGGAACTTGTTGAGCGCATTCATATGCTGCCTCACGGACCTTACATAGTATCACAATATATACCGGTGGAGCTTGGTATGGGCTATTTTCTGGATTTAGGAACAAGGAATATTCTGGCCTCCCACATCCACACATGAACGAGTATAGACGTTGATATTGGCTATTTACATCTACTTAGTCAATTTTAGGAAAAAGGTATACATAGGCCCCTATATCTACTTCACCCATAAACTATGAAATCAAATATCGAGCACCCAAAACTTTGAAGAACCGGCTATTTAATGTCTTCTAGCGGTACAAGATGGTTCACCTTGGCATGTTGACTTTAGGCACATAAACTTAGTCGCCTACTCCCTATGTCCCTAAGTAACTGTCACTTTTATTTTCCTAGCCATAAGTTTGATTGGATTTATAGAAAATATATACAACATATGTATCTCCAAATAAATTTATTATGAAAACATATTCAACGATCTATCTAGATATTAATTTTGTACCATAAGTATTAATATATATATATATATATATATATATATATACACACTCACGAAACAAAAACGACAGTTATTTAGGGCACTTTTCCTATATTTCAAATGCCTGAATTTTAAGATAATTTTAGGCAACACACTTTTATAATCAACTAGTACAAGTAAATTATTACTTTTGTGATTTATTATTTGCCTTTGTATCATAACATATTAAATTTTTGTCCTTGTCTATAAAAACAACTATAAATTATTAATAGTCTTTGTGCCGATCCAGATCAAACTTTGTCGGATTCGTGGCTTTGTCTAACGGTTTTTTATTCCTAAAACAAAAATTAAAGATTATGCTTACATAAATTACAATGAACTAGAACTGCAATTTTAATATGAAATATATGCAATAACTATCGTCTGAAAAGAAATTAAAAATTGTGCACTGAATTTTAGCAAGTCCCTATTTAGGGATGGAGGGAGTACACTTTACTCAAACTAAACTTTAGTTCTAGGTGATCTAAACAAACTTTAAACTTTCGGTGATTAAACCTTTAGTCTAACTAAATTTTAGATAGTCTTAAGACAAGTTTGTCCTAGAAATTTCCAAATTTAAAAGAAACACCATCAAACAAGAAATTCCTCGTCTATTGAAGTCTCTTCCGCTCCGGAAAGAGAAAAAACACCTAGTAGCTATTTACATAGATGGTAGATCCACTGGGAGTGTTCTACTACATCAGTTGTGAGAACGATACAGCGTAGAATGGTTGTTGAGGAAGGTTGTAACCATCAACCGAACACTCTGTATATATACCCCTCGCTTCCTGAATAAATAGATTCCTAGAAAGTTTATATATTAGTATGACAAAAAAAACTATACAAACCTTTCATCAATTAGAGTTGTTGCACAGTAATCGGTGACTGTTCTAACTACATACCCTTCATCGATTAGATATGGGAGGAGGCACAGTAAGTAAATGCTAGAAGACTTTGAGAAAAATAAATGGACCAGTGGACCGTTTAGCCTCCTGGAGATGGAGATTGATTTATTTGTAGAAATTTTTTGTAACTAGAAATCTATTTATTCAGAGAGAGAGAATGAGTATATCCATAAATCCATAAAAAACTCAGTTTTACCGAAAACACACTTCCATAGCGCGAACTGGTGCTGGACAAAATATGTGCAAAGTCCAAGGGAGGAGAAGAAAATCTCACACCCATGGCATGACAAGTAAAGACAGGCATGGGCCCGGTGCACGCTCAGAGCACAGAACAGTGTCCGCATTTTAAACTGGGCTCCATAAAGTTCTGTCGCCTTAGCCTGTAGCCGGTAGGATAGCAGCAGGCAGCGGAGCCGGAGAGAGAGAGAGAGAGAGAGGATGGATTCTCAAGCGCCGCTTTGTCCTCTAGCTTTCGCCTGCTTCATCTTCCTTTGCTCATCCTTCTGGGCAGCAAATGGGATGTACGCTAGGGTTGGTGCGGCGGCAGCGGATGGGGACAGCAGGAGGATGCGGCTGCACACCGACGGGAGCCGCGGCGACGCGCACGCATGGCCTGGGTACCTCTACACCCGAGCAGTTGGGAGATGCACACCCCAGTAAGCAACTCAAACCACTCCCAGCCCCATTCTTGGATGTTAATAGGATTTGACTTTCAGTTAGTTATTTAGCAACTTTTGTTGGTCATTGCGTCAGTGTTCACTGTTAAGTTAGACATTGAATCTGTTCTAAAAAGAAATGAATACGAGGCTGAATCTTGGGATGTTCCTGTGTCACTGTGTGTAAATCTTTCCAGTTCTGGTCACTGAAGTGGGTGGTTTCAGGTTAACATACCTTCAGAGCACACATTGTAGGAGCTGGAGGCTTTGTAGCTTACCAAACTGACCCTTGTAAGTTCAGGATTCAGAAAATGGTAGTCTTTTAGGTTGGGTGATGCAAGATGTGTCCCAAAAAAATTAATCTTTTGGGGATGGGTAGATCTGTCGTTTCAGCCTAAAAATTCCAGGTAAAAGGGCATTTTTGCCAATTTTTTCCAAGCCAATTTTAGGGCAAGCCAAAATATGGGTACACCTTTGCGAGCCCACCAACTCAAATGTCCTTTCTTGAATACCGGCTTGTCGTACACTCCATCCCAAGCTAAATTTGAGCAAACCATCCCATGGAATCGTCCTGCTAAGCTGTACAGCACTTTGAACAAGAAGTTAGGGTGTTGTCTGGTCAGGTAGAGAGGTTGTTGTAACAATGTGTTTGCTGTGGTAATCATGTCATTCCTTATTTGGAGTATCTGTATGTGGCACATTTTTGCTTCTTCTGAGTTGGTTGTTGTGAATGCACGACCATCATAATCAGCTCCTGTCCTGGCCTGGACCATTCAAATTGGTTTCATCAATTACACGGATCTATGAACATTTCGTTGATCTCAAGCTTTGGTTGTCGTAGTTGTCCTGTTGTGGGGCGTCCTGCTATTAAGGGAAGTTGTTTTGGCCTTGTGGGGTGTTCTCTGCAATAGATGCATTGCTATCATAGCCTCTGCGTGATCCAATTCTGTGGATCACACCTTTCTACATAAGATTTTAACAGTGAAAAGTCTGCAAAATGGCTAAAACTACCTGCAGGTGCAGCTTGGTAAAAAAATCCCTTCCATGGGAAGTTTGAAAAAATAATCTTAGTTATGGTCTTATGGGTACTGACAACCAGCTAATTGCTAAACAATATGAGTCCCAGTGCCCAAAAATTGGTGTCAAGCTTCTCTGCCCCCTTTAGGGGAGAATGAAAGGACACTTTCTTTCAATTTGTTTTTTTTTCCTGGTAGGACCTTATCGGCTTACCATCTTAAATGGCCTTTTCTTGGCACAAATAAACACTTTGTGCCCCCACTTTCCTGCAAAATCTATGTCCTGCTACTCCTTCTGCATTCCATGGCTTTATACCCTTTCTACATATAGATAATAATTGATTCAGCAGGATAAACAACTCACCATTCGTTTCCTGATCAATTTTAAACCTTTGAATAAGAGTCCTTCCATGAATCTAGGGAAGGAAAAGGACATCTGGCAATCAAATAAACTTGGGAACACATTCCTTTTCCTTATCATAGTTATTTGCTGCTGGCCTTCTGATATTCTTTCTGTATGGAACAGAAATGCCTTTGGGAAATTTTCCTCAGTAACATCTATTTATGAGTGGCTGCCAAACACTCTTAGTACCTGTTAAGGTGGCTGTTGATGATCTTGCATCTTGACTATCAAGCAATACATAGATTTGTTTTTGCCATGTCAAAAGATCATGAGTTTCCATAGTGTTCTCCCATTTTATGCAGGAAAATGTTGCGGAAGAGGGATAAAATATGTAGTGACCTATCAACATTTTGTTTACATTACATTTTAAAGATGGAGCAGCTTGAATGAGCTGCCTAGCCAACTTTTGTCCAACTAGTTAGTAAACAGCAACGGTGAGATCCTCATATCATATTATCGTGTGCAAACACTCTGCAGATTCTGGAGCAGTGGAGCTGAGCCATGGCCCAACATCGTCCCTCAGGAAGCGGCGGTGGCGAAGGTCTTTGGCTCTAGGTCCATGGAGCGGTACGGACCGCGCCTCACCCTGCTGGAAGCTACTATGAGGACCGACGACATCGGTGGCAGCGCCTTTGTGAAGCTCGTGAAGCAAGGAAGCGCTGCCCTCCTCAACGCCTACACGAGGAGAGGGTTTCCTTTCGATTCCTGGGAGGTGAAGGCCCTGCTGTTAGAGGCGCTGGTGTCCGAGGAGGCTGCTGTGGTCCAGGCGGAGCGATTTGAGCAGGCGAACGAATCCTGTGTTTGATGGATGGAAATGAGACGATGGTGGCGCCCTGCTTGGAAGCTGTATCGTCAGAAGGGGGCGTAGAGTAGCAGTGTATTCGTGTTCGTAAGTTGGTCACCACTTCTGTGACTTTGGCTTAGAGGTTTCTGAAGCCGCTACTCTATCTTTGTCGGCATGTTTCTCTAAATGCCAGGGTTTGTTTAATGTTGTGTGCACTGGTGTGTAGGTTCTAATGTACGGATCGTAATTTTCATGTTCCAATGTTAATGGAAGTTCTATGTTGTCACACACACCGTTGTGCTATCGTGTTCCTTCTGAAGTCCTGATGCTTGCTACCGTGACCTGATTGCACGCACAGCACCATTTCACGTCGTCGGCGTGGGCGCCGGGCGCGCCATGGGAACCTGTCTGGCGCCCACGAGACGGTCCCCCAGCCCCACGCGCGCAGTTCGTCGTGTTCGCCCAAATCCCAATCCCACGAGGCACGGCTCCGCGACGGGCTACCGAGCAGGTGGTGAAGGTGAACTGGAGCTGTGGGCTGTGGCGGCGTCACTTTCACGGGCGGCTGCGCTCGTCGCGGATTTTGCATCGAGGCCGATCCGGCGGCAGCGTGGGAATTTGGGCTTGCGCGTCTCGTCGGCGTCCGAGTGGAGAAATGAGGTCCTGACTCCTGAGATGGGGTTGGGCTTTCGACCTGGGAACCTCATATTTATTTGGCCCACAAAATCCGTTGCTCACACCCTACGGTTGCAGGCAAAAGAGAGAGCAAACGGGCCGCCAAAGGCACAAAAGCTGTGTTTACACGGTGCCTCTAATGCGAAAAGATCCATCTTATACCTCTCTAAAATATGGTTGTAGTCTGATTTTTCTTCTTAATTAAACTTTAAAATTCCCTCAACTTTAAAATCGTTCAAATTACCTCCTGACCTGGTTTGAAGTGGTTACGAAGGTGGTTTTGTCTCTTTTAGTTAAAAAAATGATAAATACTTGAGAAGGTTTTCAAACCATAGAAAACTAGAAGCAAACCCCGCGCGTTGCTACGGGAATTGCGGATTAGTGGATTGCATGGTATGATGACGTGGACAATAAAATGCTTATGTGTCTTGCTGACGTGGACACTACAATTGCATGTGCTAGTGGATTTTAATTATACGTGATAGTGCATTGCTTGGTTGGACAACTTACATATTGAGATAAATAGCTAGTGGGTTTTGCTTAGTGAATTTTAATTATATATGATAGTGTATTGCCTAGTTGGATAGCTTGCATGTTGAGATAAATATCTAGTGGGGTTTTGCTTTATAAGAGTATAAGATAAGATATCTAACCTTCTAAAAATTCTGAAAAAAATCTATCTCTATGATTATGATATGAAGAATCCATGTAAAATATTTAGAGCCCATGAAAATATATCTAGAAGCTTCCAAAAAATAGATTTAACTATAGGAAAATGAGAAAAAAAATTCAAAAAATCTAAAAACTTTTAGAACATTCTAATCAATGTATAAATGTGCTTTAATATTCTGCATTACAAAAATATGATTTGAAACTAGCATGAATGCAACATACACTAATGCTGAATGCATTCATGCTATGCATTGTTGCTGGTTATGTCTTATGTTTTTAGAAAAGTTTTCAAAATACATTTTGATATTAATTAGATAGTTTTTTTGGAATTTTGTAGATTTTTTGAGATATTGTTTCCATTTTTCTAGAACTAAATTTATTTTTTGGAAGATTCTAAAGATATTTTCATGAGATCTAAATATTTTATTTAGATTAAACATACCTAAAATCTATCTATATGAATTTTGTTAGAATTTTTAAAATGTTATTATGTGGTTTAAACACTTATCAAGTATTTAGCAAAATTTTAACTAAAAAAGATAAAGCCACCTTTAAAACCACCTTATCCAAAGTAGGGAGGTAATTTGAATGGTTTTGAAAGTTCACGGGCTAAGATATTTGGTTTTGAAGTTTGAGGAGAAAAATCAAACTACGATGATAGTTAAGGGAGATAAAATAAACCTTTAACCTATAATTTAGGACTCGTTTGGATCTTATTTATAGTGAATATATAATCTGGTTTCTGGGTTAAAATGAGGGTGTGTTTAGAACTCATCTTCATAGTTATTATTGTTTTTGTATAGTGAAAATCTCCAAATAGTAAGTTTTGAGTAGATAGTTGGATTCTAGAATTTCGTTCTAGAATCTAAGCGTTCGGATCTCATTCTCATTTTTCCACCTCAGTCTATTATTTTTTTGTTAGAAGATCTAAACATGACTTACTGATTTTATTACAATGCATACTCAACTTATTGCGTGTTTTCTTGAGTTTAGTTTAAACTATATTTTTTTTGGAAAAGTCTAATTACTACCCCAAGTTTGGCCTACGTGCGGATAACCCCCCAAACTAACATTTGGTTCAATTTAATCCCTTTAACTATTTTAGTTGGTCTAGTTCACCCTTAACAAGATTTGTTACTGTTGTTTCTCCACGTATAAGTTGAGTTTTAATGTCTAATTTTTTGACATGATAAAGGATATCATAAGTTATGTTAGAAAAATATATCTTATTTTTTTGCCACTATTTTGATGGCTTGGGAAATCTAATAATAAATTAACACCTGAGATATAATATCATACAAAACATAACGGTAAAAAATTCATAATGTATTTTGCTAACCCAAAATATGATGTTCTCTGTCACCTAACAAAATAGGAAACTAGAACTCAATATGTACAAAGAGAAACAAAAGAGAAAAATCTTTTAAGGTGTAAATTGGACCAACTTAAATAGTTGGAGAGAATAAATTGAAATCTTACTTTAGGGAGCTGTCAAACTTGGAGGGAGTAATTTAGATTTTTCCCCTTTTTTCCCCTTTTTCATCTCCCACAACAAAGTTTTGCGTTATACATACGCTTCTAAACCGGCTCATAAACATGATCAGGCCAACTGGCCAAGTCATAGATAAAGAAAACTAAATCCTCCTGGGGCATGGACAGAGACTCTGAAGAATGGTGCAACGGGCCCCTATAGTAGAGAAAAAAAATATCTTTAGACGTTGGACGTGTTCACGGTTGTATCTGTATATGAAGGTCCAGGAATGCAAGTTCGACGCAACCTCTATCATCAAACAGCTCCAGCTATAATCCAGGCCACGTTGCGTTGCGTGACAGTTCAGACTTCAGAGAAGCGCGCTACAAGCCGACTAGACGTACATTTTAGATTGTTTTTATATCTGAATTAGTGTTTTTCTCTCTCAATAATATTTTAGATTATTTTTTTAACGAAGCGAACGGAGCCTACGCGAGCAAGCAGGGGATTCGCTGTGCACGCCATGCCCCGAACATGCCGGTCTATCAATCTCGGCACGCGTTGCCAGTTGCCGCCGCGCCCCTGTTACTGTTAGCTCCCCTGTCGTCTTCTGCTCGATCGAGCACTACACACTGCACACATCATCTTCTTCATTGCACGTAGCCGTCCAATGTTGGTCACACATCAACTTGGTCCATCCATCCACTATCGACGCCCAGCTGGGCAACCTTTCTACAGCGCAATCAGCAGGCCCCAGACTCCCAGACCACATAACGAAAAAACCTCCCGAAAACGAACGTGTCTACTGCTAATTCTCATCTGAGAAGACATGTTTTTTTTTACGGATCGGTTGTGTATTTGCGTGACATGGCGTTGGCTTTATGAGCGTCATTGTTCTCTCTCTTTCAGTTCGTCGGTGAGTTGTTATACTCCACTAACGGAATCAAAGAATATATGATCACTAACAGCTGTGTGCAGCGAGCGATGCCTTCCCACGCACGCCACAGAATGGTCAGTGTCAGGTTCCGGAAATCATATATAGTCTTTTCCCATATGCAATGGCAAGCAGCAGAAAATGATGTCTTAACATGCAAAACAACTTGGGGATATCAATATAAGAAGGCATGTTTTAACTCCGAAACATTGCTTCATTCTTCAGGCATCAGGACATCAAACAGTGGGAAAAAGAGGTTTCAACTCCCGAAACCTGAAGATTCTGCTGGTCATTACAATTGTGATACCTCCGATCCGTGTCGTCGTCCACAAAAACAGTCTAACCTCGCCGACAATGTACATGTATCAACGAAGGGCTGCGGCGGTGTCTGTCGGTCATTGTTGTGTGTTTCTGCCAACCTGTGCATACTTTATCAAGAACATACAAAACAGTCAGAGTTCGGCTCGTCAAACTCGTTTTTGTTTCCAGGCAGAAAAGCACCTGGACGCTAAGTTCTGGGTGTCTGCTGCTTGCGCGTCTGCATCATCTGTTACAATTCTTTCTTTTCACACGAAAATATTCGTATCTGTCTTTTGGACTCTCTTCCTCTGCTTTAGTTTCAGGCGCGGCAGTGGACAGACAGAGGAGAGAAAGAAAGTACGGCGGATCAGGCGCCAAAAAATTCAGATATTCTACAGCACGGTAGACGGTAGACTTGCGATCAATGTCATCAAAGCGTCGTCCAATGTATCGATTGTCAATTGGAGGATATATAACTTCTTGCTGGTAAAAGTAGTAGCATTTCGTCGGATGCGTTGAAATGTCCAAGTCTGATCTAGCCATAGCCATACCTTGCACCGAAAAGAGCAGTAACTATGACCTGAAAGGCTGAAACTGCTCTCGTCAATATGGAGATCGCCATCGGACGTGACACCCTTCATTATATACAAAACCCTATATATGACAAAGAGGACCCTATCTATCAGCATGTAATAATCATACAAGTTACAAAGGTTGAAATCAATGTTTTACGCGATCGAGCTGCTTTGCACTCCATTGCCATTATTCATCCAATCCTTTGTGTTGTTGTCGAGTGGCATGTTTGTTTGACCAAGAAGCAAGCATGCTGGAGCGAAGATAGATCAGCTGGTCTTGCACGTGTCACGACTGTATTTTGGAACCAGTATTCACTGTAAACCTTACCAAAATTGATAATATAACGTGAGTGCTATTGGGTTGATCTTGTTCCTCAATACATACGTCCACTTCTCGCTTTCTAAAAAGTCAACCAATAGATTTTTTTGGTGGACACTGTCCACCCAGATTAAGTCCTCAACTTGATGTGGGCGTTCACATTTTCCTGAATTTATTTTATTTAGGATTTAATATCAATATTTTTTTCAATGATAGGCAATACGTCCACCGATGGCAAGGTGTTTATGATAACTTCATCAATCTTAAAGCTCAGTCTTTCGAGGTGCTCAAAGGGTTAGGTGTGTGCATATACATACATACATACATACATACATACATACATACATACATACATACATACATACATACATACATACATACATACATACATATATGTCAATATTTGTGTCTTGCAAATGTGATTTTAAAAGAAAGTACAAAAAATAATATATCAATATTTATGTCTCTAAATAGATTTACTAATGAAATCTATTTCATGATTGACCTAATGATACTTATTTGATACCATAAATATTAGTAGTTTTTTTATCAATTTAATAAAACTTAAATTCGTTGGCTTTTTTTTTTACAATAAAATTTGTTGGCTTCTTGAAATCGAGAAGTGTACCTTTTTTGGACTCGGGGAAAGATCGCGAAACATGGCTGCTATTGGATCCTGTTCCTGTGATTACATGTGTGCGTTGGCACATGTCCATCTGTCAATCATGTTCCGATCCCAACTGTTTTCTAAAGATTTTTGAACAACCTCCTATTGTTTGCACCAAGCATGCACTTGCTTCATGTGTGCGTTGGCACATGTCCATCTGTCAATCATGTTCCGATCCCAACTGTTTTCTAAAGATTTTTGAACAACTTCCTATTGTTTGCACCAAGCATGCACTTGCTTCCAATAAGAAATGTAACAAAACTGTTGCGCGGTTCCCTGATTAAGATCAACTACAGGATGAGTGGATGACCACTACAATTTACTTATTATTTTATTCAGGTGTCATTGCAGAATACATATATATAGTACATTTTTTCAGAAAAAGGTTAGTGTGCAGCATCATGGCTTCAGCAAGCTTCGTCTTATGTAACACTAAAGCATCATGTTGGTAAAGAAAAAACTTGACAAACCGACAAACCAAGCACGCACATTTAGAAATTTATTTACAAACCAAAAGGTCTAGCTAAAGGTCCAGTAGTCTTATTATGAAAAAGCAATGGCTGCTTGCATTGGGATCACATGTTTTTGCTGGTAGGATTAGTGGTGCAATCATTGTGCATACACATGTTAGATGTAGTGGTAAGTGGTGTAACCACACTATATGCTCTCCAGGAGAAGAGACACTGACGTTTGTGAATTGTGATGTGTGGAAAGCTTGAAGTTGACTCCAACTATCGTCGTGGCACTTTTTAGGTTTCCCTTCTCCAGCTTCCGTGCATCTTCTTCGTTCGAGTGAATGTATGATTAGGCTACTGTTGCCATCCGCCGTAAACTTCCATATTTATTAATTATAGTGCCTGCAATAAGTAACAATAATGCCAAGTCTATCTTCATCTTATCAAGTTAAATATATTCCTCCAAGAGTTTGTTGGTGGAGTGGGTCTAATCAAGGTAGAAATTCACAACTTTTGACTTCTACTTCACATTACTACTGTTTTTTTTTCTCTGAATGCATTTCCAGAAATTTTGGTATATTGTACAGATGCCCTGTTCTTGACATATACAAATATACTCCCTCCGGTTTCGAAATGATAAGCACATTTTAATAATAAAAAGCATACAAAAAATATACCCCTAATTTGTCCTTTAATATGCTGTCATTTGCTAAAGAATAAATATTATCTAAGAAGCATTTTCAATACAATTTTTTCGAGGAAACATTTTCAATACAAATTTATTGATGCAAGTTTAAGTCGTAACTCATATATTAAATTATTGGTTAAAGTTCATTAAATTTGACTTTTCTGGCATGGAGGAAGAAATGCGTGAGTGAGTGTAAGAGCACATGTTCACATGTCTGACGAAAAGATAGACTTTTGTTCGTGCCTTTTTGATCTGGTACTGCAATTAGGAACAATATAGTACGAACTAATACACATGAAAGGATACGTGTACAAACCTTTAGAAGCGTATCATTGAGCTAATAGCAGCCAGTCAGCCAGCTATCTCCACTAGCATTTAAAAATGGAATTTAAACTGAACCTATAGCTAGTTTGAGCTATTGTGGAATATTGTAAAGTTAATCCAACCTATCCATGCGTTGTCGCATGTACCCACCTCCAAGCCGTTCGAGTTACTACTCATGCAGAGTATGGGCATTGTGCGCCGCCGCCGGCACCAGTTTTTTTCACGTCCAAGGGAGCATACGACGCAATTTTCGCTGGGAACTTGATGTGGAGCCAAGTTGAAGCATTGGACGAGTTATTTCCAGCGGCCAACACCAGGGCTGGTAGAAAGCTCTTCTCGGACGCCGGAGTAGGACCGCGCAGCCAGCAGCGGAGGCGCCCGGCTTCGTATGTTGCAACGCTGCCCTTAGCTCAGTTGTTGACCTTTTTATGTAATATCAAAGTTTGGAATGGTTTGCTAGGATAGTTCCAGTCTACGGCTGTAATACCTCCGAGGGCGCTCCTCTGAAGCGCGTCGTTTGTATGATTAAACTCTTCTTCTTAATTACAATGATACGTAAATCTTTTGCGTATTCGAGAAAAAAAAATCCAACCTATCCATATCCCGTAGCCAAATTTGAATCTCAGATGTTGCTTAGACCAATAATTAGAGATGGTACCCGAGGCAACCTTTTTTCTAGCGAGGACCATATTCCTGTTAGTGATGCCTACACATTGCCTTTTAGATTTTACTATTATCTAAATACAATAAAGCATGCATCTATATATAGCTTTCTATCATGAAGGAATAAACAGCATGGTAGACCATTGAATCAACGAGACGAAACATCAAACACTTGTTATCCTTGTTGATTTAGGGCGCGTTTGGTTCTTGACCTGAAGTTGCCGCACCCAATCCCAGGCGACGCCGCATGTGAGGCGAGCAAAAGCTACGCCAAGCTTTTGGCGAGAAGACGAGATGGGAAACACAGTGTTGCTGCTTTGCTGATTCTGGAACGCCACACATTGCCGCAGGTTTGGCAGCAAGCAAACATAGGCTAAGCTTAGATATGGCGAGCTGTGGTATACAAAGCGGCTTATCGGTGGAAATAAGCGAGAATCCCGCCAAACGCTTTGCTTATTTCCACCGATTCTCGCGCCAGATATTTGAAGAGTTTAAAAAAGCGAAGAGAAAATCTTCGCTTAGAGATTGTCTCGAGAGAAGCGGATTGTGGAAAAATAATTTAACAAACCAAAACTATATTATAATTATCTATTTCACTAATATACAATAATACAAAAAGGAGACACCATGTTCGCCGAGAGGACCTAGAAGTTGAGAGATTAATTGGGAAAAAAACGAAAACTTATTTATAACGATCTCACGGTCTAAATTAAACCAAAGAGTCTATATTTAGTACAATAATAAATAGTAAATTCAGAGTGATAAAATAAGGAAAAATAGTAGTTTGATTTCCATCAGTGCTTAGTAAGGGGATTAGTGAGTTGACTACGCCAGCTACTAGAAATTTTACAAGAGGAAACTATACGTCCGAAGTAATTACTGGAGTAATTAGCACACAATGGCATCAGTATTCTTTACGTCAGCACTATGTCATATTTACGTCTGCATCATGCACTGAGTGATATGCATGTTTTCCGCACATTAACTTTCCCTTTCTAGATATGGAACTAATTCTTTATGCCCTGCAGTCATTTAAGAAAATTTCCTTTTGAAACCTTCAATCAAAGGATAAATTCCATGTCCTACACTGCACTCGTCTACTCAGGCAACTCCTCCTTTGACTTGACTAGGATACAATGCGAAAGTGTTCACATCTTGTTTTGAAACAATGAGCAATGTTTACTAATACAACATCTTGCCTCCTCTTTTGTTGATTCCTTCTTTCTTTTCTGAACTTGTACTCTTGTTTTCACTAATGCATCTTCAGTAAGGGCTTTGGCCTCTCCTGTTTCCTAAAAAAATGTTTACTGCAACATGTACTGTATATTCATTAAAAAATTCTGATTTGTATAGAGCGTATGATCATGATCATTAAGGGCCCCTTGTTGCGATGCTCATCAAACTGTCGGCGACGATAATTAGCAGTGTGTTCCACTCATCTAGCACAGCTCAAAAGGTATCCTCGACAGTACAGTATCTGAAGTTCAGATTCTGAACCCTAGCGTAGACAACGGCAGGAGACCTGCTTGTGCCATTGGAGACTGTTGATATAGTATAGCTTAAGGATGAAAGGCACAGGTTGGAACAGAAAAATGGCGGCGCCAATCTGCATTTGTGGATCAGCACCCCACATGTTCTTCGTTTACTTTTCCAGATCAAACAAAGGTGACGCATAATCAATCAGGAGACAGCCAGATCTGTGCTTGGCATTGTTTAACTGTCAATCACACAAAAGAAATCCTCCTTTAGTTTGTCCCAGTCTCAGCAGTCTGCACACGTGTTTCAGACTTTTTTCCTCAAAGGCAACAGTTACCATTTCACCTCATCAGCTGGGACGAAGCGTGCACTGGAGAATGGACAGATCGCAGGACAGAAGCCGTACACGAGTTCAGCATTGGCATGACACGCGAGTAGCAGACTAGATGAATTTAATCAACGAATTGGAAGAGGCCGAGTCCATTTCTGTTCTGGTGATCCTCACTACTGTACATGGAAATCTCAATGCACAGCGTGCAAAAGAATTCTTCTTGGAATGGATAGCATAGCATAGGTTTCGATCACCGATACCTTGTCGATCGATCTTTATATACAAGAAGGCAAACAAGATAGATGCAATGGCGTGTCGCGTTGTTTCTGCCTAATTTCGTCGTGGACACTCTTTCATTCTCTGTTAATTCGCTGCTATTGCCCCCTCCGCTCCGATGCAAGACGCGCAGTGCAGAGGGAGAGAAAAAGAACGATGAATCAATTAGCCACGGAACTGAAAAATTCTCTCGCGCGCGCTAGCTCTAAAGCTGCGGCAATTCTTGGTGCACGTCGCCGGACTCCATGAACACTCTGAGCCAGTAGTCCAAGTCGCCGTCGGCGCCAACCGACGACGCGCCCAACGCGTCGGAGGGCTCCATGGGGACGTCGAAGCTCTCGAGCGGCATCGACAGCGTCTCGGACCAGAAGGTGTCGTCGAACTGGAACTCCTCGGCGTCCGAGGCGGAGGAGGTGAAGCTCTCCTCCTTGGGGAACCCGGGCGAGCTCCCCGTGTTGCCCTGCTCCTGCTCCGTCATGGACGACGACGACTCGGTCACCGACGACGAGGCCGCCGACCGCTCAGGCGACACCGGCGCGGCGGTGGCCGGGACCGTCGCCTTCTTGGCGCCCCCGCGCTTGGGCCTGTGCTTCTTGCCGGCGCCAGCTGCCTGCGCCCCGTGCTGCTCCGGCTTGTTGGTGGGATCCAGCCGCTTCTTGAGGTGCGTGTGCCAGACGTTCTTGATCTCGTTGTCCGTCCGCCCGGGCAGCCTGGCGGCGATCGCGGACCACCTATGTGTGACCAAACAATTCAGAGCTCGTCAGTGCACAGCTTTGTCAAAAGGAATCGATTACAAATTTACAACGATCTGCGAGATGACATGCATGTTCTATGCTGCTATCTTCTCATATCCTAATCTCCGTCTGCTGCGTGATTTGATTCCCCTTGCGGAATCACACGCACTTGTTTAACGCTGTACCAGTTCAAATTTTTTTTAACTGCACTGAGCTCTAGACGGCACGCAGCAGTGTCCCGTTCGTCGTCCACGACGAGGACGGACGGCCAAACTACAAACTAGAGAAGGTGGAATCTCCGGCAGATCTCGCGCATCATCATCAGTGACGCAATTAATTAATTAACTAGTGACCAAGTGGCCTGCACACTTGGGATTTTCTTTCTTCGGCGGCCTCGAGGCGGGGCCCACGGGGATAATAATGTATTGTACTCCATGCCCTGCCCTACTGACAGGAGCAAGAGGAAGACGAAGACGAAGAGTAATTTGCGTTTGAAGCAACGAAAGCAAAACACCCGAAAAGACAGCAATGCGAGAAAGGGAAAGAAAAGGACGAGGAGGAAAATGGTACCTGTTGCCGAGCTGCTCGTGGAGGCTGATGATGACGTCCTCCTCCTCCTTGCTGAAGTTGCCGCGCTTGATGTCCGGGCGCAGGTAGTTGATCCACCGGAGCCGGCAGCTCTTGCCGCACCGCAGCAGCCCTGCAGCAGCAGCAGCACGTCTCGATAGTTAGCACTCCGCGGCCGGCTGGGAGGGTACCTTAGCTATGCCGCGAGAAGCAAGCAGAGTGGGTTGCTCACCGGCTTGCTTGGGCAGCGCGCGCCAGTTGTTGTGGCCGAAGCTCTGGATGTGGGCGACCAGGATCTTGTCCTCCTCGGGCGTCCATGGCCCCTTCTTGAGCCCCATCTTCTCGCAGCACGGAGCCCTCCCCATTACTTGCTTCTACTCGATCTCCTCCTCTGAGTGCTGTGTTGTCTGAAGCTGTGCTTTGCTAGATTGGCTTGTCTGTTCGAGGGAGGTGTGGGCAGTGCAGGCAGGCCGAGGGAGGCGTGTGTTTGCTGCCTGCCTGGTTTGTCTTTGGGGACGGGAGCACTGTCCTGGTAGTGATGAAGGCAAGGGTGGAGTCGTGAGGGTGCCCGGGTATTTATCTTGGTGGCGATTGATGACATAGAGCTTGAGAGTTTTTTTTTAATAACAAATGCATAGAGCGCTTGAGAGTTCAAACAGACACGTGCTCGAATGCGTAAGCCCACGCAACTTCCGGGTAAGTGGTTCCTCTGGGTGGGCCAAGTGGGGCTGTAATTTTCCACCGTTTGTGGTTTGTTTTATCTCGTAACTTTTTAGCTCATGAACTTTGGGTATTATTCTTTACTCTAAAGTTTAGTTTGCTATAGCTTTAGACTATTTTAGTTTAAAAAACTGTTCGGTTTAAAGTTTTTTTGACATTTAAAAAACACTTTAGACCTCCTGTTTGAGGCTAAGAGCTAAAGTAGTCTAAAATTTAGTGGCTAAATTTAGAGCATGGGATGCGAACAGAGTCTTAACTCGATCCACGAGATGCTTAATGTTGTTGTGTTGTTTGGAGAGCGCCCCCCCCCCCCAAAAAAAAAATTATGGGATAGTTTTTATACTTACCAAGTCGTTCATATAGGTACCATATTCATAATGGATATTTTCTTCGAACAAATTCTCTCAAAATCACCTATCATCTCTCTCCAATCATCTACCCATCGGTTTCAAAAAAGAAAATCATCTACCCATGACATTTCTTTATATTTTGGTCCCCTATAGACGTGATTTATTGTCTAAGAGCCAGTACATATAATAAGTGACATAAGCTGGTCGTATGAGTTGGAAAGTGCCACGTCAGAATTATGATAAGATGGAAGAGAGAGAAGAGGATAGAGAAGATAAACTGTTTATCCTATTTAAGTGGTCATTTAGCTTTTTTATAAAGATCTGGTTTCCCAGCTTGTTGTCATTAATAAGAAGAAGGAGAAGAAGCAGTACAACGTTGGTTACATACGCGAGTAGCACAGCCTATCACAGTGGAGTACTGTGTAGGCGGAAAAGAGTGACCATTTAGCCTGAATAATGGATAAGCGGGGAGTGATCGACTATTCATCGTTTAGCGTTTAGGATTAGGATAATATCATTTACACGTGTCACCGCTTAAGTATGTACGACAAGTGATCATGCACCTGTAAAAGACAAATCAGCGCACTATAATAAATCAGGGTGATGAGGACGAGGAGGAGACTAGACTCATCAAGGTTGAAAGGTGGCCCGCCGCGCGGCAGCGTCCTGGCTTAACACCGGTGTCTCTCGGCTAGGTAGCCGCGAACGAAGTCGTCGAGGCTCGAGGTCGCGCGCAAACTGTTCAGCGCCGCCCGTGGTGAATCCACGGCACGATCGTGTTCGTGTCATCGTGCGTGCGTGCGTGTGCGTGTGCGTGTGCGACTGTGTTGCCAATTGAAAATTCTCGAGGCGAGGAGTTAAAGTGAAAGACGAAGCGAGGAAATTATTAACGGTCTAGAGTCGTCACACGCGCTGCGGGATGCGGCGGCGCGCGGAGCAAAGTTCAGCGCACCTGGCCGAGGTGTCACCAGCGTGCAGCGCATGTTTACGCAAGCGATTTGTACATCATCAGAGCATCCTCTATTGAGTTTAAGTGGAAAGTTTTGGGCGAGCGGGGCAAAGGACAGAGCAATGCCCGAGGCAGGACGGACGTCGCAGCCGTATCGAATCGGGGCTCCTCGCGCGTCTACGGCCGCTTTGCCCGGGCGTGGCCGAGAGCCGAGAAGCGGCAGCGGCACTGACTGAACGGTTCAACCTTCAATTCAATTCAACTCAACCCAATCCAACGCCAAAACTGCTCCGCACGGCGCCACCACTTCTCTTCTCCTCTCCTCTCTGTGTTTTTCTTCTGGGAGCGCAAAGCGGCTTTATAGGTCGTCGAAACTTTCATGTCCAATCTTGTCTTGGAGTGCCGCTTATCGAGTAGGAGTAGCGTGCATGAACAAGTTTCAACTGCCGACGCCTAACAGCTAGCTCTACAAAGACGCACTCTGTTTCTACAGCGCACGTGTTGCCTCCTCCATGAAGAACACGCGTGCCTGGTGTGGTGCCGATTCACACGTCTCCATCGGAAACTCAGGTTATAATTTCAACCGTGGATCCGGACTAGCAACAGTAGCTCCGTAATGCTGTATATCGTAGATAGCTACGTGTAGTGTTGAACGGTCCAAGCCTGGCCTGTCACTTGTCACGGTGGCATGCCTAGTGTTATACTCAATGTATGTACTAGCTTCTTCGGTCACAAGATAAATCAACTTGCAGAATCACTTCAAGTCAAATTAATTTAAGTTTGATTAACTTTTGTATAAAAAATAACGACGATTATAATAGCAAATAAGTGCATTCTGAAAATAATTTCACGTCATGAACATTGGTGTTGTTTCTATGAATTTAGTTAAATTTAAAATAATTTAACTTAGGACACCTAAAGACTTTTATTTAATTTAGGACCGAGGGAATAGAACTATATGTTTTATGTGCAAATCGGGAGAAAAGGAGAACCGACAACGGAAAACAACTACGGAAAACGTCGTTTATCGAGAACAATGGAAAACTTCACTGGTCGTGCTGCCAATACTTCATGCTAGTAAACAAACAAACAAAAAAATTCCTAACAACATGTGCGGTTTTAGATTGACCAGAGCCAGAGTAGCAGCGCGGGTCAAACGGTCAACGATTATTCACGGGCGGGGCCCACCCGGCCGGAAGCGCCGCTATAGTTGGCCCAGCAGGCGGGCTGATTTGGAGCCATGCATCGGTGCCTTCCTAGCTACTGTATTTATTTTGGTCTCGTCGAGCAAGTCATAGGGGGGGTCGTCGACTTGTGAATCATATTCGTGCGTGCGTGCGTGTGACCATGTCGCGGGGTCTCGGTGTTCTTCGCGCGTCCACATCAGAGCTGACGTTGCTTCATCAACATGCCGTTATCATCACAGCAGGACCCACTGTATAGGATAGAACAGTCTCCGGCGGCAAACGGAGATGACGCGCCTAGGCGGCCTAGCTTCGTCCCTGTTTTGCACTCGTAAATTTCGTCCCTCCCACGTCGCTTCGTCCCTCCGATGGCGACGTGGTCTACGCCCACGCCAATCACTTGCGTTCGATTTTGAGCGTCTAGGGTCGAATACACGTGCCTGGCAGATGTTTCTACGCCACGGATGCGTCAAAACACGTCTCAAGGGTCTGATTGGTTGCTCGTGTTACGATAGCCTGCATAAGGATGTAGTATTGGATATCCAATCCATTATAGTCATATATGCTTTTAAGTATTGTTTTTTTTACGAGACCCAATTACAGACGCATATGCTCATATACACGAGCGTACACTCACCCCTATAAACACACGCATGCACACCCTACTCCTGTGAGCACCTCCGAAGAACTGAGTTGGACCGGCAAATCTCGAGATTGATGAAGTCACCACAGGCGCCCCGTTGTCGACGGGCACGTCGCCTTGGTTGTCTGCGTTTCGACTTTGCGCACCTTAAAATTCTATTTGGTTACCTGCACTAGATACTGGATAGCATAACTGTTTGTGTTTGGTTGGTTGCATAACACATATACGGTCACCAATTCTCAGGAATAGGTAATGTTACCCCCTTCGATATCCCTGACCACACGCCTCTCTCTCTCTCGCATGAACTCTCACTCTTGCTCACCCGCACAGCATCACTATCCTCCTTCTCTCGTGTGATTTCCCTTCCTCTCCCTTGCCATGGAATAAGACGGTGAGGAGGAGAGATCTCGTCACCGACACACGCGTGCTTAGCCTCCCCGAGCTCCTCCCCAAGAATACCCCGAGGAGATCTTTACCGAGAACCCGCCGCCATCATCGCTGACCGGCCCGTGGCCATCGAGAAGGAGGCGACCATCCTCTGGCATATGCGGCACCGCCTCGTGGTGCGGTTCCATGAGATCCTCACAAAAGCTAGTCTCTGCCATGCGCTACTGCGCGCTGCGGCAGCGTGCTTGGAAGGTCCTAATGACTAAGGGGGGTAAATATCCTATAAAAATTTCTACAACAACACTTAAGCCAAGTGGTTAGACAAATATGAAGCGAAGCGAGTGTTGCGCTAGCCTACTAAAAATGCAAGCCACATATCCACAATTCTAATCCACAATTCTAGTGATTATGATCTCTAATTCACATAAAGGCTAAGTCACTGCTCTCTAAGTTAGTGAGCTCTCAAAGACTAACTAAAGAACTTCACTAACCAAACTAACAAGACACAAACTAGCTTTCAAAACTAGTTACACTAAAGAGCTTAGCTACACTAAGAAAGTAAATACAAAAGAGGTAGTGAGGTTTATATCGCCGTGGCAAGAGATATACAATCAAACACAATGAGAATCCCGGAGACAATGATGACACAATAATTTATTCCCGAGGTTCACTTGCTTGCCGGTAAGCTACGTCCTCGTTGTACCGATTCACCCATTTGGAGGTTCACGCGCTAATAGGCATCACACGCCTAACCCACAATCGGATGCCGCACAACCAACACAGGATGGGGATCCACAAGCTACGAGCAATCCACTAGAGTAACTTTTGGCTCTCCGCCGGGAAAAGGTCAAGAACCCCTCACAATTACCACGATCGGAGGGAGACAATCATCTTCCTCCGCTCGACGATCCTCGCTGCACCAAGCCGTCTAGGTGGTGGCAACCACCAAGAGTAACAAGCGACATCCACAGCAAAACACAATCACCAAGTGCCTTTAGATGCAATCACTCAAAGCAATACACTTGGATGCTCTCCAATCTCACCAAATGATGAATCAATCAAGCAAGAGTGGTTGGAGAGAAATGGCTAGGCTCATTACGGTGTATTCTCAATAGAAATGATCAAGAGAGTGAACCCAAACCGACCAAGGGGCTTAAATAGAAGCCCCCCACAAAATATAGCCGTTAAGTCACATAAGTGATAGTTGGACTCGCTGGCACGGGCCGTCGGACCGTCCGATGCTCGGTTCGACGCCCTGCCGCATCCACTCTCGCGCTGCCACGTGTCTCATTCAAACGAGGCCGACCATTGTCGCGCAACGGCTCACTGCAGTCACCGTCGGATCCGACCAACGGACTCACCGTCGGACGATGAATAGGGAAGGTTCGACGCCCGCGAAAACTATGCAGAGAGGGTCCATAACGCGTTTTTGACTCGGACCGTGGTCCGACGCCAACCGTCGGACTCAGGGTGAGTCCGACGCTGCCACGTGCCACACCTGCGTGCGCTGCGCCATTTCCCGCGTGGAAGAACAGTGCTAGCGGTCGGTCCGATGCCGCTGAACACCAGGGTCCGACGCCCCCGCGTCAGCACGCCTGAGCTAGGGTTAGCCGCCGACTCTGCTAAGCAGGGTCCGACGCTCCGAGAAGCAGGGTCCGACGCCCCTATTTCTTCAATTCTCAAGCTCAATCACTTCACCCTTATGCATGTGTTTCAACTCTAAGTATTCCAACACTTGTGTACGTGAGTTAGCAACATTATAGGCCAATTTCCAAGGGTGTTAGCACTCACTGGAATGTAAATGTATATGCAAAGAATTAGAACATCTAGTGGCACTTGGATAACCGTATTTCATGATGAGTTTCACCCCTCTTAATAGTACGGCTATCTATCCTAAATATGATCACACTCTCTAAATGTCTTAATCACTAAAACAAAATGACCGTATCAAATATACTTTTGCCTTGAGCCCATTTTATTTTCTCTTTCTTCTTTTTCAAGCTTTGAGCACTTGATCATCTCCATAACCTCCACCATCATCAAGATCATCCTTCACTTGCTCCACCGTTTGGATTAGTACTATCCTATCTCATGATCACTCAGAGCAAAGGTTAACAGTTAGGGTTTAATCAATTCATCAAAACCAAATAGAGCTGTGCTCCTCCTTGACGGCCTATGCGGCGCCGTTCTCCTCTCGCCATCCGCTACTGCCACGCGTGATGCGGCATCGTGCTCCTCGATGGCCTGTGTGGCGGCGCCGTTCTTCCTCAGCGGTCAGTGTGGTGGCGGCGTGGTTCTCGGCAGCGGCCTGTGCGGCAGGTGTGCTCCTCGGTGGCGACAGCATCCGCGTCATGCTCCTTGGCGGTGGAGACCTTTCCGTTGTGCACCCATGCTTCATCGAGGCGTACTAAAAAGGGAGAAAGAGCGGTGATGCTATCAGTAGCCACTGCATTGCGGCTATTGCATTGCGGGTGCAGGCAGCTGTATTGCAAATGCTGCATCCATGGATACGGCCGATTTGGGTGAATTGTTGGATGCAAGTTTTTGGTGCTTTGAGTATAGTGGTAACCTATATAAGAAGATATGCATGGAACCAAACAACTAGAACTTGCACTACGCTGGCTTGGAGAAGGAGTTGCGCAGAATCAGACCCTAAGTGCTAGGATAAAAGATGTATATTTCATTTGCTATTAGCCTATTTGGTTTCCTTCTCAGATAGCCTACATCACATCTAAACATGCCTCCTCTGGCCAGACTGTGGCCATGCAGGCCATTGTTGTGTTTCGTTATCTTGATCTGCAGCGTCAAGATGCATAGAACAATTGTTTGGTTGTCTTGATTTCGCTTGCGTATGCATTGCCACACTCTCGAGTGCACACTCACGCTGCCCACGCAAGCCAGACCACCCAGAATTAGATTCCCACAAGCCAGACTGCACGTGCCAAACCAGGGCCAGGAAGTAATATAGGCAACTAAACGGCTTGAGCCTGCATCCCGAGGGTGATGCCAGGTTATATCCAGCCAACCAAACATGACCTATATAGCAAAGTGGCCGTGCCGCCTATCTTGACAATGATGAAAGAGTGAGTAGCCCCTCCGATCAAGAAATGATATTCTAGTTTTATTCTAAGTTAAATATAAGTTTGATTAAATTTATAGAAATTATTGAGGAAAATAGTGCAAAATATAAAAGACAGCGGTCAGACGAACGCACACGGGCTGCACACTAAGAAGCATGCCCCTGAGGTCCGCGAATAAACAAAGTCAATATTAGTTAAGTGTATTACAGAAAGTCAATTGCTCTTTTCGCTTGACTGATAAGTCATGACTGAAAGTACTGTTGGCTGATTTGTTATGAGAGAAAAATACTATTCGTTAGCTGAAAAAGTATGACTTATAAGCGCGAATATCCGTCGCCGATCAGTTTCTGACTTTCTGTAATATTGTTGTTTTTAGGACTGAGGAAATATTATATTCCAATGCCAAGGTGAATAGGAAAATTAGACGAATATATAGTAGCTCTCCATTAAAGTACAACGCACACACGTGTACTCGCTTGCTCGTGCGACGACAACAACGAGGAGAAGTCACAAAGCTGCAAGTGCACGCACGAGGAATAAATCGGTCACGCTGGGACGCGGGCGGGCACGTAGCTTTCAGGACGTCGGCATCGCCGTACGTCGTCGATCACCTCCGCGGCCGGCCTCTTATCTCAATCTCCAAGTTCACAAATGAACTCATTGTCAACCAGCGCTTCACCGGATATGAGATCAATTTATATAAATTATTAATCACGTACCTCCACTAGGTACGCCGCTAAATGATTTTTTTTTAATAAATGTTGATTGAATTTGAGATAAGCTTACCTGTGAACTTTAAAAAGTCGTGGAATCTCAAATTCCAAACCAAATAGCCTAACCTTCAATTATTCCTCCAAATAAAAAGATTCAAACGGCTCCTAAGTTGTATCATCTAGGTAACCGCATGATATATTGTATTTTTCGTTGTAACGCGCGAATATTTTTACTCATCTAGTACTACATATACTCCTACGTAGAGTACCACTTAATCCACTAGCTACCTTGGGGCTTAAAAGTTGAGGAGCCACTATATTTATCTATACTATGTAAAGATCGCCGAATGGTGAATGCGAGCAAGCGAAAAAACGTGGGTTCACACGAGAAGAGAGCAGTGCGTTCGTGCTCTTTTCATTTGGCGCAAAGTATAGTACGTACGCCGAGTAGCGTACGTGTGCTGCCTTCTCGATTACTAGTCAAGGTTGGTTAGTGCAAGTAGATAGTAGTGTTTTCTTTAATTGGCTCCGTGTCAGAAGTCATCTCGTTTATGTTCATCAATTAATCAAAGCAGGATCATTGGTTAGACCATCCACGCGTGCAGACCAACATATCCGCCACTAACTTTTTTTTCTAAAAAAAACATTATAAATCCACGACTTACATTCTTTTCTTGAGCCATTATGATTGGCACGTTTCCTTGTCACTATTCTTCGTCTACAATGGAGCAATAACAATATGTTTAAAGTTAGAATCTCATACCACGCAATGTATACCACAGATTCCACGTACAGGCCACTATACCACTATACATATATAACAGTTTCTCAGAGCACCTGTAATGCTACATCGAACCATGAAAATGAATAGAGCAGGAGCACGACTGTTCCAGCGTATACATAGATTTGTGGGGTCTACATGGTGATTAAAAAAAATCTCTTCCCCCATCTCATGGTCAGCGGAAGAGTTCACATTCGTCTTTTTCTCATCTCTCTCTCTCCCCCACGTGTACATGATTGGTTATTTTAACGTTGAGTCTGATTTTTTGTCTGACGCCCATGGTTCGAATGCTCTAGTGTTTTCGGTTCGTTTGGACGTACCCATGGTTCGATTTGGAACAGCACTTGAGCTGCTCTTATGTACCACTTCTCACATTCATTTGCCATGTCTGCACATCAGTCAATGGACCCCGCCACCATAACATAGTGCCGCCAGCATGTGCGGGTGCCACACGTGTCATGTGGTCATTCGAGTTGAACGCTATCTTGCCGTGTCTATGGCATAGCTTAGCAACCGCATGCTGTCGATCCCATAATAGTCGCTAGCTCGCACACACCACCACCACCTATCTCTTTCTCTCCAATCAAACATCCCATCACCATCTCTCCCCTACTTTCTCTTCTGACCGACTGCATGCGGTTGACCGACTGCATGCGGTGGAGGGGAGGGCCTGCGGCCAACGGATCAACAAATGGCAGTTTATGGATTCTACAGCCTTGCGTGTATGTCGTCGTCCTCCATTCATGCACTGAGCTACAAAAATAAGGGACTGCAATGTCCAACCCAAGCTCTAGTAATCTACACCACATGAAGACGTGATGATAGTTGTTTGTCCCACAACTATCCTCCCTCCATCTTTGGACGGGTGGATCGGGAGGAGGAGGTGGTGGAGCTGCCTGACGATTTGTGCAAGTGCATAGCAATGAAGAAAGCGAGGAGGGTTTCAATGGTGGCCAACTCCTCCAACGAACGCTTGTCTCTCGAGCGGCGGCGAAGCGGCGATGGCCTCGCACGCCGCCGCCATGCCAACATAGGATAGCTCCAAGGGGGTGTGAACCTCTGCAGGTTAGCAGCAATAGCTCCTCCTTCCTAGCTTCAACAACGCGGCGTGGAAGACAAAGATGCCGAGAAAATATGTGACGTCGATAAGAGAGGTAGCACGAAACAGGGAGGGAGGAGAGATGTGTGTGACAATAGGCTCCATATGGCAGTGTCATGCGTGTGGACCTATATAAATATCGGGACGACTAGTGCACGGACGTTCGGCCCGAGGACGTGTCCGGACGCGGCTTGGGGCCATCCGATTAGAGAAACAGGAGATGTCCGATCTCCACGTATAATAGAAGAAATGAGCGCACCTATCCCTCCCCCACGTAATGGAACGAAGGCGAATGAGCGTGTACTCACGACAGCTCGTCCTCGATGGCAGCCGTCCCCCGATGTGCCGCCAACATTGAGAAGAAGGGGAGGGGCGACGCCCACCTGCGCCTCTGGTTCATATGCCCAGCCGGTGTCGAGAAGAAGGTGGAGATACCGAGGCAAGGTAGCCGAAGGCAAGGAGGGAGTGAGATGCAACACTTGATCTACTTTTGAGACATCTAGATGCAACACTTGTAACATAAGTCTCAAGACAGATAAAACGCTTGAAACATGCATCTAAAACACTTGCAAAAACACCTCAAAAACCATTGTAAAACATACACAACATTCAGATAAAACACTTGAAACATATGTGTGAAACATATGCAACATCCAAATAAACACAGTTGCAAGATACGTCTGCAAAACAGATGAAATATTGGGAATAGAAGCTTGCAACATACGTGTACAACCATTGCAACATATGCAACATCCCGATCTACTTTTGCAACATATCTATGAAACATCTTAAACACCTAAAACATAGGCTCGCAAGATGCGTTTTCATCCTTCTTCTTCCGTACGACGCAGCGCAAGTGAGGGATGGGTAGGCGGAGGGGCACAGGCCGCTGGCGAGCTTTGGACGCCGCCGCGGGCGGGCAGAGGGGAAGGCGGGGACAGGCCAGGGATGGCGTATCGTGATGTTATTATTCCGAAAAGTTGAGCAGTGGCGGAACACATAAACATGCCAATTATAATAGCATTGATCAAAATAATCCTTTCTTGAGACGTAGAGTAAGTAATTACGCTGCTAACATAACCAAAACACTTGTGTGCCACAGAGAACCTCAGGTATAATAACCTATATAATAGTTGTAGCAGTAGCGACGGGTTGGGTACGTGCCCCGTCTCCTTGGGAACACACAGCGCGACCACGGCCGTACGTGTGTACGGCGCGGTCGCCTTTCCGCGGGACGGCCGCCCCTCATCCGTCCGCGTTCTGTGGCCGCGCGTACGAAGGACGACTCGTCCGAGCCCGGCGCGACCGACCCAGGCCAGCCGCCACCCAGATCGAGGGCTCGTCAAGGTGCGTGGCCATGGTAGTAATTGGTATGGGCCCCGAGCCTTGCGAGTTGCGACGACGTCGCGTCATCGCCATGCGCTCGTCACCACCTGCCACCACGGTCCACGGGCAGCGCAGTTGTGCTCGTCGCCGGTCCAGCAGAATCCGGGTGTGAAAAGGGAGCCGGGGCGCTGGATCCGCCGTGCCTTTCCGGCATTTTGGAAACGGATCGAATCGATGATTTCGGTGGCGTCCGTAGTCCGTGCCGTGCATGCATGGACTGACACGAGGTAAATAAAGCTACGAGCAAAGAAATTAAACAAGGCGAAAGGGGATATAACGGACGGTAGTGACGAGAGAGCAAGAGGAGTATTTGTATTTCCCCACGCGGGATATATGCCTGCGCCGCGGCCGCGCTGCCGGACGACGGCCTATTTTTACAAATGGATATTGCAGCCCGCACCACCTTGGGCAGTTGGGTTCATGCATGTGTCCACGTCCGGCAACCGGCAACAAATAGGACAAAACCTGCAGAATCTGCCCCTGATTTCCCCTGTATATTTTTCTCCTTGAGAACACGCACCATGTGTGCATGGAGCTCGCGGTGACGTTTTGGTGTAAAGTTTTCATTTTTATTATAACAACGACTGTATCTGATGCACGCGCTCTACTTTTCGCTTCCACGCACATGTGTACACAGCCTTGGTATCGCATTCTTCCAAAAATGTTGCTTTTTTAAAGTACGGTACTCCATCCCTTTCAAATTATTTAGTCGTTCTGACTTTACTACACACGTAACTTTTACTATTTATATCTGGACAAAATATATATTTAGATGCGCATTAAAAGATATATGTCTAATAAAAAAATAAAACAACTTATAATTTAGAATAGAGACGGTCATGATACAATATAGTACGAAACGTCTCGAAAATATCCGGCGGACAAGAAAAGGAGTAACAACGTTATGCACATCGTAATAGCGACCAACACCAATCCATATTAAGGAGTGCTTGGTTTGAGAAATCAAACATTATATAAATGAGATAGTCTATTAAGAGTTTATGCTATGGATTTTGGTGTTATATGATTTCATCATCTTGCTTATACTAATTACTAGTTTTTGAGGATTGAGGTAGCGATGGATCATCATATTTTATACAAATCAAACAAAAGAGATGGTGAAGAGGTGAAAAGATGATAACGGGACGTCGCCGTACGTGAAGGCCTTTTGCTCTGGAGTCTGGACATACATATGCCAAAGTCCTAGTGCTAAATATATATTAAACTCAAGATGTGGAGTAGTTTTCTTTCTTCTTTTTGTAAGTGGTTCTTGTTGGCTGTGGCGGTGTGGCGGCTCTTTCTTGTATTCATTTTCTTCCCGTCCAGCTAAGTTCTGAGCTCTGCATATTTCTTGTAATTATGTTGTCACTTTAAAATAAAGTTCAGGCATCAAAATGGTTGCCGTATCTTTTCCTCTCTCTTTTTTTTAAAAGAAGAAGAAGAAGAAGATGATAAACCAGTCCATTCTTAATTTTTTTAGTGGACTTTCAGACCGCACCTCAGATGTCTTATAGCTCTGCTCTGCATCAACTGCTCGCTCTGAAGCTCTACTGGCAACCTTTTTTTTACAGTGGCACAATTCCTCGCTCTGCACCCTTTAATTTGCCAGTACACCTCGATTCATCGCAACTTGACGACTTGTACCGGCAACTTGACCACGGTGCCAGTACGGCAGTACCGTTCAGAGGAGAGAGGAGAGAGGAGAGAGGAGAGTGAGAACTGAGAACTCATCAGAGAAGCATGCGTCATGCGTGCTAGTAGGACCAGAGGCGCGTGTCGAGCAGCAGCCTCCTTCGGGGGGATAATATCCGTAGTTCTCCATCTGCTGGCGACAGTCGGTCGTCTTGTACACACGCCACGACTGGCGGCCATTGGAATCTAGCTACAGCCTACTAGTAGTACTGTACGTACTACGGCTGATCTAGCAGAAGTACGGAGTACTCCTAGGGGGGGAAAAACCCGAGAATCGAAACAAAAATACTAAAACCAGATTTTTCGGTATCCGAGGCCCCGTTTGCTGGGCTGAATTTGGCTAAAAAACACTGTTCCGGCTGAATTGTTGTGAGAGAAAAATATTGTTTCGGCTGAAAAAAGAAGCCGAATAAGTTGGCTTTTGTGACCAGCCGAACGGCACCAATTGTAGACTATATTATGTATTTATGATACTTTACTCTTATAGTCTTGTGGACTTTTATATATAGGTATTTGGCACTATTATTCTCTACGAAATCATGTCAAAATTACCTTTTGAACCTGCTATTAATCGTTATACTTCAACGGCTGCCTCCTGCTGCACAGTGCATTCAGATTGGTTCGCTGGCGTGCTGTTACCCCTTTCAACACTTAAACTATGCAGGATTCTTGGAAAGTTGGTGATGCATATGCTCAACCGTCTACCTTGGGGGCTGAAACACACACAAATGATGTCCCGTCACCTTCCCGTACGGCAACAAAAAGGTGCTCATATTAACCAAGAACTACCTCTTCCCTCTACTGATGTGCAACAACCGATCGGAACTCCGACTCATAAATCACGTATATAGACATTTGGAATGGATATCTTGATGCCTTAGAGATTAGACAGGTAGCGAAACGTTCGTTGGTCGGCAACGTAGAAGGCAGAGGTTGAAGCAACAAATTTTCTTCTTACGAAAACCTTGCCTTTATGAAAGTACACTGTACTGGACTTTTAACTAACACTAACTGAAGCTAACCGGAAGCTTTCTTCTCATGTGACTCTTGGATCGAAAAGAGGCTGCTGGACTGGACCACGGTTGAAACAAATATTCCCTATTATCCAATACCTAATCAGTTGGTGTGGACCAGTAACCGTGAATCAGGGCTTGGGCAGTCACTCTATATGCAAAAGAACGTTCTTGCTTTCACTATTCACCTTGCCCTTTTGCCCTTTCCGGACCGCTACACAGGTTTCCGGTCGTTTGACTCGCCAATATTTTAGGAGGAAATAGCCGTTGTCCCTGGATCCTTCTAGTCGGGGAGAGCCTTTATTACACCTAGAAATAAGGTAACGGGCACACCATATCCTCGATATTTGAGGGCTTGGAAGAGAGCATTGGTATCGTCACTTCAGCTTTAACTTTGGTATAAAGCGTCTAGCGATCGATAAAGAAGCATTGCGCTTGTCAAAGGAGTTCAATGCTCACTAGACGACAAATGAACTAGATAAGATAGTCTTACTTAATTGAGTATATCAAGATGTGCATCGCTTACTTTAACCCTCATACCTTGCTTTAGCAAAGAAGAAGAAGCGGCTTACACTACGTATAGGCCCGATTCCAAGGAGCTTAAAAACCCCGATTCATTCTTCAAAATAGTCTTTTGAACTCAGTTAGAGGGAAGATGTCATGACAAACCTAAGTTCGATGACTATGCTCATAAAACTCTTCAAGGGTATTGTTTGTCTGGATCCTCTACATCAGTTTACACCTCATAGAGTATTCTCTAACTCCAAAAGCTTGTAGGCAGACATGGTTGACTCTCGAGAACCCTATGGCAATGATTCTTTGGTTAGCCATCAGCCTGCCTGTATTGATATCTTGCTAGATAAAGAAAAGGAAGCACTAACAAACACCTTGCCATTTTATACAGTCAGATGCTATGGTTAAAAGGTCATTTCTACTCTGGTGACCCATTGGATAATAGCTCTACTAGACGAGACAAACTCCTTAGTGAGTTGTCAACTGCTCTAGCTCTTCTCTAAAAAAAATAGATCGACTTGTCACCTTTAGTTATCATCTACCTTCGACCCACTCCTTTCCTTTAGGTTATTCTCTCCATTGTATGGCTATTGCTCTGTTTCTAGCTTCAAAAAAAGGATAAGTAGGAGTAGTAGGCGGAGCCGGACCGACCCTAGGTGAGTAAGCAGGTTGTGTCTCAATCTATTGACTAGGTTGATCCTCTTTGAGTGTTCAATCTATGGTTTCAGGCTTCAGGCTCATTGCTTTTATGCTCTTCGAGGTTGCCTTTCATCTGAGCGAAGTGATTCCTCAAGGTCAGGTTAAACAAGTGAATCATCGGTTGCAAGTACGAGAGCAAGTGATCGAAAAGGAGGAGATTGTTGGATAACCAGATGTCGAAGCTAGCTTGAGATGAACATTAGGAAAGAAAAACAGTGATTCAACGTTATGAGTACCCTCCCTTAATAAATAAATAGAATAGGGGCCAAACAATTTCCTTCAATTTGAGTAGAGTGCGTTGGCTGGAAAGTAGTAAAGTCGAAGTGAACCTCTATTTTATAAGGGAGAGATAACCCCGAACTCTAGCTACTTCATTCTCTAATAGGAATGTACCCGGTCTTGCTATTGACTCCTAAGCCATTTCGGGGAATGCCTAACTCTGTTGGGACAGATTGGACAGTTGAGAGTAGCCGATAAACCAGCCACAATGAAACAGAATGACTAGTTTCAACAAGGCGAAAGCGGAGAAGCTACTCTCTTTTAGTCGCATCCGTGGAAGGAAAGGATTTTGATATCGCATATCGAACCGGTGAAGCAAATGACTTTCTCGAGTGAAACGAATAGGTCAGTGCTTCCGAGCCGTTAAGGGACTAGTTTCAACAAGGCAAGCAACCCTCGCTATATGTATGTATCCGGGACTATGATGTATCCAAATTTCGGTTGGAAAGCACTAGTTTACTTCCTCGCCATCACCGGTACATTCTTCTTTGGACATGCCCGACCCTAGCTTATTGGACGGTTGCAACGTAAACGAGTAGGTGTATCGACCAGGACTAGTAGTTTTACTAGGTGTTCTAATCTAAGGGATAGAATGACTAGTAGTTACAACCATGGAAAGATATATAATTCATTTCGGCTCCGGGCTGGCTAGTGTAACGAAAAGATATAGCTCAGTTGTCTTGGACAGCTTCAAACGAGCAAACAAGATATATATATACTATTGAGGCTTCTGGCCAGCTCAATCCGGTGCTTGTTGGTTAGTTGGAACAACTAGCAGGAAAGCTACTTCTATTTGGACAACTCATCAACCCTATATTCCCTTGTTCCAGCAAGCAAACAAATAGAATAGTTGGAACGAATAGACAAGTAGGACAGGCTACCAGCTAGTTAACTCAGTTCATTCTTTACTTTCGGTTTGTAGCTTTGCTACGCAACCTCGCATTCGAAATTAGTACTTACTTGGACAGCAGGTAAAGCAGGGACAGTAGTATATGGTAGTCAGCTTTGAATTGTTCTCTGTGTAGAATGCCTATTGGTTTTTCACAAAACAGTACTATATGTGGACAGTACATAGGTATCAAGAAACAGGGCTAGCTCTGTTTGAATAGTTACCACCAAGAAAAGACTACTCAAAAAATCTGCTACTTCGTTTTCAAGCAAGCAAAGCGCCGCTTACTTATTTCTTTCACTTCAATTCTATTGAATTCTTTTTTTTCATTAATAGTTTGGAAGTCAATTTAGAAAAGCAAGCAAAGCGCGCTACATAATCAACTACTTCTAGGTGGTAGCTGTGGGTCAACGATCTATTCTTGTTGGTTTGGATGGAGAGCGGCTTGATGTCATGGAGAAGGGCCTAACTAAGGGCTAAACTAAACCTAGAACCTCCTATATATAGTTTTGGATGGGTATAGCAATGCGGCTTTGTTTCACAAGCTTGTTAGCACCGTGCAATTTGATGAGAGGAATGAAGTACATGTGAATGCAGCTTTTGACAATGCGGATCGAGAAACTAACTTTCTCGCATGAAGGCGTATACTGTAAGTAAGTAAGTATAGGATGGTCTATGTCTTTCAACCAAACGACACGAAGGATGGTAGGTAGGCAATCAGGTGGTTCTTTGAAAGGAACTAATCGAGAGTCTATCCAAAAAAGAAATAAGTAACCAAGGCTTACATTAACACCTAATTCTTCTTTCGCATTGTGAAGCAGTTTAGTATTTATAGGCGACGCAGATAAGACTCAACGGAGCAGTAGACACAAGAATACCTATATAGAGACATGAGAAATAATAGGCCAAGGAGATCTTTACAAAACGAGAATTCGCATCCGGTGAGAGCGGAAGTCACATAGGGAAGGGAGTTTCGCAGATGGAGAAAGGGGAGATATCACACTGTGTGTGATAGGTTATTAGCTGGAGGATTGAGATTGGTATATAGCATTCAGATAGTCACATGCCACCGAAAGCATGGAAAGACTAGGTGAACGGGCTCACCAGCAGGGAAAGCTAGATATAGCCTATCTTCCTCCACTTGTTTTACTTGATTCACATCTTTGGTTGGTATGTTCATCAAGTTCTCGATTACTACTTACGGTGCCCACTGACTCCCTTTAATGGTATGCAGTCCCTGCCAATTTATTGAAAGAAAGTGCTATCCACTGAGGAGCAAGGAAGGTGCCCTAAGCTAGGAAGCCGTGATTGGTAGGATCTTTCCTTAGAAGGAAATTCGCAACGCTCTAAATTTCTCTATTTTGATTTGCCATAGCCGCTTAGGGATAGCGCCGTTACTGTACCTACTTTTTGCTATTGCTGTTCTCGCTTTGCCGTTATCCGTCCCTGGCCTTAGCATAATAGGAGGGTGCCTTTTTAGCGCAAGACGATGAAATAACAACCTAAGCTTTTTGGCATTAGCAAATTAATAAATCGAATAGATCCCTGGCCGTTGGATAGGAGCACTGCCGTTACCGTGCTTAGAATTGATGAAATTAGATTTATTACTAAACCCAGGATATTCCTATTCGTAGGTGGTATACAATTACCCCTATCCCTATTGTTTTGATACATGGCGTATTGGCTTTGCTGTAGAGCTAGCTAAAGATCCATCTTTCCTGGATTAGTGATTACTTCAATCCATACCCCTATGGAATAACAAAAAACAAGGGCAGAGGGACCAGGATCTGAAACCATACAATAATTCGTAGGAACCCACACCGGATAGAGGGCCGTCCCTTCCTCTTAAGAGGTGTAATTATGTTTGGGGATGACATTAGATAATCCGAATCGTAGTCCTCGTGGCCTCGTGGGAATGGTCGCAAAATGCGAAGGAGGACGCCTTGTCGAAGCTGGGGATCTAGATAGGTACCGATCTCAGTGGGGATGATCCTATTGAATCTATTGAACTTGTTTCATTCCTTTCATGCGTAGATGAACCTTGTCTGCTTTGGAAGTACCTTTGCCCTAGAGTGGAGGATTGTCTCGTGATTGAGGAATGGACTTTCTCTACAACTATTGCGAAACAAGACATGCAAATCCGAAACAGGGATGCCCAGGTCTAGTCCTGACTCCTAAATCACATCGACTGACGTTTCAACCAAAAGGACTACGGTGCTTTTTTAGATCCTAATCGGATTTTAAGAATTCGAATCCAAACAGTTTTATTGGATTTTATGACTCTAAAAATCTGTGAGTTAAAAGTTCTCTAAAATCTTGACGGTTTGGATAAGATAGTGGGAGTGTAGGATTTCTTTATAAACCGGATTCTTAGAATCCGAAGGATTCAAACGGGACCGTGCGATAGGTGACGGTGATGCAAACATGCCCGGTAAATAACCAATGACGCGGCCTCGGACTCGCGGTGATTTCTGCTTCGCTGGCTCGCTGCAGCAGTAAGCCGCGATCGTTCATTAGTTCATTCGTTTGCCGTAGACGAAGCCGGCCGGCTCCTTCCTTCGTCAGTCAAAGCTCGTGTGGCGCTGGCATACCGTAACAGCCACGGTAATTACACAGGCCTTAATTTCGGTTCATCTTTTTTTTTTGACTTGACTGTCCTCTCCGGCAGCGGCAGCATACGTACCAGCCAGCTGCTATCGACGGATCGTTGTCGTTGACGACTACTCGTAGGTGCATAGTTCCGCTAGGCGCTCGCCTAGGCGCGACTAGGCTCTAGTCGGAGGGTGTCCGCCTCGCCTATGGGGGTAGGCGGACCCCTAGGCGGCGGTGGCTCGTCGGCGGCGGCGGTGGTGGTGGAGGAGCGCCTGGCGGAGGTCGTCGGTGGGGGAGGAGGAGCTGCGAGCGGCGGCGGGCGCTCGCGCGGGCTTGCTCGGGCGGCAGGCGCTCGGGCGGGCGCAGGCGGTGTGGGAGGAGACGTGGATAAGGTGCGCTGGGCCGTTTTTAACGGTGGACAAGGTGGGTTGGGCCGTTTTTATGGGCCTTTCTTCTCTTTTCTCCCTGTTCCATAACCATTGGTCTTCTATTTTTTCTTTTCTTTTAAGTACTTAAGTATGTATTAATAAATTTAAGCATGTATTGGAAAACGCCTAGGAACGCCTAGGCGCGATTAATCCCGCCTAGACGCTAGGCTGAGGGTCAGCGCCTAGATTCCGCCCAGCGCCTAGCTGAACTTTGCGTAGGTGCAATGGAAACGCCTTTGGCTTTGCGCAGCGAGGAATCCCCAAACCATGCGAACCAGTCCTGACATCCTGTGTCATAGCATGCGGTGTCGAAGAAAAGCTGAAACCGACGAGTACCATGCGCTCCGCGGATGGTTGCTCTTGTTCAGACTGTCTCATCTAAGTGATAGGCTGTCTGAGAGGTACAACTTAAATATGAGCATCCTCTCTCCTCTAAACCTATTTATAAAAAAGATTTTATTTTAGGTCTTATTGTTGGAGAAGATGTTGAATATGTATTAAACCTTTTACCTTCAGCGTTACCCAAATGATAAATGTGTCTTGCATTTTGGATGTTGTTGTCGAAGATAGCCTCACGTCGCTTTGATCAGGTGTCGACAGTCGACTAGGTGTGGATCCAACCTTGTAGGATACTTCACCTTGTTCAATCGTCAGCCATTGACTAATGTACTAACCAAGCATCGTACCTCGTCGGCTGCCCAGTTCATGCCCGATTCAGGTTTCCAACAATCGGACGATAGATAGACTAGCTGGCGAAACATTCATGGAATCTCCGTGATCACAAACTACAGCCAAATACAGGTTGCATGAGGAGCCAACGGACTGGACACACGCGAAAAAAAAGGAGAGAAGTTCTAACAACCACCAAAACTGTGTGACACTGGGTCAGTTCATCTCTATCTGTAACTAGAAATGTTGGACTACACTGCGCTGCATGAGTTCATGGTTCCGCGTCTCCCTCCAAAAACATAGTCTTGCGACTACTGGGACTTCGCAAATGCAACTCGACTACCGTTCCCATCCAAAAACTGATCCGTGTACCATCCTCTACTCCTAACTTCTGATACAAAAGCGGGGAAGACCCTCTTCGTCTTCTCATAGGCCTCATTCAGAACCGCGTCCCGCGAACCAATGCCTGACCTCTCCATCTCTGAAGCAAATGCGGCAACCAGCCACCCCCTGAATGCGTCCTCTCCGCTCGCACTTTGCTCAAGAACCATGTATGTCCTGTTGCTTTTTTGGGTAAGCAAGAATTTCTCGTCTGGGAAAGTTGCCCTCAGCTGTTCAACGAGCCTCGGACTCAAGACTCTGCGGAGTGGCTGTCCGATCTTCACACTTCCAGCTTCTTCTATAACTCGGTTAGGAAACAGAAGGTCTTCTCTGTATCTTAGCTCAGCTGGGCTAGAAACCTTTCCACTCTGTAGTGCAGACAAGGATTACTACCGTTACTGAACTGGATAAAAAGGTTGTGTTAATTGATAGATCAAAGATGTCAAACCTTAATAAAATCAGCCACAATCATTGCTGTTCTTTGTGGGTTGAGTGTGTTTACAGGAGTTGCTCTCATCTCTTGGACAACTCCGTATATATGCACTGCAGAAAGTAACGGGCCTGCAATTAACTGACGAAAATGGCAAGGTCATTAGAAGCTTGTATCAGTACAAGGTTCTTAATTGTAATAGCAGACAAACTTGCATCAACACAAGGTTCTTCAGCATTATAGCAGGTTCAGATGATATGCAATAATTGAATGCAAAGTGGGACAAAAAAAATGAAAATAATACTAAAAATGCATTCTCTGTTGTTGTTCTATGCAGTCACTTCCCAACAAGTAAATTAGTCAGTTACTAGGTAAACACCAAAAAATTGTGTTGTATCTGGTTTAACTGAAAATTTACAGAGTAGCACGAAAACATCAGTAATAAAAGACTAAAAGTCTGTTATATATAGTGGATGACACATGTACAATAAGAATAAGAACTAGAAATTACTAAATGAATGATTTCCTCTTGCCCTAAAAAGACTATGCTTTCCTCATGTGCAGAAAACTCCAACAAAAACTATTTACTGAGATCTCCGTCATCCCAGCTTACATGCATGCTAACAGCAGGTAAGTGGAATATAGTTCAGCGTGCCACAATTCGTTAATGCTCTGGGTGAGCTGCATAGCATGTCTATAACATAAATGATGCACTACTTTAGAGGACCTAATAACTTGTTTTGAGTATAGTTGATTTTGGAAGTTGGAAGTCTGTAAAGCACTGGACAATGATAGACAAAGTTCTGGATAACATAAACAGAAAGTTCATATGACGCTGTCATACGGTTGCAATTGCAATGCATGTCAAGTGCACATTTTCACTATGTATATTTGCCTGATGATAGAGTTTAATGGTCTAATGGAACAGCAGTAACGATAGAATAGACGATGAAATGTAGTCCTGTAAATATGTACCTTCCCTTGAGTTGTTGAACAAACAGTAGATGCCAATCCAATTCCAGCTCCTATTCCCATGACATTGAAAAGTGTTGAGATGGCTTCCCCTTTAGCAAATAAATCACTAAGGTTGCCTTCTTTGGCAAAAGAAGAGTAAATTGGAAGCCTTGTTGCTCTTGCTGCAACAACGGCCATTCCCTGCAATAAAAAGTAATGAATCATTTAACATAGCAGCTCAATTTTCAGGCAGAAAAAACAGGACAAATGCATTGCCTTTACAATGCTACCATTCTGTATGGTTATTTGAGACTATGTTAAGGGAAACATTTCTTACTCGTTCGTAAATATTAAAACACAACTTTGCATGCAAAATATCAAACAGAAGATTATATATATCATTTGTTTAATCTAAAGGGTGAAATACCAGTTAGAAAGGCAACCTTCGCAAAATTTCCCAAGCCTGCTACTTCAAGGAAAAGTTGTGGGCACAGAGGTGAAACGACTTCCAAGGCAGTACCAAGATCATAGAGAACATCAGCTGTCAAACACAGCAGTTAGCATTAATAATAGGAAAAATGGCAGTAGAAAATAAAATTGTGGACACAATGGTGAAGTGACTTCCAAGGCAGTGGCAAAATCATAAAGAACATCAGCTGTCAAACCACAGAAATAAGCATGAATAACATAATCTAGGGAAACAACAACAGAAAAGGGGAAAAAATGTAAAAGTATCAACATGACAAGCAAAAGAACAGAAATATCAGAAAGGAGGTCATAGGATAATATCATCATTTCTCACCAAGTATCCTCCAACTCTTTGGTTCGGAATCCATTCTTGCCCCCATGCTGCTACAAATGAGCTTTCCTGCGTGCTGCATTCCATCTTTTAGAATCTGAAATAGATAGAGAAAATCAGCCAATATGTTTCATAGCAGTACCTGCTTGAATGTTTAGCATCTCTGTCATCATATGCTTACCCAACTTAAAGCAGTTGCTTGAGCTGGGGTAGGTCGCAAACCTGCAGCAAATAGCAATGACTGAGCCACAGCCCACTTGGGCAGTCAGTTGACGAGCATAATTTTTTTTCCATAAACGAAGTGAACAGAAGTCAAAGATCTCAACATGCTTAGCAGTCTGTTCTGAAGACCAACCGTAATTTATGGAATCAACTCACACAAGATATGGAAAAGATTTACTGACCTGTGTTGACAGCACATGTAGCATAGCACTAGAGAAATGCTGTAGTGCTCGGAATCTGGTATAAGTTAAGTAACCCTCATTCACACTGCATGATTAATAGCAGAGACTTAACACAATAGGATGTATCCCAGCAGAATTATCTAGAATAGCAATGAGCCTAAGAACTTCATACCTGTATGGATAACCTGATGGAAAAAACTTGTTCAAGAAAGAATCAACAACTTTATCATGTATAGGTCTAGAATCCTGAATAACTTTTACCTGCAGGAAAAGAAGAGTTACGGACTGAAAGAAAATTAAATAAACCCTTAAGATATTGATGAAGTAAGATTTTACTAATTTTGCTACAGAATCATGTTTGCACACTTAGGTTATATGATTTTCATTTGTCCAAGCAAACATTTAGAGGTTGTATTTCAGGTAACAACGTGTACATTTCTGAGGTACATCGAGAGAAATCAAGGCCTATAGATATGTGTGCCATTGTGGCAAATCATTCACAACCAGAATTTTAGACTTCTCCTAGTGATGTGGGCTTCTCCTAGTGTATTAGCATTCAAAACTTAGTATAAACTTTCCCTACCAAATGCCTCCTAGTGAAGATTCCCATGTGCTATGACTAGTGGTAGTGTTTTATTACTACTTAAAAACACTAGGAGAATTCCACCATTTTTGTAGTGATTACTACCATCGAAATAAACAGCCTAGCAGCTCAGATACTGTGAGTAGTATTTAGCTATCTCCTTGATCTATAGTGCGAAGGGCGGGCCTGGTGCAAGCGGTAGAGTCTTACTGCCTGTGACCGGAAGGTCCCGGGTTCGAGTCGCGGTCTCCTCGCATTGCACAGGCGAGGGTAAGGCTTGCCACTAACACTCTTCCCCAGACCCCGCACAGAGCGGGAGCTCTCTGCACTGGGTACGCCCTTGATCTATAGTGCAATGTTCAAACTGCAGATGGCATAACCATTCCGAAGTTATATAACTTATAAGAGGGGTGACGAAGGATACGGGTTAATCAACATATTGAATCCCAGCAACAATTCAAGCAGGCAAATCATTTGACTACCCAACAAAAAATGTTTGAATTGTTGAGACGGTGGTCTATCACAACACTGATTGCAATCTGAAAATTTTTAAAGGCAAAACACCGACCAATCACAAAACCTTTTAACAGAAAACAGCTGTGCCAATCAGGAGAATGCTAGTGCCTAGGTGAATCACATTGGTCCCATTTCCCCCTTTACTCTTCCAATTTGTTTAATAAAATAAAAGTGCTAGCAGGGAACACCTACTCTGAAACTTACTGGAAGAAAGTAACGCATTCTCAGCTGATACTACCGTGTTAAGTTATCCCACGGGCAGATTTCTGTTCCCCCACAGAAACGATGAAGTCTGCGATATACTAGAACGATATGTGGTGCGGGATTCGGGAAATCAAGAGCTCCAGGTAAAAGAGAAGGCTTACAGAGATGCTGCCGCCACCACTACCAGCGGCGTCGAAGCTGCAGAGCCGTGAGACGGACTCCGAAATCTCCACCCAGCACACCGGCTGCGGGGGCGGCGGCTCCGTGGCGGCCGCCCTGTCGCCACCTCCACGTATCCTCTCCTGTGAGATATTTCGCGCAGAGAGGGGGGAAGGAAAAGGGCGGTTTCATTCAGCACGAGAAAACTATGCACGGCGAACAAAGCGTTGGAGCAACTGGTAGGGTCGAGGCGCCTCTGATTACGAGTATGTTCATCTAGGTTAGCTCGGAGGGCGGCACGGGAGCTCGAGCCTCGAGGTCGCCGACGCTTCAGCGCTGCCTTGACGCCACCCCTTCACGGCTGTTGCCTGGTGGGTGGCTGTTCTACCTCTCTCCGCCCGGTCACGGTGAGACCGAGACGCCGCCGAGCTCGGCGGACGGGATATGGGGAGTAGCAGGATTAGAAAGACGGCGGGGTGGGTTCCTCCGCCGACTCGCACGTCATCCGGCCCATGGTCCGTCACCCGCTACTTGATTGCGTCTGTGTGTTTCATTGTTTCCTCCGAGTCAGCCCAGACTCTAGTCGGTCAAGTTAGGCCGCAGGGTAGGAGGAGGCCGTAAGCCCATGACGGAGCCGAGCAGCCAGCACTTTCCTTTCCTTTCCTGTGTCACAAACTCAAAATCAAACGGTGGTGTGAATAAATAGAACACTGCACACTGAAGCACTCTAAACATGGGTGTAAAAAAAAAATTGAACTCCAAACTGATTTCTCCAAACTCACAGAATTGCAATGGCACGGGTCCAATTAACCCAATTAAATAATATTTTCGAAGCACAGCACAGGACCCTTAGACCTTAGGACATGTTTGTTTTAGCTTCAGCATAAATGTTGAGCTGGCTTTTGAGAAAAATGGTTTCTAATAAAATAAACTAAAAGCTAAAAAATATGTTCTAAGAAGCTTTCTGGACTTTTAGTATGATGAGAAGCTAAAACATTTATAAAAGGCAATAGCAAAAAAACAACAACCGAAAGACAAAACTCAGAAAGCCAGCTTTTGAATTAAAATTGTAAATACTAAAATTCAAACAAATAGGCCTCTAGGGATGGAGTGGTCTTTTTCTGCACATGAAATCAAATGTCACATGTTTTGAGACCTATTTGTGTGAAGTCCACGTTATGAATGGCAAACTGCGAACCGCAACGTCGGAAGTCCCAGATATCAAATTTCTCGGCACTTTCGTGGTTCTGCAATGAATACACGCACGTTTTGGTGAGTTTCGTCTAGAAATCCCGCCGGCCTTGGCCGCTTTCCTCCTCCCTCGAGGCCCTGGCCCATCAGTCGTCCAGAGATCAGCGAAACGACGAGCCGCCTGCCGCTCCGATGACTCGATGAGAACTCCAAGTTGGACGAACCGTTTGACCGAATACTCTAATCTCCGCGAAACAAAATCATTCCAGCGCTCGAACACCACCTGGGCGGCTGCGCCCAAACTCCCCCCCATCCGGCCATCCCATCCCCCAAAGGCTCCTCCGATCTGATTCCGAGCCCCGCCAGGCGCGCGCCAGCCATCTCCCGCTGCGTCGCACGTGCGCCCCACTCCATACTCGCGCTCCCCGCCCTCCCGAGCCGCGATCCCATCCGGCGGCCCCGATGCGGTCGCCGGCGCTCCTGGCCGCCGCCCTCGTCGCGGCGGCGCTCCTCGCTGCCGGTGCCGGGGTCGCGGTCGCGGCGGCCGCGACGGAGGAGGCCTACGTCACGCTGCTGTACGGCGACGAGTTCGTGCTCGGCGTGCGCGTCCTGGGGAAGTCCCTCCGCGACACCGGCACGCGGCGCGACATGGTCGTGCTCGTCTCCGACGGCGTCTCCGAGTACTCGCGGAAGCTCCTCCAGGTCTGCCGAAGCTCCGATCACTGTAATTTTAGTCTGGGTATTTTATCCCTTATTAAGGAGAATTGGGTAGCTCCCTGAAGTGTCTGCTGGAGTGCGTAGCTGCGCGGGGTTATTGTTGAGGCTGATGATGCTCATTTTAGAGCTGCTCACTGATCTCGCTGCCCAATTGGTTAGAATTTTGGGAAGGCTTGTACTGAATTTTGTGTCACAAGGGCTGTGGGGCTGTGGAGCTGGATGAGGATCTCCCCTTTGTTCCTATTGATTTCATGATGTGATCCCCGTACATCAACACATACTTTTATCATCTAAAAAACATCAACACATACTAAAATTAGTTTCAGGACATTAGTAGCATTTATGTTTCCTTGAGTTTGGACATTCAAGTCATGTAGATCTTGTGCCAGTTTGATCTGGTAGTGAAGCTGACCTTGCATATATTTCATCAGGCAGATGGTTGGATTGTGAATCGTATAACATTACTGGCTAATCCTAATCAAGTTAGGCCGAAGAGGTTTTGGGGTGTCTACACCAAGCTAAAGATATTTAACATGACAAGCTACAAAAAAGGTATGGCTTTCAGTGTCTTTTCTAGTTCATCGTTTTATCTTTCTGTATCACACATGGCTTTGATTTCGTTTTTGTTCATTGTTCTGATAAAATGCTGCTTTCCCAGTTGTTTACCTTGATGCAGATACTATAGTTGTGAAAAGTATCGAGGATCTTTTCAAGTGTGGCAAGTTTTGTGGAAACCTGAAGCATTCTGAAAGAATGAATTCCGGTGTGATGGTTGTTGAACCTTCTGCAACTCTTTTCAATGATATGATCAACAAAGTGGGTCAATTGCCTTCTTACACTGGAGGTCAGTGCTCTTCTTTTCCTGTTCTCTATGTTCCAATTTTTTGTTAACATAATTCCTTTATGAGCAGGCCATAGTACCAGCAGTCACTATTCCCTTTTATTTAGTCTCTTCTGGAAAACATATTGATTAAGATTAATGATTAGCAGCTTTTTAAGTGCATCGAAATATAATAGTACATGTCTAAGAGCTTATGATATGATGTTAATTGTTACAAGACATATTTTGTGGAGTATAGGAAATAGCTAATTATCTTCAAAGACTAATTACATAGCGTTGATTTTTTTATAAACAAAATAGCGTTGATAAGAAGGGCGGGCCTGGTGCAAGCGGTAGAGTCTTACCGCCTGTAACCGGAAGGTCCCGGGTTCGAGTCGCGGTCTCCTCGCATTGCATAGGCGAGGGTAAGGCTTGCCACTGACACCCTTCCCCAGACCCCGCACAGAGCGGGAGCTCTCTGCACTGGGTACGCCCTTTTTTAAAATAGCGTTGATAAAATAAGCCATCACTGCTTATATAACTGGCCTAAGGGCACGGTGGTAAATGAAAGTATGCAAGCACTCTACGACCTGCCACACCAGCCTCCATGGCGATCTTTCTGCAAGTTTTCCAGTGGCAGCACTTTTTCAGACTTTAGCCCTCTGTTGTGCCATTGATGATGGAGAAACATCATTTTCAGCTATCCAGTCCATGGCTGCACATGTACATTTTCATGCTTTAACAGAGCCTACATCCATTGTTTTTATGCTGTTACGATAGCCACTCCTATCTTCATTTGTTCTCTGTCCAAACAGTTGCTCCAGGGCTCCAGGCCTGCTGATACGAGATCGTTGCTCTGTTCTTTTTCTTCCCAGTGACGCTAAAATCCCTGGGAGCCTGGAATTTTCTCTTGATCAATATCTGTCTTTCCTTGGAATTTTTTAGGACTGAGGGTTAGGGTAAGATGGGATCTTCGAAAACAATATTTTACATATCCATTTGACATTTGCTTAGACAGGTCTATATTATCTAGAAGACACTTTATGTGGTGGATCATTTTGCTAGGGTTGAATGTATTACTTAGAACAGACTGGCTGTAGTTACAAGTTTACCAGTTATGTATGGCTTGTTTTCTTTTATTGTTTTTAGCGTGTTGGCAATTCAGCATTTTCAGTCTAATAGTTCTGATTTGGATGTTGAACTAATTCATGCAGGGGACCAAGGTTTTCTAAATTCATATTATTCTGATTTTGCCAACTCCCGTGTCTATGAGCCAGACTCGCCTTTAACTCCTGAACCGGAGACACAACGCCTTTCTACCTTGTATAATGCTGATGTTGGTCTTTACATGCTAGCAAACAAGGTAAGGCTCCTTATGTGTATTTGCATATTGATCAGGGCCCAGTGTATTGGCCAACTATCATGATTAAATGGTATATAAAAGCATTGCAATATGTTAACCCACTACATGATTGTTCCATTCACTTGATTTACCATCAGCACTCCTGTTTGTCAGAGCATGCCAACTATCAAAGGTTAACTAAAGTTTTGTCAGCCTTGTATGTCGTCAATCTTATGCAAGTTAATCATCAGAAAATCATTATTAATTGTATTGACCTTGTTCTGCTAGCCTTATCTAAGGAATATTACATTTGATCTACCTTCTTGCTCTCTCTAAACAGGACCACCCAAAATATGGTTCTGAATGTTCCAATTGGTTGTCTGGACTGTATTAGCATAATCATTTTAGCATTTCGATTTTATTGAAGAAGGTCTTTAGTTTCACAACCCCAAGCACCAGTGTTTATTTGTTTTATTATATTTTGAAATAGTTTGGTCTTCTGTTTAGAGTACAATTTTCAATATTTTGAGTACCCTTTGATTGTTATTTACATGTACTATAGCTTGGTTCTTGGGCCTGGTTATGGATCTGACTTTCTATTTTGTCATAGTGGATGGTTGATGAAAAGGAATTAAGAATCATCCATTACACGCTGGGTCCCCTAAAACCCTGGGACTGGTTCACAGCGTGGCTTGTAAAACCTGTTGAAACATGGCAGGTAATATTTCATTTTATCAACCGTTTCCTCACTTCATAGGCAATTTTCTAAGTAAAAAATAAATGTCAAGCATGTTGGCAATAAATTTATGCTCTCCATCGTTGCAGGATATTAGGCAAAAACTTGAAGAATCTCTTCCAGGAACTGGTGGGGAAGGAACCCTCATGACCAGCTGGTTGTCAAAATATTGTTCATTCTCCCATTTTGCTTGCTGTTATTTGGTTATTACCAATCATGTTTTCAGGTTATATGATCTGTTCCTTGTAGCAATTATTTTATTTAACATTTGTACACACATGATTTTGAAGATTCCCTGCCCTCTCAATTCGTCTATATGATTTTCTGACAGACAAACAAGGAGTTGATAAGTATAAGATCACTATGTGCATTTGCTAGAAGAGCTCGCCACAAATACAAGTCTGAAGAGTCACTTCCATCTTATTCAGTGGTGGGTTCATCGTCTGTATTTGGTATTTCAAACCAAAGGGTTAGCTCTCAACCTCTTCAGTGACAAATCTGCATTCCCACTTGAAATTTGCAGGCTACTCAATTTTGTTAATATGCCACCTTTAGGAACAATTATGAAACCTAAAAGACACTCTGTTTCATATTTTAAGTGCCTACTTCAGTCCTTGATCCACTGGCAGATCTAGCCCAAAGTTTAGGTAGGCCAAAGAGTAGATGTCATAGAAAAGGGATATCATACAGTTGTTCCGTGATACACAACTTTACAAATATATATAAGGAATTAAGGATATCACAGATATGGCGACCATACATGTACACTTAAAATTTGGAAAAAGGGGTTGTAAAGAGTTTAGAAAGGTCGATAACATTGAAAGCTGTGCCGTATGCGGTATGTATTCCTTGGCATGCTTCCTAATTTGAGCTCCAAACGACAATCAGTTTTGTCAAGTTTTATTACATGTGTCAATAGAAGGTACTTAGTATTCCCAACTTTTTCACCAAAGGCAACGATTGCAGGGGAGTTTGTATCACTATGGATCTGTTTGGTTGCCTGCAGTGTAGTTTACTCATGTTTAGTTGCCTGCAGAGGCTCATGCAGACTTGCACAGTGCTCAAAGCAGGTTTCGTGCAGCATTAGCTAGTATGGCAGATTTTGTGCACAAGCCGATGTGGCACACAAAAATGAAATTTCTCACCTTCCCCTCCTCTACTAGAACATGGCACAATGTAAGCAATCAAACACAATCTTAAAAAACACAGCTTGTCTGTGTAGGACAACTAAACACATAGACATTGCATATGTTTATGCAGGCTTGGGTTGTGTTGCATGCAAGCAACCAATCACACCCTATTTGTACTATCTCCAATTCACGCTTGTAAACTTTTCAACTGAAATCAGTATAATGGAATAAAGAGACTCGGCATTTTGTCTAATTCTTTCTACTTAAGAAATACATTGGCATTTTCCCTAACTATTCAAGGGCAATGCACCAACTGAAGAGATTCATTGTCACAACTAGAGACAAAGGCACAAAGCAAGTAGAAGCTTTTACATGTGAGCGTAGCAGAACAAGATGCTATCCTCTTTTGCCTAGGTGCACACCTTGCGCCGCGGCATGGCTGAGAGCCTGAGACTCAACTAATAGAATGGAATGAAAGCTATGTGCCAGATTTGGCCGTTTGGGGGTGCTGGCCGCTGAGGCGCTACTCTAGGGATATCTTTCAAGGCGAGAGCTACAGAGAGAGAAGTGGTTGTGCGCTCAGCCAGTACAACTATACATTTTGGCCCAGGCCCCCAACTCCCCAAGCCCAATTGTACACACCCTTCGATTCGCTTGTTTTCTCTCATCACCATCATAGTTTTTTTTGAAACAATGGCAGGAGCTCTGCCTTTCAATTAGGACGAATGAAGTTTATGTACAAGAAAGGATAGCCAAGCGTGGTGTCTAACACCACAAAAGGCTAACCCACTCACGCGACATGGCAGAGTACAACACAGAGGACCCACCCTACGATGCTAGACAGACAATCCATCTCTGCTTGATTCTAATATTTTTGACTAAAAACTTGGCTAGGAGGATGTCTTGCTCTATTGGAATTTTTAATTCTGGTTCTTTTCTTTTGCATCTTTGTATGATCTCCTTACCGAAACATATTGATTATATTATATTATATCGACTTGATGGTTCCTTGTCGTTCCTGCAGTTATCAAATGGACATTCGAAGCTACCTTCTTATTTTGAGGCAATCGCGGTGCTAGTCTGCTTCATGTCTGCTGGTTTCTCTCTTGCATTTGCTTTCATTATCATTCCACGGCAGGTTATGCCATGGACAGGTTTGCTACTGATGCTTGAGTGGACCTTTGTGGCATTCTTCTTATTGTTTGGGAGTTATCTCCGTTTTGTCTACCGGTGGGGAAGTATCAGTGCAAACCATGTGGGCTTTAGCAATTCTGATGCATCAGAGAATCATATGGGTCCAGGTATGTTGAACTATTTAGCCTCTCAAAGGGTTTCATCATCCTAGTATTAAACAGTTGGTCTTTTGCAGGCCATCAGCGAAATATGTCTGACTGCGACATGGATGCAACATTTTACTGGATAGGGATGGCAACTATAGCTACTATTACTGTATTGTTACCAACTATCTTGGGCATAACTGCATTGTTCACAAAGTAAGGCACCTGACTAGCCCCTTTGTATAAACTCCTGCATATGATTATATGAAGAATATAGGGAAGACTCAGCTGTAGTAGTTTCTTGAATATGTAGATATAGATCCCGTGTTCAGCATTTCCTGTATTATGATGCGAGAGAAGGTGTCTGGAACTTAATATTGGGGGTTGAGGCGATCTGAGGGTGTTGGTATGTAGGGTTTGGCCTATGACGGTTAAGGTTGTACTTGTGAACTTAACACATCATATATTTAGTTAGGGTCATATGTAATATGCTTAGGACAAACATTACAACCTAGTTTCAGAAAGTGAGTTTGCTTCTTCCATCCTTATATGATGGCTTTGTAGTGTAGAGTGCCAAATTCCAGATATAACTTAGATTCTAGCTTATAAATACAACTTTGAGTCTAGTAACTAATGCACATAAATTCATCGAAAGGGTTGAGTTATGCTTGCCAGTAAATGATGAGACTTACATTGTTTGATTTTAGCATGCCGGTAAGTGCTGAGTCCAATGTGTTCTTTCCTTTGGCAGGCTAGGATTAATGGTCGCTGGTGGTATTGTGCTTGCATCTTTTATGACATACGCAGCGGAGCATCTTGCAATCTCAGCCTTCAACAAGGGTCAGAAAGACAGAAATGCGTCAAGAACTCGAAGCTTTTGTTTTTAACGTTTAAGTAAAATCCATGTTGTATTTTAGGTAGGTTTGTGTACACAAAAGAATGATGATTCATTTTTAACACGTGGCTTCCTGCCCATGGCCCCTTTTTGTAGCGCTAATGTCACGCTAACTTGTGGTAAATAGGTTTCCGACGTTGTTTCAGTAGCACAGTTGGCATGGAGCTTACAGACCTGCACAGTACATCTTGTTTATATTTCGCAAAAAAACATCTTGTTTGTAGAAGCATTCACCGCAATTTGTTTGTTATATATAGTACGTATATTGCTCATTACTCTAGCGTGTTACTGTAATGGCAGTTTCTGCAAGAACATAAATTGATCGTTGGTTAAAAGTAGAATTTTGGAATCGTGGCCCACTTTTACTGGCTTCTATTGATGTTAATGGTGACGTAGTATAAAAAAAAGGGAATGTTATATCTATGAAAACTGTTATGCCTTCTGTCCTAAAATAAGTGTTATTATGGTATTCGTGCAGGTCAAGATTTTTTTTTAAAAATATTAGCAATATTTGTATTCAAAAGAATTTATTATGAAAATAGATTCAACGATCCATTTAATGATACTAATTATACCATAAATAATAATATTTTTTATAGATTTAGTCAATTAAAAGCATTTGAATTCTCGAGACGTAAGAACGACACTTAATTTGAGACGGCGGGAGCACATTACTGGAAAAATGGATCAAGTGCGGGTACTATCACAGACCTGAAAGTTAACTGCATACTATACTTTTATCAAGTCAATGTCAGTAGCTTTTTCATAGTAACTTCATGAGTTACCATACACCCTCTCCGTCCAAAACAAAAACAATTCTAGCTTTCTCTCAAATCAATCCATCTCAAATCTCAAATTTAACAAATATAATATAAAAAACTCCTACTAAATAATTATTTTTAGATTTATTATGGAATATATTTTTTGTAGTGTTTTTCAATTTCTAGTCATAAAAATGTTGGCATTATTTTATATAAAATATAAATCTATGGCACATGGCTAGTTACTGGCTGGGACTAAAAATTAGTCAAAATTAGTTGTGTTGGCTAGCTAGTTGGCTAACAACTAATTGAAGACAGCTTAAAAAATTAGCTATCTTGTTTGGATGCATTTGAGCTAGTTTTGGCTAATTTTTATCTAGCTAGCAATTAGTTCTTGTATCAAACAGATCCTTAAAAAGTTTGACTCATGCTAGATTTAAAAGTACATGTGCAATTTTTTAGGGCAGAGATAGTATTATCAAACTATGTAGTTTTTTCTATAAGATCAAACTATGTAGTTGCCGAAGACCTTTAGAACCTAGCAGTTAGGTAGTTAACTACTACTTCCGTGTTAGAAAGAATATAAATCTGACTTTTCAAGATAAGATTAGTGTATGTGTTAAATTATGTATTCACCCATACTCTATCACTCTAGAAACTAAAAAACAATGGTATTCCGGAATGTTCTTCTTATGAATGAATAGAATATGATAGTTTTTAAGACATGCAGTGGTATTTTTGTAGTGGTATTTTTAATATGTGGGTCATATTGAAAAAATTGATTTTAAGTCTAGATTTACATTCTTTTTGAGACAAAATTTGAAATCCAGGATTACATTCTTTTTCGGACGGAGGGAGTAGTTATAACAATTGGTTACAATAGATACGAGCCGATAAGATCTCCATGTCTACTTTATACTAGAGTAATTTGCAAGATGAATAAACTGGCGAGAGCACCGCACTAAAGCCACTTGTGTGAAATGTAAAAAGCCCAGATTCTTTGCAGCACTCGCGTGCTGCGGGCAGCACGCCATCGCATTCTTTGGCAAGGTCCGGCAGGCAAGTGGCAAGTGGCAGCAGATCACCGTGAGGCCGTGATAGGCGCGTCATAGGCGCGGACGACCTGCTTATATCGCTACATTATCTTATCTTATTGCATCATCAGGGCACACCGGTTCGCCCTCCGTTGTCCGTTACCGTCACGTACGGCTGGCTGGCCGCGAACGGGGGACTGGGGACAGACCGGTCATCTGTGGCCTCCCCGCGAGACCGCGCGCATGCGTGGTCCCGCTCCCGCGATCGCCGATTGGCCGGAGCTCGGAGGCCCGGACGCTGGAGTCTGGACGTGCCCCCGTGCGATTGGTCGCCAGTCGCCGCCCGTACCGTACCTTGGCTGTCCTGGAAGGCCCGGGCCCACTGGGCCACTAGTTTGGCATAAAACGGCCGAAACGTTCCCGGATTCAGGAGAGGAGACGAGCACATCTGCAGCTCCGAACGGAGGGTCCTTGTTTTAGACAGTCTCCGACAGTCCTCACCTAAATACAAGATGCATTCGTTCGTTTGGGTCTCGATAGGAAAAAGAGAGTCATGCACATGCACCCAAACCTTCCCGTTTCCAACAGCAGACCAAAAAGAAAGAGCCCCGAGCGGCCGAGCCTCCGAAGCGCCGAGCAGATCCCGCTTCTCCACCGGGCGACGCCCCAGAGCCCTGGCCCCACCTGCCGCTATGAGCTCGTCGGCGTCCTTGCCTCGACCACCGCTCACCGTCTGCAAGCCACCGAGACCACGACCGCGCCAAGCCCTAAGCCAGCAGCTGACGCCGCCTCTGCCGCCTCGGTGGCCGATCACAAGACGAGCCCCGGCGACCCCCCCCTGTTGCTCATGGGCCTCCTCCTCCCTCCCAAGAAATGCGGTGAGCACAACTCGAGATCCCGGGCGGAGAGCTCCTCCCTGTGGCCTCCCTCCTCCGGCGTTCCCTCCCCGCGAGATCCGTGCCAGCTGCTGGCGATCGCCAGTGAAGCACCTCCGCTTCACTGGCGTTGCTCATCACCGTGGCGTGGGGAGAGGTCCCAGATCTGGCGAGGCGGCCAAGGCCAGTGACTCGGAGGTGCTCCCACCGGCGAGCTTCGCCTCGCAAAGCTAGCCACGCCTGCCATGTGTCCCACTTTGCTTGTGCTGGCTGCTCCCACCCGCCGCCTCACGGGCCCACCACTACGGGCGCGGAGGGTTTTGCGTCTTGAGAGAGACAGCGCAAATAAGCGTCTGGTTCGCCTCGTACCCAAAATGCGTGCTTTGTTTGCGTCTTTGTTGGGCATTTTTTTTTCTGACTAAAAATCATGCCACGACTTATTTTGGATTTACGTCTCATTTTGCATGAGCTGTTGGAGACAGTCTTACGCGGGCCCCGTTGGGTGTCTTGTTTCCGAAGGGGCCCGCTGGGGTTTGGAGCGGCATACACGGGCGGGCTGTGTTGAGGTGGCTGGCTCGGGTGCTCCTGAAGGAGTGTGTGGTCATAGTTTAACCAAAACCGGACAGAAACAACTAGAATCGAAACCGAAAGAACCCGAACTAAAAGTTTGGTTTCTTATTCGGTTCCGGCTCTCAGTTAACTGAATAATTGAAAACCGAAATACATGAACTATACTTCACTTATATTTTATAAGACTATGTTTGATTTATGTGTGATGCCTCATATATTAAATTGTTGTATATATTTGTGCTACTATATTGTTATTGTTACTTTATCAATTATTATTATTATCTAAAATAGAGGTAGTGCTACCTAAATTTTGCTTCAGTATATGTATTTTTTTTGTCTTAACCTCTACTGAAAAAAATTAGGTTAGTTTAGTTAGAATCGGAACTGAACTATAATGCTCCGTTCCTAAACTTTTAGAACCAATCGGTTTCCATTTTCTAGGTACAGAATTCTTCAAAAAGACAAGAAACCGAATGCTCGCCCCTATCCTCAAGTGCTCACGGACTCACAGTGGATTGAACAAAAAGCTCATTGAGCTGGCTCAGTGGCTCCTCTCAAAAGTGCTCTGATTGAACTTGTTTTTTTTAAATGAAAAAAAAAATGATTTTGAATGACTTCCGACTTCAGCTCAGCTTGTTAAGCTCGGCTGAAGTTGGTTCTCAAATAATTCAGGAGACTATAATAAATAAGATTATATAAATTTTAAATCACTTTCCTGGGGATTGTCTGCTTTGGATTTCGAACTTCGCTTTCATGTTTGCTGAAATGCTAGTAGGTATGCGTAGAGAAGCTCTTCACTTCTTCAAATTTTTACACTAAAAAACTTCCCAATGTCTATATTTTAGTGTAAAAATACAGAGTAGATATTCGTTGTGCCCATCTTAACATTCAGATCAAAATCGTATTCAATTTTTTTTTTCAAAAAAAAAAATTGTGGACAAATAGGCCCATTAATGGAATAGAGCTCAATTGGTCTTCAGCCTGTTCGGTTGGTTGGTTCGTATCGTTGCTGGTTTGTTTATGTGAGAAAAAAAATCATCGCTAAGCTGGTTCATGTAAATAGTGTCTATGTGAGGAGGCTGGCCACCCCAGCCAGCCCCAACCGTTATGAATGGGATGTGTGGACACTGACATGGACTACTAACTACTGCTTTGTTTCCGTTTTGAATTGTATGTTCTTTTGGCTTTTTCTAAGGGCATGCTTGATCTCACGGACTAATAACTAGTTGGCTAAAGTTTAGCTTTTGAGGATCAAATAGGTGGACTAGTGGTTGGTCTAACAGCTTGCCAAAGTCCTAATTAGTTGTTAGTTCACTAGTCCATACAACCCAACTAATTAGACTAATCACTAGTTCTAGTTCATCCAAATAGGCCCTAAGTACATAGTTATTATTATACATCTAGATATATATTGTCTATTTGTATAATAAAGGCTATGTATCTAGAAAGATGAACAACTAAAATTTAGAATGTAGGTATAGTATTAAGTACTTCCTTCGTCACAAAAATATATTTTACTTTTAAAAATAAACTAATAAATATACAAAATAGTACTATCTTCGTTTCGAATTATAAGATGT